>JAKKIB010000178.1:10397500-10997500 GCA_023089585.1 Melophagus ovinus
AAGTCGATATCAATTTTTTTTATAACCAGAAGGATGTTTAAAACACACGGACCCATTGACAGATAGGCAGACATGTCTAAGTCTATTCTAAATTTGATGTTGATTAAGCCTATGAATACTTTGTGGGGTCTGTAATGCTTCTTTTTAAGCGTTACAAACATAATGGCAAATTGAATGTATTCCCAATCTCCGGATGGTTGATATAATAACAATTGTTTGGATGGGAGAGACTTATATACTCATTGCTTCTATTTTCTATGGATTTTCCCATATAATTGTTCTAAAAAATACATTTCAAATACATAGAATGTATATGAACATACATACATACATACATACATACATACATATACAAATATATACCTCAATTGTAGTTACCTTCTCTAGGGGAGATTTTCATTCTTCTTTTTTTGTTTCTCTTCTTCCTTATCTTTCTGTCATTCTTTACTTTATTCTTTTTTCTTGTCTGTCTGTCTGCCTGTCTAATTGTCTATTTGTCTGCCTTTCTTGTAGTTTCCAGTTCAAACGTTATTCAATATAATGGATTTATATACTAAATGTACTTATGTACATTAAGGCCGTTTATAAGTATATACATACATACATACACAACAACACACACACAATATATATATATATATATATATTATATATATATATATATATATATATATATATATATATATTAGTGTGTATGTATCTTTTTATGTACATATATATAAGGCAAAACTTTGTTTTTGTATATTTTTTTTACATTCAGAGTTGTTATTGTGTAACTAAAACAGAAATTGTTCGCATGCTGCTGTGTATTGTATTTATATTGATTGTGATTGTGATTATGGTTGTAACTATGGCTCTGGCTCTGTCTCTGGCTCTGATGCTATTTCATTTGGTTGAGGCCGCTTGCAATTTTATCGACATGTCGTGCTTGATAGGACAACTATACGTCACGTCAGACTAACTTCTCATTTAACCGATAAAAACAATTCTATATATATATATATATATATATATATATATATATATAACGTACGTACATATATTCATCTACGTATATATACAAGAATTGTCACATGTTCACACAAACTTTAATAAATTATATTTTTACGACATCAACGAACCTCATCGAAATACTAACTAACTGAGAAACATACGGACACGACAGCGACGACGATGACGCAACGACTATTGTTGTTGTTCCTCTCTTTTTTCTCTGTACTTGGTTATATTATTATATTTATATTTTTTCTTTTCTTAGTTCATTTTTATGAAATTTTTTTTTATTTTTCCCCTGTTTTGTTGCTTTTTATTTTCTTTTTTTACGTTATTTTTATTTCATCAGCACGTCTGCTGGCAGTCAGTGAAGCAGTCAGTGAAACAGTCAGACCGTTGATAAATTGCGCCCCTGTGTGGTATTATTGTTGTTATTGCTCTTATTATTATTTATATAAATAGGCAACATTATATACGGACTTGTGTTGTTCTTGTTACTGTTTTATTTTTGTTTCCAATATTTTCTTTTGATTATTTTGTTTTGGTTTCGTTTCATTTTGTTTCGTTTCGTTTCGTTTCGTTGGTTTTAGTTATTAATATGCATGGCGCAGTCATCGTCGTTATCGTCATTATCGTCGATGTTTTCATAGTCTTTAAGTCGTGCTCGTTTCTGCCGTTGCCGTTATCGTTCTGTTATACCTGATGATGCCTAGTATATTAAAAAAAATTCTCATTTCTACTATCTTACTTACTGCTACTACTGTTACATTACATATATGTATATATGCATGTTAGTGCCACCACCGTTGTAACTATGATGTCTTCTAAAATACTACTGCCTTTAGTAGCTAGCGTATACGATCATAGAGAAATTTAGCAACATCGCATGTACGGTTTGTCGTTCTTTTTGTGTGTTTCAAATAGAATCATAGGTGCGCTGCCTTGGCAAGCAATAATATTCATATAGAGAAGATAGAGGAGAAACAGATAACACAATAATACTCTCAATAAATATATATACATATATATTATATATAGTATGTATATATGCGAAATACGTAAAATTTGAAATTTATTTATTACAGATAGCTAAAAACGTAATCCGAGATATATCAAAATATATACATTCCGTATATATTATTAACATTTCAGAAATTCGTACAAATCATTTGAAATTACTAATGGATCAGATGGATCAGATGGAACATATGAACAGTAAAATAAAATACAAAATGTGTCAAGAACTTATACGCAGAGACTTTTGAACATCCATCAATGAACATCATCAATGAACACCAAAATGAAGTATTTCACAGACGATTCATTTAACATTGAAGTTGGGATAATAAGGTGTACGTTGAAATTTGAATTGGATAGACGGTACCATGAGTCCAATATGACGTAAATTTTGTACTCGCGTGCTTACTTAATCGTAAGAAAAATTCAATTAAGCCATCAGGACAATAAAAAACCTCAATGCATGTTCCAATGGCATTGTACATAAGCGAACCCTAATTATATGTTTAAAGCGAAGATTACATCGTGTCCTTAAAGTACTATGATTTCCAGATTATTAGATTTGACTATTTGACTTTTGTTTTCTTTTAAAGAATAAAATATAATTCTAAATATCATGGCATTTTAATTTAATAATTACCTATGAATTGGAGATGCGCTAGTTGAGATCCTCTGCTGCTGCTGCTGTTGTTGTTGTTGGGGTGATTGCTGATGCTGTTGTTGCGGAGAATAAACCGGTATATTGGTTGAATGCATTTGATGTCTTTGACTGGGGGATGGCTGTTGATGTATGTGTTGCTGTTGCTGCGGCGACTGTTGTTGCTGTTGTTGTAGCTGCTGTTGGTGTTGTGGGTGTTGTTGCGCTGTTGTTGCATTTTCGTTATTTCCTGTCGTACCGTGTTGATGTTGCTGGTGTTGCTGATGCTGTTGGTGTTTGTGTTGCTGTTGTGTATTGTGATGCGATGGTAGTAGAATTGTCGTTTGTTGAGTCTGTTGCTGTTGTTGTTGCTGTTGCTGCTGTTGGTGATGATGATGATGATGATGTTGTTGTTGCTGCTGTTGTTGTTGTTGCTGCTGCTGATAATGATGATGCTGATGATGATGATGTTGTTGATGTTGTTGCTGTTGCTGCTGAATTTGCTGTTGTTGTTGCCCACCATTTGGCGGCGGTTGTGGACCACCGACCTGCTGCACTGACGAACGTATGACTGCTTCCATTTCATGCCGAACTTGACATTACGTATACATCAGTTCATTTTCTATTTTCGGCATTCAAATTACTTAGTCATAAATATATAAAAGACGAACTTTATATTAGTAAAAATAATATGCATGTATCGATGGCTCATCCAAACATCATCGGCAATAAATTAACACTTTAATATTTTTGTTTTGTTCTTTCTAAATTAGTATCATTAATTTGGCGTTATATAAAAAAAAATTTTTTTTAGAGAATTCTCACTTATTTGTAATCATCGTTTATCCTAATGTAATTATCTGCATCCTTTTTTTGCGACTTTGAGTTCATTGTATATCATTATATTCATTGTAATTGTATATCGCTAATAATGCTGCAGATTTTCATTTTCATATGAAATCTTTGAAATTTTTTATACATTTTTTTCACTGATGTATTCTTATACATGAATAAGCAAATAAATGTGCGGACATCGCTCATAAATAATATATGCATATAACACACGTGTGCTACTATTTTTTGTATTTTCTTTTTTTATGTTATATAATTTCTTGTATTTTATAATACTTATATTATTTGATTATTATTTCTTCTCATTAAATGTAAATTTTTTTGAAAGCACCACAATGGATATCTTACACTCGTACACGCTCTTACCATTTCTCATGTTTTTTTCCTTCGATTTCTATTTTTATTATTATTATTATTATTTTTTGTAAATTTTTTCTGGTTTCATTTCACAAATATAAAAACTTTTTTTATATTTCCTTTGTGAATCTTTGCACAAGAAACTCTCTATGTGTGTACAAAAAAAAAACAAAGAATAAGTCAGGAGGTGATAATATAAAAAATCGAACAAAAAAAAAATAAACCGGAGTTAGGCTTGATTGATGTTGTTATAGAGGAAGTTGAAAACTAAGGATCAAAATTTATGAGTTCAATTTAAATGACAAATTTTTCTCTATTAATGAAAAATTAAAATAGTATAAAATGAAAATGATTGGATATTTCAGTAAAAAGAAAAATAATAATAATAATGAAAAGAAGCATATATGGAATAAAATGCAGTGTAGTATGCCACGACGATGATAATAAATTCTGTTGTGATAACGGTAAAATAGAAGAGCAAAATGAGAACAACAACAATAACAATAACAACATCATTACAGTATTGTCGACGACGATCTCTAGCTTGTTCATAAGTTACAATTATAATATACTTTGTTCTATTCGCTCAAGCATACACGCATACACCACGGCAATGAAATGTGAGATAATTTAGCAGCTCTTTTTTTCCGTTTGTTCTTTTTCTGTTACAGTCTTCTCTTGTTTTGCCTTTTTTTATTTTATTTTGTTTTACTTATTTTTTTTGTGCATTCCGCAAAAATTCATTCACAATAGCCCACAATCCAACAAATAAATAAACAAAACATTGACACACATATACACTTGCACTTAATTTTTTTTTCTTTGCCTTATTTTCCTTTTTATCCCATTCACCGTTATATATATATATATATATATATGTATATATACATGTATATATATATATATATATGCAATTATATGTACGTTTTCAAAGTTTATAACGAATAACGAAGCATGTTTCTTTTGTGTTGTTGCTCTTTTTATTTTTGCTTGCTTCTTTTTATTTATTATTATTTGTTGTTATTATTGGTCACAATTTTACTGTTACAAATTTTCATCACATTTAATACATATGATGAAATTTAAACTTGCCGTTATTGTTATCGTTGTATAGTTGTTATTGTTGTTTTAATTTATATGTTATTGTAATTTGAATCGAAAATAAAACACCCGTACACATACAACCATACACTCGCTAACTTAATGGAAAGTAAGTATAAGAGGAAAAGATCGAGAGTGGACTTTTCTTCTTCTTATTTCTTACTTTCTTTCTAATTCAATTTTATTTTTTTTTTATTTTTTATTTTATTTTTTGTTTAGATTGCACTTTGTATTAACATTTTGATTAGACGGTAAGCGGCCCTTTATTTTATAATTTCTGAAACAACACAAAAAAGAGAAGAAGAGAATGCATGAGAAAGTTATTTATATTAAAACTGTTTCTTTTCCAATTTATGACCTTCGTGGAAATTTGTACAGTAATTAAAATCGTAATCAATTTATGTAGTAATAATAATATAAAATCAGAATAAAGAGAAATTTTAATTCCATCAATGATATATGTAAAAATTAATTTTTCTTTCTCACCGCAATTTGTAGTCATATATTTCATCATATAATAAACATTTCTATATCTGATAGGCTATGTCAAGTTATTCCAGATATTTATATATATTAGGATCATAAAATAATGCGTAATTTCTATAGTCTATCTTTTAAAGTTTACAAATAATAGAGTAGCGAGTAGAAAATTGGAAATTTTTCTTAACAAAACGCAAAAAAGAGCTTTTGAGTTTACTTTGCATTTTGGGCATGTTCTTTGATCAATGTAAACCGGAATAAATAAATATAAATTTATAATCTTTCCATTAAATTTTAAAACCCGAAGGGAAATGAAGAATTTCTATAATACCTTAAATGTCTTCCAACATTTAAGTGAACTCTTAGACTGATATAATTAGACCAATTCGATGATCAAGATTTAACAATTACCAAAAATATTGTATTTTATAAAGTTACCAATGCCAAAGTTCTTCTTGATATCTTGTCCGTGTATCTTAATCCAGCTCGGATGTGCATTACAAAATTAATGCACATGTAAAATCATACAGGCAGACAGACCACGCTAAAATTTCATACTTATTTAAATTACATATATCTTTATATTTGCATATTTTCCTATATTTTTATCAAGATATTGTAAACATTCGAATGACTCCAATCTCAGTGCATTTTAATTATATAAAAGCCGCATCTAACAGAAAATGATTATCAATAAAATCTATAGATTACGACATCGGTTTTTCAATTTAATGTACGCATATTTTTATTTATTTTTCAACAATGTTAACGTAATTTATATTATGAGTCATAACGTTACAAAACTTTCTCATTGCGTGTGTATCTACTAAATAAAATATTTATAATAAAAAAATAACAGAATTGAAAAGTCATTATAAAATTTTACTTCTGGATAAACGAATATGCGAATATTCGGGGAAATTTTTATTTCTTCTTGGTATATATAAAATATCTCTTTGAAATGAATATTGCAGTAATGAAATAATTTTGAACAATATTCTTTTAGAAGTTGTGGAAATTCCTCAATTATTTCGCTAAATATTTGTACGGCGGCAGTTTAACTGAAATGTGTCTGCTTAAAATATTCTCCTGCGTTTCTCCTAGTTCCGTTCACATATTTTTATAAATATTCTTATTTGGTTTATCAAAATCTTGGATTCAAGCCCGGTAAATGAAATGTGGCCCAGT
The DNA here is from genome assembly GCA_023089585.1 of Melophagus ovinus. Classification (NCBI taxonomy): domain Eukaryota; kingdom Metazoa; phylum Arthropoda; class Insecta; order Diptera; family Hippoboscidae; genus Melophagus; species Melophagus ovinus. Next base: position 10,404,126 of record JAKKIB010000178.1, read on the forward strand.
AGTTATTGAAATTATATTGATAAGCTCTCTTGGAATTTTCCGAGATGTTCAGTCTTACTAGGAATTACGATATTAATCTCAATGCACTAATTCAAACGTTGAAAACCTTTTTGGATTCTGAGATTTTGCTAATGCAAAATACTTCCCTAAAATACACCAATGCGTATTAGAAACAAACATGCGAGGCATTCAGAGTCTCCTTGATGAGCGAACGATTGGAACGGTAATGTTTCATTTTTGAAATGTACACAGAACAATTATTTTTTGTGATTTCTTATACTTTGTTTTTTTCGAAAAGTGTGAATCTATGTCATTTTAGAGGAGTTTTATTCCCTTTGTAAAAAACAAGATCAACATAAAATCGTTTTTTTGAATATGCCGACATATTAATTTTACTTATTTAGGATCACTTTGAATCAAATAGATAGGGTGTTCGATCCCTTTGAATTTTCAATTACCACAAGAATAGACTGCATATTTTGAGGCAAAATTTCCCATTTTTTTACTAACAGAAATTTGAAATTATGTAAATTGGTTTTTTGTATGATGCCTCATAATTAATTAGTTCCACTATAATTTCTTTCAACTCTATTATTTCTTATTATATAATTATGTCTTTTCAATTCCTCTAATGCCTCCAATTCCTCTATTCATGAGTTACATATAAATACTGAAAAGTCATTCAATATAAAAATTGCTTCCAAAATGTGAATAACGACAATGTGGCCAAGACTGCGACACATTTAACAAATATTTGAGTGGATGAATGCATGGTTTGGTGGCAAATATTTCAAGATGTATGCCACCAAATATGAACAAACAATACTTTTTCAACTTATTTCTATTTTTGCGGTTGTAGTTGTTGTTGCTGTTTATTATTAATTATTATTATAATTATTATTGCATGAAACCTTTACCCAGACTACATTGTACACACTTATTTTTCTAATTGATCGAAGATCATGGGTTTCTTTTTTTTTTTTTGTATTTTGTTTAACGGATTTTATCTAAATAAACAAAAAAAAATATTAAAAAAAAGATAAATAAATAAATGAATAGACAAAACGTAAAAAGTAAAACAATCGAAAGGAAAAAACTACACGTCTAAGCGTACACAATATTTTGACCCTTTTCAATGATTCATTTTCTTCTTTTTTCAGCTTTCATTTGCCTTTAATATTTAACGAATAAGAGTGAGTGAGTGAGTTGAGTGGATTAGTTGTATGTGTGTGTGTGTACGTGTGTGTGTGTGTGTGTGAGCAAAAGCAGATATAGAGACGTGAAAAGACAACATGTCAAAAGCAAGTTCATTTGTTTACAGTAGAATTACACATACATATATATTGATATATATATATATATATATATATATATATATATATTATATTATTTATTTATTTATTTATTTTATTTATTTATTTATTTTTACGTATTATGTATAAATTGCAGTCGTTGCTATGATTTTGCAGTTTTTGGTTTGGTTTTTGTTTTCGCTTTATTGCGTTTTAGCGCTTTTGTTTTTTGCTTTACGTTGTGTTAACATGTCTGTTAGATATTGTTATTATTGGTTGTGCTGTTGATTTATTACATTGTTACTTAAATTGTTTATATATATTAATATATCCAAATGTATATATGTATACATTTATATATATATATATATACAAAATATATGCATAGTTTGATATTGTTGCCACATTTCACAAAAAAAATTGCGGTCGAGCAACTACTCTTGTCGATGGTTAATGTTTCGTATATGTAGAGAAAACACACACATACACATATACATACATACATATATACATGCATATATATAGATATATATAAATATGTGTGTATATTTTGTGTGTCTGCATATAAGAATACTGTTTTCATTTACAGCAACTCTAACGCTTTTTAGGTTTTTATCGTTTGTCGTCATCGCCAGCAATCAGGCAGGCAAATAAGTAAACAAACAAGCAAGCAAGCAGCTAACCAACCAACCAACCAGCCAAGCAAGCAAATAAAATAACAAATACAATGAAGCAAAAAAAAATAAAGAAAAAGAAAAACAATCAAGTAAAAAATGAAAGAAAACAAAAATGAAAAGATGAGAAAATACGACGGCACACAAACTCACATAGTATATATAAAAAAATCCAGCAATAAGTACAATAATAATAATAATAATAACAACATCAGAAGCATTAGCAGCAGTAGAAGTACCAGCAACAGCGTTCAACTATAAAAATTTTGTTGTCTTATTTGTTGTAATATTATTTATTGTGTACATGTATATATACATACGTACACACATATATATATACATATATATATACATATATATATGCATGTATAGGGTTTAACCATTTACACCTCACTCTAACTCAAACTATCTTTGTGTAACACACCATTTATTTATCTATCTCTTTATCAGCTGAGTGTGTGTATACAGTTTTCCGCATACGACTCTGTTGTGTGCGCATTCATTTTCTCTTTCTGTTTTTTTTTGTTTCTTGTTTTTTTTGTTTCTTGTTTTTTTTTTGTTTCTTGTTTTTTTTGCTTTATTTTGAGCACCCTACAATGGAACTGTATAAAAAAATATTTATCTAGATGTATGTAACATTCATTCCATCAGTTTCAGTTTCTTTTTATTTATAGCGCTCGATAGAAAATTCTTATTCTAAATCGATTAAACTTTCTACTCCAATCATTTATTTATATGAATATTTGTGTTCTTTTAATGATACTTTTTGAGAGGTTTGAAAATGCTTTTAACGATCAATTTCTTTACATTTCGATACACGGATTTATGGAAGAGAGATCTGTGATTAATTTTGCATAATTCATCTAATTATTTAAAAGGTAATTAAATAATCAGAAAAAGTAAAGTAGAATCTAGGATCAAGTAATTTTCTCTGGTGAAGTTCCTTCCATTTAATGAGCTATATAAGTCACTATTTTTGATTTCTTGTAATGTAATTTGAACAATTCTTGAATTTTCACTCACATTTGGTAAAGTGATGTAGAGAATTTATAAGTCCCTTCCACCCACCACTGAGGGGGTTCGACTGTAAAAAAATTTTTACTTACTTTTATATACAATTATTTTATATATATATATATATATATATATATATATATATATTATATATGTACATAGACGTATATTAGAAGCATACGCACACTAAAACCCAAGAGTACGCAGGCAAAACAATCAGGACAATACATGCATGCGATATATTTATATATAAATATTCTACTAATAAAAATAATAATACTAGTGCATCGAGGGTATTTACATTTTCCATTCAATTCTTTTATATACGTACGTCTTATATATATATATACAAGATTTTAGATATTTTTTATGTGATTATTGTATAAAAAGCACACAAAATCGTAACAAGAATTGTATGAAAAAAAGACAGAGAGGCAGACAGACTTAGTAGAGGCAACAGCGTAATGAAACGTGGCTTTGATTATGAGTGAAGTGTGTAAGAAGAGTATCAACAATAATAGAAATAAATAAATCTCTCTCCTTAATAGTAATGAAAGTAATTTATCAATTATTATTAATTGACTTATAGAATTTTTAGGAAAATCAATATGTTACATCATGATGATGTTGATAATAATAATGATAATGACGACAATGATTATGATGTGACACTATGATGATGATAGTTACTGTGAATACCTCGACATATATTTAAAAAAGGGTCTTCGATGGTTTTCTTTCCTCTTCTGTGTTCACTACTTGTTTTACTATATACATTTTATTTTATTATATATATATGCAAAAGATTGTTTTGTATTTCAAGCATTTGCTTCATTATATATTTTTTCTCATCTTCTTTGTAATGTTATTACTATCACTTGTTCTTCTTCTCGTATTTCTTTTCTTTCTTTTATGTATGTTTTCGTTCTTTTTATGTATTAGTGAATGCAAGCCAACGAGACAACAACTCGACTGACCATTCGACTATGCTTGCTTAGATTATGAATACCAGCCAACACAATCATAGTAGTGTAAACTTGGCAACAGTGTATGCCCCCTTAATTTCAGTGTGAATAAATGTATACATGCATGTGTGTGGTTTGCTTCTTCTATTTCTGCTGTTCTGGTTGCTTATTTATTTCTTTACTTTTGCTGCTTATGCGTTTCGGTACGCGTGCTTTTTTTTTACTTTTTTGGTTCTCTACAGCAAAAGAGCTTTCTCATCAGCGTTTATAAAATATAACTATATATATTTACATATAAATGCATATATTCGTTGTTTTCTCTCTCCCTTCGTGTGTGTGTTTCATTTCTTCTTTTTCTGTTGCTGCTGCTGTTATTATTATTATAAAAAAGATTAATAAAAAAAGAAAGAAATTTGGCAATAGCGCATCTTATATTCTCTCTTTCTTTCATTCTTTCTTTCTTTTTTTTTGTGTTTATTTTCATTTTATTGGATTTATTACTACTTTTTTTTCTTTTAAGCTCTTTTAATTTTTTTTACGTTGTGTGTTTTTTATTTCTGTTTAATTTCATAAAAAAAGGAAAACGTGTAATACGTGTAAGTGTACATATATATATATAATATATATATAAATATATATATATATATAATATATATATATATATTATTTATACATATTTATTATATATATATATATATATAATATATATATATATATATATATATTATGTTAATGTACATAAAACATTCATTCATTCATTCAATTCCAAAATCGTATTCTATAAACATTTTATATTTTGGAATAATACTCGATGATGTTTTATTTAAATTATTATAAATAATTACACGAATGCACAAAAAACATTTACACAACCAATAATTAATATAGTCTGAAAAATCTTTTGCCAACTAACTGATCGATCGATTGATCAATCGAACCTGTTATCAATAATATATTCATACTCTTGTGTTCTGTGTTTTGAGTCTACAATTTGTATTAAATAAATTATTTTATTGCATTATCTATTAAAAATTTCCTCGAAACAAAAGTAATGTATTGTACAATGCAAAATATCAATTATATTTCAATAGTAATAAACAAATTTTACCCTACGACCCTTCCTAGCCACCACCTATACTTTCCTTCTTTCGCGTCTCTGAAAGAGAATTATTATCATGAAATTTGGAAATTAAAATAATAAAAATTGTAGTTAAAGGTACTTAAGGTGTACGTAAGGTAAATATAATTAAATTTACAAATTAAATTTTTAACATTCGGCCTATTTGATATAGTGTCACTGAGACGTTTTGTACTTGAAACATTGCTTTCAATTAGGCATTATTTTGCCCATAATATGACGACATGAATTTTGAATATTTCTGTCGAATATATAAGCAATCCGCGTTGTAACGCTTTTCTGAAAAACTAACAATTCCTGTTTGCCTTTCATGCTGTGATTTCGACAAATACGGAGACTTAGAAATTGGTATATCAATAGCATAAAGTAAACAATAGTCGCAGCCGAAAATTTCATTTACAAATTGATAGATGATCTTCCGAAGAAGTATATTTCCATAAATTTAGCACAGTGTGTACAATAAACTGCGCAATGTTTAAAATGTAAAACTTCTAATTTACGATATGCCCTAAAAAATTTTATTGCTATTAGCTTTAAATATACTTCTAGCCTGTTGAATTATATCAAGTAATCGAGTATCTGTATTATTTTATTAGATAAGCTACCATTAAATGAACAATAATAAAATAAATAAAAACAGTCATCGATTAAAACTGTATCTTATGTCACTTTGTCTATTTTAAACATTTTAAACATCAATTTCAGAAAAGTTTGGAAGAATTTGATAGGCGAAATAATAAATCAAAGTGAATTCAAGTGAAATTTTATATTTATGTACAAAAATTATAATTAGAACTCAAAAATGCAAAAGTGCACTTAAATCAATTCAGAAAATGATTCTACATAGATCAGTCTTAGAAAAAGTAGAGAGCACCCCTTTCTATTGTAATGATTTGACACATTCAACCAATTTAAACTTGATTGATTTCTTCATTTCATTTAGTTGCTCTAAGAAAAATTTTACTTATTTATAATTTATAATTTTCCAGACTAGATGACTTGTATCACTCATTTCGATTCATTTAGAATCATACTTTTCGGTTCGTTAATTTATCTTACAAATTATATTTTATTGAAATTTTTAATTCAACAATCAACAGAATTATAAATCAATTACATTGGATATTAGTTTCCTGATTAACTTATGTTAAGAACCTTTTAATACCGACAAATCTTATAACTTTAAATGCCTTTTGTAAAATTTCATACACTTCTATAATGGAAAAGTTATTTTGTAATGGTATTTTTCCTTTCCCTACCCTCCCTTCCCCTAAATATAAACTTTTATTGTGAAGATCGAACGAATGACCTTTGGTTTCGGATATATTAGATAAATTTACTCTGCTTGTCTTAAACGATGTATCTTTAATTTAAAAAAATTTTCCATTTTCAGAGTTTAAAACGAAAAGAAGAGCGGAGGGGAACTGAATCATAATGTAATGAAATATTCTTTCTTGAGTGACAACGAGAAATCAATTTGAAACGGTTGTACGACAGATGCAACATTTGGTGATAGAAACTCTTCTAGAAATATTTCTGTACTTTAAACTTTATGTGATTAATATTAAGTCAATGTAATCAGTCAGTCAGTCAATACATTCACGTATGGCTTACAATTGCCTTCTAGAAGGCAAATTATTTTCTATATTAATTTAATGCTGTTTCTTTGTATATTGAATTGATAATATTAGTCCGAAAAATTTTTTGATTCATTTTCCTTCGCAAAAAAAAGCAGCAATTTTTCAAATCGTCTAATACTTTATTATCGTAACAATTCTAGAGTTTTACAATATGATTGAGAATTTTACTTGTTTCAGCTAAGCCGGCTTTCGATTTGTTGAACTCTCTTCCAGGCTTTATTTTTACAAAGATTTTTACAACTATGTAATAATTTTACATAAAAATTAATTGTGGGATTTCTTTATAAAAAACTTGAGTTTTACTACTTTAAATAGTTATTTAGATATTACAATTCGTTAGTTGTCTGTTATCCTTTGTAAAATTCGATTTTTAGCTTAGTTTTCTACTTTTATTTGATATTTTTAGTATTTTTTCTTCTGTCCCATTTTAATAAACATTAAATCTTAACAAATTGCAGCCGATTATTATTAACGGATAAAGTCTGCAGTAAAGTGGGAAAATTTTGTGCCCAAAATCATTTTTAGATCGGTATAATATTAAATTTTCAATTATTAATTTCGGTAATATAAAATTAAAGCATAAAATTAAGAAAATTCAACAAAAAAGAAATTAATGCAAAATATGACTATTAAATTTATACAAAAACCGCGATAGCGTACAGCATAAAAATGTATATTAAAAGTACCAAAATTGTGATGTCTAATTATGCTGAATTCAGAGCAGAAAACTTAAGTTGATTTTAATAGAGCACTTTAGTAATCTTTGTAGTGTTATTTATTTAGCTCTTTTATACGAATGCAAATTTTATACAACAATTAAATATTCTACACCGAGCAACTGCTTTTCATCGTTTTTTTTTTTTTTTTGTCTAAAAATCTGAGGTAAGAATTTTGTAATGTGAAAAATATCACGTATCTAAACTGTTTGAATGATCAGCTTGTAAAATATCCAAAAATTACTATTTCTATATTTCATTCCATTCCATTTAAAGAAGTCAAATTTTTCTATAAAACATTTAAATTTAATGTTAAATTTCGGTGAGTTTTAAAGGATATGATGAGTTATTGTAATAACGATACCAGCGCCCACCCCTTTTTTTCAATGCTGTTCATTCTGTTAATGCTGAAATATCATAAGACGTTTGAATTATGAAAATATATCAAATTCTATCCGAAAATGGGAAATGATTGGAAAAAATGATTAAAATTTTGCCCTATAAAGTTTTAAATAAAAAATCAAGTATCTTTGGATTAAACTTTGACAAAACTGTCTTAAAAATTAAGAAATTAAATTAAAATTACAATATTAAACTTCGAGTAAAACTGTGAATCGTAAGGTAGAATTAAAAAATGTGTATAACTTGAAATATTTATAAATTTTACATTTAATGTTTTAAAATAAGATAATAAAAAAAAATGGGCTTAATCCAGTAATGAATTATAGAAAAATGAACGCTTTGCTATAGAAGAAACTTTTTACCTATGCCATTCTCGTATTTTACCAAAAGTACCAAAGTTTCAAAAATATAAATCATTGAAAGTGGCACGTTTTACTTATTAGGTTCTATTCAGTTGTATTTTATGCGTTTTTCTTTTTTTCTCCATTCTTCAGCTTTTCGACTTTATTTTTATTTTTATTTTTTTGTTGGCACATTTTATTGTCATACGCATTTGGATTTGCATATTCGCCATAAAGAAATGAGCTTATCTTTTATATGAGTTAAGAACTTCTTCTTTTTTACCAAACGAATTATGTTCTAATAAAAAAAGCGACTAATTTTATTTTCGTTTCTCTTTTAAAGAATCGAAAAACGTAAAATAGCATAAAATGAAATGAGACGAAATGAAATGAAAACATTCCTAGAAAGTAAAAATAATCATAATTTTAATGTAGAATCATCCATCATATGCCCAACCATTTTCTTCCCTCTCTAACTCTTTTACGTCTCTATCTGTCTTACTGATTGTTGTTATTTCGCTTTTTTTTCAATTTCTTTATGTATCATTAAATTTTTCTATACAACAAAGAATTTTAATGTATAGTTTTTAAAGTAAGTAAATTGCCGTCTTCATTGTATTCATCTCACACATGCATTTAATTTACAGAGCAGACAAATCCTATATAAACATACATACGTATATCTATATGGCGATTGTATGTTACATGTTTAAAGCGACATGCAAAATTTACTATCATAATGCACTTGATTGTGTAATTCAAAGGAAATTGTTGCAAGGGAAATTGTATGATTCCAAAAAAAAAAAAAAACAAATCAAGAAAATTTCTATAAATGACTGAGGTCTATTATATTTGTTCGGCATGTTTGACTGATTCATAGATTTAAATTTTATACACCTCTCTGGTAGTAAAGTTTGAAAAAAGGGGAAATTATAATTAATGGGAAGCGCTAATTAAACTTTAGATAGAAATGACAAAACTGAACTTCCAACCAAACTTTAATCAACGGTCGGATGGGGAAAAAGTTTAAAATTAATGAAAAGAATGTCGAAATCTGCCTAAAGATTAGAGCTGTTGTTAAACAAAACTTTATATAAATTAAAGAAATGAAATTTATTTTTGATACGTGAAGCCCTTCTAGGCAATTGTGATAATGAGAGTTGTAAATTATAATATGAGATACATTAAATGTCGTCGTCTACAACATACCATAACCTTTATTTTTTATTTTTAAAAAACATTACCTGCAAATAATTGGTAATTGACAATTACCAATAGGGTGGCAACTGGAATGGCCATTGGTATATGTACAAAATTCAAAAAGCAAAGCTAATTGGAAATTTGTGTTTATTTTATTTATATCAATTAATTAAAATATGTTTTAATCATCAAACATTAAACACATTTTTGCACGTTCGATTGAAATAAGAGAAGCAAAATATGAACTTTTATGTTTTCTATTCAAACATTCAGGCATTGAGGCATTCAGACATCTAGGGAAATAGACTAACAATATAACGGATGTTATATCTTCTTTCTTTTCTTTCATTAAAGATTTCCTGCTCATTAAATATTGTACTGTGAAGGTCATTATTTTTTACTAATGTTTCTTTCTTTCTTCTTTTGCTACATCAATAACAATTGAAGACAATCGAGCACAATCGTTGATGCTTTGCTTTTAAATATATTACTCTTTTCATCATACATTATTTCCTTATAAAATGAATTGTTCTGATGGATATTTAAAAAATATGTTTTATAAATCTCACGAAATTTCGATTGAACTTACCTTTATTAGGAATAATTTTAACAGCCAGTAGAGGGAGTTGAAGGTGAAGTTAGATTACACCTGCACTTTTTTTCTTTGCTTTTTCTTTTCCAGTTCTATCATTCACACCCACACTCTGCACACCGCATGGAAAATTTATTATGGAAAATTACAAAAAAAAAATTTCATGAAATTATTTGCTGTTAAGGAAGATATTGTGTGAGAAAGAGTAACCACAGCAAACACAGGACGTTGGGGGTTTTTCTGCATTAAGTTTTCCAGATTTACAACACAAAACATACAAACATCTAAATATAATTTTATACTGAAAAAATTTTGCACTGAGAAAATTTTAGACAAAATAAAACAAACAAACAAGCAAAAATGTAAAAATATTTCACTAAACACACACTCACTTACTTTGATGTCGTTTTTTTCGTTTTGTATTTTATTCCTTTTTTTTTTTTGCTTTTAAAAAAAAAATTAAGGTCAAGAAATTCCATACATAAATATTAAATTTACTATATTTATATATGTATGTATATATTTTTAAATATTTTTCTTCTAATATTTTGACCACACAGAAAAAATTAACTGGCGGAGACGAGTAGAAAGAATTGGAATCTTTTTGCCTTTTTCTTTTTTACTCATATAATTTCATTTTATGTTGCCATTAAATGTAAGAAATGGGCGTGTAAGGTGTGTCTTCGATTATTTAAAAAGATGCAATAATTACAACATCACACTCCACTATTCATTCTTACTCTACTTCCACATTTATTCTTTCCTTACGTTGCGTTTTCTTTTGATTTCTTTTCTTTTGTGGCTTCTTTTATTTTCTTACTTAATTTCTTCTGTCCACTATATTTAAATTTCATCCAAAAATAAAAATAAAATAAAGGGAACACATACACAAATTTAAGATCAATAAAATTGATGGAATATTTTATCACTGTGTAAATGAGGTACATAACATGTACATATTTATGCATACATACATGCATATATATATATATATATATATATATATATATATATTTATATTTATCATGTGTCTTAGGGCAATCTTTTGTTTTTTTTTTATTTAAAGTTTTAAGTAGTAAAGCAAAAAATTTGTCATTTACATCTATCCCTCTATTGCTTTCGGTTCTTCATCACTAGCGAAAAAAAGGTCATCATCATCTTTATTAGAGCTGACCGAAATCATTACGGTATAGAGAATATTATACATACATATATATACATATATTTAGGTACGTATTATAAATGCACAATTATATATCATTATATATATATGTATATATATATTTTTAATTTTATAGTTCTTGAAAATGGCAAGAAGGGCAAATTTATTATGCGTTTAAGAAGTGCTCATACATTTATACAAAAAGGTTTAAAACCGACCTAAATAATTTATATATATAGGTTTTCTAAAACACATGTTTCACTTCACAACATAAGATTTATGCAATTTTCTTTTTCACTGTTACTGATTTTATTTATTTTAATACAAACCGCACGGCCGACAACGAGAAACTTGCCTTCAACATATATATTTTTGTTGTACTACAACGACGACGACAACGACAACGACGACATCAACGGACGCCATTTTAAATATATAATGTATGCAGATTTGTGTTTTCATTTATTAACACAGAGTTGCACTTATCATTAACATATGATTTATATTGTTGGCATAAATTTCTACACCAAAGGAAACAATTATGTAAACATAAGTAATCTCATAAAGTCATAATTCAAAGGAAAAAATATCCAAAAAGTATCAATCACTTATGAAAGATTATGGTAAGTATTTTAAGGAAAGCATTTGCATTGGGTATACGAAATTTTTCACTGAGAGAACATTTTTAAGAACAACTTTAATGTGAAATTTAGAATAAGAATTAGAAATTTAGAATAAGAATTGAGAATGCTTTACAAAGGATAAGTTTACGCATTTTAGAATACATGTATAAAAAAACAATAAATATATGTCTGCTATATATATTAATCGCATAAAAATAAAATCTTCATTACGTTATGTTCTATTATACAAAATGTTTCAATTTTAGTAAATTATAATAGAGGGCAGCACTGGTATATTTTATTAGAATTTACAATCTTCCACCTTATACCATTGCAAATTTTAAAAAATGGTCATTGTTGTAAATTAAAAGATTTTGTATTTCTTTAAATCGTTTAATCTTGTTTTGTTAAAATTTATAAATTGCCTACATAAATTATCATCATAAATAATAAATGATACTTTTACATGAAAGCAATTTAATATGATTACTAGTACTACTTCACCCCTGAATTATCAAGCAAACTATATAGTTTGATATTGTACTGCGCTTTTATCATGCAAATATTGCAATAATATCAAAATTAATCATCTCTGTATTGTTATGGCTACAGTATAGCATTATAAAAAAGGGGGAACAAGTGCTTCCTTAAAAAAAAAAATTTTTGTATATTTTATTTACATGGTTCAAAATGTGTAAGGAAAACTTGAATTAAACTTTACGAACGCCACGAATGAATCTATCACTTTTTTTTAGAGTAATGAAATTGCTTAATTGGCGTACACGCAATCTCGACCAGATCATATAATTTGATAGGCCTAATATTTGGGCAGCATTTAGGGCAGCTGCTTCCGTATATAAAACAGTTGCACATCCCAGTCCTGATGGCAAATTCAGGCTAGACCAAGCATCAATTTGCATATTATCATTTTTAATTGGTGGACAGTTTATAACAGGGTACGTGGTGTTGCCTGATAATACCGGTCCTAGGCCATTTGAACGTCCCGCTACAGCTATAAAAATAATATTATTCATTACGCCTTCATATTCACGTACAATACGTAAAGTTTCTTCCGGGCCTTTATGAGCCGATGTAACTCTCAATTCAGTGTTGAGGCCCAAAGTTTTGCACTGATCGGATATTTTCTCACAATGCGCTGTATCGGAAGCACTACCCATTAAAATAACAACTAAATGGTCATTTTTTGGAATGATATCTTGCAATTGTTTGCTAACCCAAACAAAGTTATTCTTAACAACATCTAAATCGGCACTGGTTACAGATGTTAAATTACGATACACTTGCTTGTCTACCATCAAGCGTTTATCACCGGCTGGCCAAAGACGCCACGAATCCGAATCAATAATATCAGCCAAAACAATATTGCCTACAAAAGAAAGTTATTTTTAGGTGACATTGTAGAAAAATTAGATGGAGCACTTAAAATTAACTTAATTCTTGCGCTTCACAATATTCTTAGCATATTTTCAAGAATAGTTCAATTTATACCTTCCATATCAACACCAAATTCAATCTTCATGTCTATTAAAGCGCAATTCCTTGTAGACCAAGCTTTTTCGAGTATTTCAAATACTACCAATGTTGTCCTTTTCATAATATCAACTTCATCTTGCCCGATTAACAAGCCATTCAAGTTAAATTTTGCTGATATGATTTGTTCATCAGACCACTGAGGATCATGGTTAGCGTCATCTTTAAAAAATGTCTCCAATTTCGGTGGAGTAAATCTATAAATTGTGCAATAATACATAAAATTATAAAGGTTAAAATCTGCAAAATAAGCAGCATCGTAAATATTAATAAATTATTTTTCTATAAATGATTGGTTGGAAAAGGTATTTATTGACTAATTGTTGCTTAAACTGTAATTTCTTTCTCTTAATATTGTTCATGTAATCTAAAGTCAAGATTTGATTTGCGCCTTTGTTATATTTTCTTGTTAATTGGTACACTTTTCCTTAATCTTTATTCATAAAATGTTAATTTTTATTTCTTATCAATAAAACTGCATCGGCATTTTAGAAACAAAACAAAAAAATATTCAATGTTTACAAAAGCATAGAAACATGGGCAGCATTTGTTGATAACATTAAGTGGAAAGGTCAGATCATAAAATTTGATTGCAACATTTTAATGCACTATTAATAAATTAATGTAAGAAATGAGGTGATTTATTAAATGAAATATGATAATAGAATACTATTAAAAATAATTTTACACGCCCAGTAGTAGTCAATATTTTTTTAAGTTCTCTTTTAAAACCAAAAAAAAACCGATAAGCAAAATATTGACATTTATTGTAGCAACAATAAATAACTAAAATATGACATTGTGTATAAACAAATTTTACGATGCTTTTAATTAAACGCAGTGAAGAAAACAGCTCACGTATAAAAAAATGAATTATATAATATTTAGAATAAATGCAACTTACCGATAACCTTCTGGCACTCCGGGATTTCGTTTTAAAAATGAACCAGTCGCTAGTCTTCGTGTAACCCACTCAATTGGTATCATTTTACATTTTTTCGCTATAAAAGCTGTTGCACCAGCTGATTTAACATAAGCCGTATTTAAGCCTGTTATTAAAAAAATACAACAACAACAATCGATATTAGAAAATCACACAAAGTTTATCGTAAATTTGACACGTGTAAAACGATTGTTGTTATTTTATTAATGCACTTTTGGTTTGTTTCTTATGTTTGTTTTTGTTTTTTATACTTACCGGCTGCATTTAGTATGCCAAAAACTTGACCATTTGTTGTATTTGATATTTCTGCTTTTCCTTGTAAATCGTGTGCCTTAATACCATCACCAGCTGTAATGCGATCTTTACTTAACAAAAGGCACATACCAGGATTATCTGGCAAATCATACACTTGCTTTGTTTTACCTTCAATCAAAACTTTACCTAACTTGTAATCTTCAACTATTAATCAAACAATTGCAACAAAAAACAATCAAAATGAAAATTATAAATTGTTTTGTTTCACTTTCATTTACAGGATATTTTATTAAATCAAATGCATATATATGTAATTTATGTATGAGTATATATGTACATGGTATGTACGTACTTTTCGCCATTTTTTTTGGTATTTTCTTGTAACTTTAATTGCGCTTGTAGTGCTCGTACCACTTATAACGGTTGTTTTATTAAAACTAAATTATTCATAAACGATCACTCCAGTTTTATAAATTCTTTTATTAGCTCTCTTTATTCAAGCTAGCTGTAGTCAGAAATTTTCTAATTTATTAGAGAGACTCCCTGCTATAATAATGCATTATAATATTACATGAGTAAATGCTGTTACATTACATTATGTTATGTTAAGAAGTATCTGCTGTTATATTATTACATTATGTTATAGCACTTTCATTTCATCTCATATTGAAATATTCCTTTAATTTATCATGCATGAAGTGTGTCAAGTTTTTTTCTAGCTGCTTTATAAGCCATAATAATATCATCTAATACCATGGCATGATTGTGGCTGCCAGATATGGATAATAAATCAAAATTTCTTTGGATAAAACTTTCATATTTTAATTGTAATTCTCCAACACTTTCAAGTTTTGCACCATAGAGACAATGAAAATTCAAAATTTTCGTATCATTTTGTTTTGCTGTATAATTTTTGGGTAAGAAATTCCAAGTAAAATATTGCCGACTGGCTCCAAAAACGTAACGATTAATAATATTCCAAAAATGTTCAACGGATTTCATACATTGTAAACGTTCACAACCATGATTTGGCTTTAGAATATTAATGTTAAGAAAACAAGAGCCTTCCGTGCATTGACGTCCCCAAAAATCAATTGAAATTATTTCAAATAATATATAAAAATGTTCATTTGAATCATATTTCATTTCATCACATAAAACAACAAACTGATAACAAAATCCTATATTTGAGGAATTTTGAGACGTTTGAATAGCCAAATGTGTAGTACCCTCTATCAGGCCATCTTCAAGTGTACAGCCTTGTGGCAGATTTACATTATAACGTACGTATGTGTTGGATTTTGCAAAGCCATATATGTTTTGAATTTCCAGCAATATGCAACAGCGTTTTTTCCGTCTTGCTGGCATAGAGAACTCACGCTCTTGTTCATTAGTCTTAAGATAAGGTCGGACTTGTGATTTTAAATTGCGCAAAGTACTGTTAAATGGATTATGGGTTTTGGGAAATTGAAATTCTTGCAGGGGCGAAACATTCCTTATGGTATAGGAAAACAAATGATAGCAGCCTGTAATAATTTCAATGTTATATGGATCCGATAAAGAGTCCGTTTGAAAATCAGGATATATGCGCATTGTACGTGTTTCTTCAAACCATTCTAATTTCGCTATCACGGTATCTGGCTGTATATCAGCATATATAAACATAACTTTCGAGGATGACAATTCTTTACTGCTACAATCGTTGCAAGTATCATTACGTAATTTACATAATTGATAATTATCCTCATTTGTATAAGTGAATATTTTATGAGCCAAAGACGATTTTAAATCATACTTCTGTCGCTTCTTCATTTGTGCTGTTCTTGATTTTCTATTGGAGCACTTCTTTGTACGATTTTGAATGTGCGCGTGATATTTTTTCTGAACATCTGTTGCACAATTTTCGTAATGGCTGAATAATTCGATTTCTTTTGCACTAAATCTTTTCTCTTGCCATTTAATTAAGGCACTTTCGATTAATTTGTCTTCAGACTCTTTACGCGTTTGATCATTTTCCTCAATAACATTAAAAAGCCATTCAACATTTTTTGCATTTATTGCTGTTGTTTGAATTTCATATTTTGGTAATTGTTTTATGGAATCCACGCTGTAAAGTTTAATCTCAATTGTTAGATTCTCAATATTATCTTTTATTTTATAAATTCCTGAATGTTTTGGTAATTTGTTCTGCATTTCAAAGTGCATTAGAGGGATTCACTATGTAATTACCATTTCGTACTTTATTCAAAGAATTTTATTGCAAATAATAATTGTGATGCTTACAAAATCATAACTTCTTAAGTAAAAATTAAATTTGCTTTGCTTCAATATATTAATTTTAATTGTAATAGTAAAAAAAAGGCTGGAAATTGCGCTTACATATATTATACACGTACATGCCAACCAAATATTCGTCTCTCTTAGTAACGGGAAATTTTATTCTTTTCTTTTATTTTAATGCAATGCGAATTCACTTATTTAATTCTTCTTCTTCCTAACTAATATTCAGTGACAAATACAATAACACAATACTAATACGCCCAAGTGATTTTATGTAATTATTAAGATTCATTTCAATTTGTTGAATGATTTTTTAACAAGGGATTGCTTAAATCGTTGACTTAGAAGTCAATGATTTCAAGTTTTGTTTTTGTTGTGTTCTCTATAAGAAGTTTTAACGCTAAGTGTAAATACGGTTTTGTTTATATGAATGGAATGAACTTTTAATGATTTTTACAGTGAATTCATCGCATTCTCATGGTTTAATTTTTTTATTGCTTTGTTTTTTGCGTTTTTGTTCTTTTAGGCATAAACATTTCACTTACTCACATGTACATACATAAATGTAGCGTTTTACTTTGTTTTGTTGTAGCATTAAAACAAGGAAGGACACAGAAATGAATCATATTTTGAAATTATAGATAAATCAGTCATCATCATCCTCGCCAATAGATATATACATAAAAACAGTGTGCAGCATTCATGTGCTAATGGAAGCATAAATTCAAAGACGAAAGTGAATTAATTAAATCTTAAATCAAAGTAAGATGTCGCAACAACACAATCGGCGACAACAACAACAACAAAAAGAGCAATCAAACATTGAAATTAGTTTATATCCGCGTATAGCAGTTGACGTTCATAACAGTAGGAATGATCAGCAATCTAAAAATCAAAGCCGCTTAGATTTTGAAGAGATACCACTGAATACGCTAAATGAAGAGTCTGAAGAAAGGCGTAAAGCTCGACATATATTTGAACGTCATGATGCTGATAATGATGGCTTCATCAATATTCATGAATTCAAGGCACTTATTGAAAATGGCATGTGTCAAGATGTGCCTCAACATGCCATTGAACAGATTATGAAATTATCTGATACAGATTATAATGGTCAATTGGATTTTGAAGAATTTTTTCGCATGACGCAACACCATAAATGGTTAATGCGTAATATATTGGTACGTTATTGTCGTTGGATCGTACCACCACCGAAACCTTTGCCAGGTGATCAATTGGATGGAGCCTATGAAAAACAAATGTCCATTTGCCCACCACCATTAACAATGGTTATATTCTCAATAATTGAAATTATTATGTTTCTTGTTGATATCATACATTTTCAGTAAGTATTTTTAGTTTTTTTTTCTGTTTTTTTTTTGTTCTATTCTTCCTTATGTTCTTATGCTTTTGCATTCTATTGTTCTTGTTATAAAAAAAAAAATATCAAAATCATTTAGCGTTATAACCATAAAAATATAATTTACGACGCTTCAATATCTCATTTTCTTTGTTTTTTTGTATTTTGTTGTGGTTTTTTCACAAAGAATAATACAAAAGCAAGAAGCATGCTTTGATTAATTAAATTTGACACAACTTTCACACAACTGTAATAAATTTGAATTATTGTAACAAACGCACTTTAAATAATTATGGCAATTCTGTTTAATTGAATTTCAGAGGTGAAGCATCATCGCATTATGGTGTTGGTGAAAGTACAAATGGCCCAGCTGCTACATTTTTCATTTACAATCCATATAAACGTTTTGAAGCATGGAGATTTGTCACTTACATGTTTGTTCATGTCGGCTTAATGCATTTATGCATGAATTTGCTCATACAGATATTTTTGGGTGTTGCCTTAGAATTGGTCCATCATTGGTGGCGTGTTGCTCTAGTTTATTTAGCTGGCGTTTTAGCAGGCTCTATGGGTACATCTATAACGAGTCCACGTATATTTTTGGCTGGTGCTTCTGGTGGTGTTTACGCTTTAATTACCGCCCACATTGCTACAATAATTATGAATTGGTCGGAAATGGAATATGCAATTGTCCAAATGTTGGTCTTTGTTATATTCTGTTTAACGGATTTGGGTACATCGATATATCGACATGTTACAGATCAACATGATCAAATTGGTTATATGGCACATTTGTGTGGTGCCATTGCTGGTCTATTGGTTGGCATTGGTGTATTACGAAATTTAGAAGTGCGCCGTTGGGAACGCATTTTATGGTGGATTGCTGTTATATTTTATTTTGCCTTAATGATGTCGGCAATATTAGTGCATCTCGTTACGACTGATTACTTTCCAAAGCAAGAATACACTTAAACTCATTTATACATTAAAAACTCTATTATAAATACATAAATACAAACATAAATGTGCAAAACTTACTGATTAGCTAGATAAGTTGATAAAGTATATAATTTTACAGTTACAAATTGTAAGTACATTTTGCTACGTTCCAATTAAATTGTCAATCAGATTCTTTAGTTTCTTTATTACTTTAAAAGTGCCTTCAGCTGAAGATGAAGAAAGAAACAACAAAAATGCGCACAATGTCTTATTTTATATATATATTTTTATATTGTAAATGTCAAAAAAATAAACTTTTTTTTCTATTTATAACGTTTGTAGTCATTTATTGTAGAAAGTACGATGAATTTTTGGGAAGATCGATGCATGTGGAATGATTTGCGGAATCAATGAAATACCTCTATGTCTATATATCCGCCTGTTTGATATTTGCACATTTCGATCGATTGATCAAATTTTTCAGATCTTTGTTAATACTAATTGGCAACAGAAATAATAAAACAAAGTAGATTTAGACGTAAAATTAATTAACAGTCTTAATAACTGAAAAATTCCATTTTATCTAACTTTTCAATGAGTTGTCCGTTACGTTTGCCAATTGAAACTTAT
Organism: Melophagus ovinus; assembly: GCA_023089585.1. Classification (NCBI taxonomy): domain Eukaryota; kingdom Metazoa; phylum Arthropoda; class Insecta; order Diptera; family Hippoboscidae; genus Melophagus; species Melophagus ovinus. Next base: position 10,423,843 of record JAKKIB010000178.1, read on the forward strand.
AATATTGTACATTATTAATCTTAATATAAAAGCATTATTGTTATCTCTATGAAACATAACCATAGTAATAATAATGAATAGAAAAGAAAATTCAATTAAAGTCTTTCATGCTCTTAACGCTGTAAATTGATGAAACACTTCCAGTATATGAGGATCCAAATCAGATGTAAACAATAACGTCTCTAATGTACTACTATACTTTTGCACTTGTTCATGATGCATTAAAAAAACCTGTTGTAAGCGTCCGATAGTCCATCGATACCAATCAGTGTCTGGATCTCGACCATCTGTATCATAACGTACTAAATGCTCTGATAATATCATTATGAAACGTTGAAACACAATCAGAAATAGACGCTTCTGATCAACATTGGCAGCTTCCAATTTTTCTTCCATGCGTTCAACGATTTCTTCTGTAGGTTTATCAACAATTGTAACCGGCTTTTTACGTTTTGGTGTAGCCGTGTCATCTTCTGATTCGCTCGAGGATGAGTCCGCTTTAGCTAATTTTTCTTTAGCTTCATTTAATTCATTGCTTAATTTAATTACATGCTTATTCATTTTTTTGATAGTTAAATGTAAAATTTCCCATAAATACATTTTAGTGAATTCTGCTGTCATTTCTTTGGAGAATATCCATGTGGCCACCGCTGAACAATCAACGATTTGAATTTTCAAAAGTTTATCTATAATGACTACCATCATTTGTTGATGATTTTGCCACAATTCGTAAACATTATGTAGTACGCATATTTGAGCCTCTTCAGAATCTGCTAAAGCTTTAAAAACTAAATGAAATTTGGAAACTGCAGCGAAACTGTGCGAAAAAGATTTGGAGCCTAAATTTAATAAAGTTTGTACGAATACATCGATTTTCAATGGATTGAATGATGTTTCTGCTAAGTCATCAGAATTTTCACCTGTATTGGGTAAATCTTTTAATATATTGATTACCTCTTCCGGAGTGCACTTTTGTCGTATTGCCACAACAAGTTGATGGGCAACTTGAGTTCCAGCTAATGATGCTGCTTCTTCAGAAGCATATTTATAATTGGGTCGCGGTGGTGGTGGTAATAGTTTTGCATACGCGTCTGGCATCATTTCCGTAATACGTTGATGATATGATAACCTACAATATATGTAATAAAGAAAAAAACAAAATAAAATGTTAGTTCGGGGCTCGAACTCTTGCAATTGAAAAGGGCAGGAAAATATATTACAAGTTGATACAGTCAAACATTGTGATTTTTTTAATAATTTGAAAAATTCGGTATATAGGAAGTGGTCTAAAAAATGGAACGATTTGGATAAAATTTGACACAGCTTTGTGGCATGAAAAATAAACAAGGTGTACCGTTAATATTCGATTTTTAAAGGTACATTAGATCAAAAGTAAAAATTATCCGAACTTAATCATTGAACTGAATGTAAATATAAAATTTACTTACCGTAAACATTTTTGTAAAACTTCTTGTATAAATTTTGGCCGTGGGTGTTCCATGTCCAGCAATAAGCAACTATCCCATTCTTCCCAAGACCAAGTGAATTTGAAATTACTTAAATGATATGAAAACCAATTGACAAAACGATCAAAGCATGACGTGTTCATTGAATCAATACGCATAAATAGGATTTCGGTAGCTTGGGCTAAAACTTGTGGCAGCGTAGCTGGATGTAATTTGCATAATTCAATTAATATTGAGCCGTAGACTATTTCTAAATACCGAGGTATAGGCATATGAAACAATTCAGCGAATACGACTTCAACTATACAATATTCCAAGGGGATTTTATTTTTATATGGGAAATCTAATAATTGGGCGGCACAATCTTTCCGTTCTAAGTGATGCATTTCAATAATATAGTGTAAATGTTCTTCAATTAAGAAACGTTCTATGGAATGAGCGCCCGGTAAATTAGGGCCATCTGGGCAATCTGTATAATCAAACATACGATATACAACCCATGGCATTGGATATTCATATGACTCATGATGAGGTGGAGGTACAATTTGTGGAAGATTATGATGCAATGCTTCACACAAAATTGAATCAAATGCCAAATACGGTCGCGGTATGTGTTTCTCAGCCCAATTGTCTTGGCGTAATTTTCGTATTTGAGCCCACAAACACTCAAGATACTCTTCTTGAGGATGCGGCGCGTCTACAGACCATACCCTTAAAGCATTTTGATGTTTTTTCGAACGTTTATTTAAATAGACTTCAATACGCAACAGCAAAGATTCTAATGAGGATTCTTTCTTTTCATACAAATCTCTACCCACCCATGGTAATGTGGATAGAACAGCAAAGACATACCAATCGCGACGTACTTGCGGCACTGGATCTTCATTGGACACATCTATCATGGTATCTAACAATTGAAGTAATGATGAAGCCGATATGACGTGACAATTAACTAAATCGGCCAAAAATCTTAATGAGTAGCGCGCCGCATCCCACCGGCAAAGCTTTAATGATTCCTTAAAAGTTTTTACCATATGATCAACAAATTCTCCACCAAATTTGTAATTCTTTGCATTAAGTAAACCAACAAGCGTCGTATATATAGTACATTTTTCCGGCATTTTGACAGCACATTCCGAAAGTATTCGTAATATCTTTAAACGAAATGTTCCTAAATCAGCCTCTAATACTGAAACTAAGCCTTCTAAATTTGATTCTACAGAGGACGTACTACGTTCGCCAACACGTAATATTAACGATTCCAAGCGATCTTCAATCTCTTGATTCTCAGAAACACGACGACGTTTTCGATTTCGATGATCTATAAGAAAAAGAAAAATGTGAATTACTATAAAATTGCAACCTCATTGGAAAATAATGAGAGACTCTTGTACCGAAACCGTCGTCGTCACCATCATGTTGGCGCCTGCGAATCATTATCATAAAATTTTCGCCACTAGTTTATTGAACCGATATTTCGTTTTAAAGATTATTAACACTGTAAGTTTAGGAAAATCGTCCTTTCCCAACCAATTTGATCAGTTTCTTTAGATTAATTTGTATTAAAAATGTTTATTACTAGAACATGGTATGTTGTTAGCATACATTAACTCGCATTGACCTGTCACAATTCACACATATTGCCACATATTGTAAATTGCTAAAAATAGCCACCCGAAGTTCTTTTTAACATTAAGAATTCAGGACGTGATGATAGTCTTAAATTTTCAGATAAAGACCCTAAGTTTACATCAACCAAATCAAAATAAGTCTTTAACTATTACAATATAATAATTAGAAAATAAATTTTATATGATTTTAATTTTCAAATTTTCTTTTTTACGTAAATTTTCACATATTTTTCGCATTAATTAAAGGAATTTAGATAAATAATACTACATCTTCTTTGAAATTCATTGTATATTAATATCAATATTGCCCAATTATCCTCATGTATCAGATTTTATCCGCATGTATCTGCGTCCACTAGTACAAACAATTTCCTTGGAAGTGATGCATTTATGTATGATCTGTGATTGTTGTTTATTGTAATTAATGCAAAGTGTACAAAATATTAAATCAAATGTCGGCAACCCTTTAGACATTTAATGGTATTATGTTATAGTGTGTTTAGTTAAACGTTATGGAAACGTAAGGTTTTAAAGAAATCATCACTCACAGATGTTTTAAATATATATATATATATATATATATATATATATATATATATATATATATATATATATATATATATATAATTAATATAATAATTATATTAATTTTAAGTTAAAAACAGTATTTCGTTAAATGAAATATGTGGACAAGACCAACCCAAATTATGAAATCGTGTATTGCATAAATGGCTCTCTTACATAATTCGAAAATTTTTATATGTAACTTTCCAAATATGCGTTACATTTTCTAGACATTGAGAGGTGCACGCTCAATTTTAGTAAAGTGTTCCTTTTTTTGATTTCGAAGAACGCAAAAAATTCTCGAAATAAGAAAGAAAATGTCGTACGGATGGAAGAGTTAAGTGACAGACAGATAAACACGTAAGAATTATTCATATTATTATGGTGGCACTTTTATTAGCAAAACGGTTTTACAATTTGAAATATTCCCATTAAAATAGTGAGCCTCCCAACGTCATCTTGGAATAAAAATTTAAAAATCGTTACATGAAAGTAACAATTAAGTAAGTGAAAGGAGGGCTCACTGCAATACGGAAAGATGTTTCGCAATAATCCAATTCAAAATTGTAAAAACTAATTATATATATATATGCATATATATATATATATATATATATATATATATATATATATATATATATAAATATAAATGAATGTCTACAATAATATATAAAATAAATTTAATTGATTTACACTTCATCAAATTTGCATTATAAAATGATAATAAAGATTGATGAGTAACATTATGAGCCCTTAAAGAGAACTATTAAGTACCTTACAAGAACGTTATGATCCTTCAGAACGAACTATTAAGTACATATATAAGATATATTATTATTATTATAACTTTTAGGAAAATGAATGAGAAGGCAAAAAGTAAAGAAACTAACTAAAATAACTAAGACTTAAAAATTCTATTGATCAATTTGGCCCCACATAATCCAAATGTGTCAAAAGTTTGAACCGTTTTTTTTTAAGAAATGAGTAATAAAAACTTTCTTTACAACAAAAAACCGCCACTTTCGGGTTTAATCGACAAAAATGTTCCGATATCAATCATTTTATAAGCCTGCATACAAAATTTCTTTATAAAATCTCATCATAAATAATTATTGATGTCCCTTTAAATTTAGAATACAATTCCAAATCAGAGTTAATATTTTGGGATAAATCTCTTTAGAGACGCATCGAACTTTAAGAGCATCCATCTAAACTACACAAATGTTGTGTGGCTTGAAGGTGCGTTATGTAACTTAATTAAAGGCAACTTTTTTTGCACTAATAAAGCGTAAATTAAATATAATCAACAGTCGACAATTGGAATGTCTGTTTTCCATCCAATAAAATGCAGGAATTTGGTGTGAGAGTAAAATTGATTGAAAAGAACGAAGAGACAAAATGTGAAAATTAAAAAATGTAATTGTCAAATGGAAAATATTTATTCATATTTTTTCATCTATATATCTATGTATATGCATATCTATGTGTGTATGTATGTGTAAGTTATGTTTATATATGGAAAGTAAGATGGAAAAGTTAAGAACGTTGTAATGTTGTGTTTGTTTTTTTACTTTAATTGTTCCTCGTTTATGATAATGTTGACAGTGATGGAAATGTAACAGCACAAGTACATATAGACAAAAATGAAGAGGAAGAAGCGGTTGTATAAGTATTATGCATATAGATTTCTCACATTTTTGTTATCCATTCATACAGTTGCGTTAAAGAATTTCCATCACAATTATACTTTATGTACTTTACTAAAGGAGAAGTAAATTGAAACGTTTCATGTAAATGTGCTTACCATAGAAAATGGAATATGTAAAGTGTTATGGATTCGGTGTGTGTGTGTGTGTGTGTAACTCATCATAAGTACAATTGTAATATGTTTGCCATCCATAAATTCCATGCTACGCCGTCCATTCTTTACTTCATGCCATTATTTAGTGTTATGTAGAAATCTCTTGGCAAACATACCATTGAAATGTTATCGAAACCATCATTAAAGAAAAGACTTCCTATCGCAATGATTATAGACTTACAGAAGTACAAATGTACAGACGTATGGACTTATTGACATATCTGATCATTTTACTTTACTTCTCTTACTCTATGGCACCACAAAACAAATTCAATTCAATTCTGTTGAATTGAATTGAATAAAAATGGATTTTCTAAAGTAATTCATTTGATATTTTTTCTTAGTAGGAATTTAGTTTTATCTACAATTTTATGTGAGCTACAAATTGCTTTGATATAAATTTTCCAATTTGAGCGAAACGTTCTAATATTCTAATATACAAAGATTCATTCATAGAATTCATTGTGTTGTATGAAAAGAAGAACAAATAAAATAAATAATTAACTATGATTCAATTAAAAACATTTTTATATTTAATTTTTTATAAATAATATTTACACAGGATTATTCTCACAAATTATGTAACACTTAATTCCACACACATACACTAAAACATGCATCAACTAACGTTAGAAATTAAGATTAATACCTCTTCTCCTTACTTTCACTTGTCTATATCACTCTAACTAACTTATTTTCTCTCTACATCTTTTTATTTGCTATTTCTAGCTTTTTTTGTGCGACCACAATATACGTACATACATACATATATACATAAATACATACATACATATGCATTATTGCACTATTATATTAACAATACATACATACAAATTGTGTTTTTTTTGTTATTTTTATTTTTTTATTTTTGGTATGCGATCAGGTAATGTGACACCTTTATAGGTACCAACAGCCGGCTCATGGCATGCACGATTCATAGATAGGGCTGGACCCGGCTTCACTCCTGCCTATGCCGTATTAAAACACATACCTCTAATGTCCATCTCCCCGGGGCACTGCCAGTTATTGTAGCCGAAATACTTCGTCATAGATAATGTTCCACAGCACCGGGCACAGGATTGATCCCTGAAGAACCTCTGCTGACACCGCATATTCCTTAGGTCCTTCGTCGGTATGGTAGAGCCGTATTCTATCTTTCAGGTAGCTCTTGATAATCTTAAGAAAGTATTAGGGTACTCCCACTTTCCCGACAGCGTCAATTATCTCAGGCCAACTGGTGGTGTTGAAGACATTCGTAATGTCTAGTGCTACCACCGCGCAGTATTCCTTGAGACCACCCTTCCAGCGTTTTCCCTTCGTATCCTTGATTGCTCTGTTGGCTACAATATTGAGAGCACCAATAATCGACTTGCCTTTCCTGAACCTAAACTGGTATCTAGATAATGCTTCGTTTTCCACAATCACACGAAGAAATCTATCTACACTATGCGATAAAGTCCGTTCCAGGTTTTATCGCATAGTGTCCCGTAAGCATAACGGTCGGTACGCTTGTGAGACTCCTGTCTGTGGTTTTCCTTTCTGGATAAGTACGAGGCGTTAGCGTTTCCAGCACTTTGGGAAAGTACCTTCGGGAAGACACTTAGTGAAGGCAAATACTTCTGGTCTTTCTTTCATAAATGTCTTTAAAGCTCTGTTGGGAATATCATTTGGTATCCACGGCACTAACACACCAACTATGTATAAATGTGTGTGCATATGTGTGTGTGTGTGTGTGTGTGTGTATGTATGTGTGAAATAATAGGCGGACTAACAATTTTGTTTTTTGTGAATTATTATTCCAATATCATCATTATCATTCATCATCATCATTATTAATACCCTACATTATTTGCGATAATAATTTTTGTTTAGATGTTTGTAACTCTCTAAAGGAGTTGACCAATTACGCCTATCTGTCTATCTGTCTGCCTATCGACCCTTTTCCATAAAATACCATTTTCCAATAAAACCTAGCATTGCTTAACATTTTGACATAAAGAATGTGAGTATCAAATTTGCTCTAGAGTAATCCATTTTTTGAACGAACCTTTCGAATTAATTTCATGTAATTGAAATAGTTACATTTTTTTTATTTGACTTTTAATCACATTAGACAAAACGGTTGTATAGTATACTTAAGAGTCGGCTTCGACTATAAATTTCTTATTTGTATAATAATTAAATATTTAATGGAATCGTTTAAATCTGTTAAAAATCTCTTACTTTTAGTTCAAACATTTGATATTTGCAAAATTGAAATGATAAAATTAAAAATTAGAAGAAAAAAAAACATTAATAAGAGATTAAAATAAAAGAAGAAGAAGAAATATATTTACATAAAGGCTTATCAAACATGTAAAAATATTACAAAAGGTTGGCGATGACTTTTAAATACACCACGCCATATTATTATTTAATATGAGTAAGACTTTAAAACTGAGTACGAAATTTAGTACAGTTGAAGTCAAAAACTAAATCGATTTGATATGAATTTGACTTTTGACAAAATTAGATCTTTCTAAAGAATTTTCATTAAATTACTGTAAATTTTTTTTATGCGCAATAATATTTAAAAGGAAAGAGCAGATTTCTTGAATCCAGTTTGACAACTATTGCTCTTTGACCATGAAGACGCTAAAAAATGCTTAAAAGTTTTTTTCTTTTTCAAAGTATTATAAAAGTTGCAATAATTAATTTGTTAACATCTGTCCGGTATCTGATTAAGTAATACATGAATAGGCGAACGAATAGTTATAATAAAATCATTTAACAAAAATTATTCTGAGATAATTGTAGTGGCTGCTGCGTACATTTCTACATAAATTAATATGCCAACGGCCACAAAAAGCACACACATATACATATATTCATACATACATACACATACACATACACATACACATACACATATATATACACATACTTATACATCTACATGTAGACATACATAAACTTAAAAAAAGAAGAAATCATTTGAAGTGTTTGGTGTTTTTTCTTCTCTCTATACAAATTTTTTTTATTTTTTTTTTCACAAAAAAACCTCTTCGTTGATTTCTTTCTGAATATTCAAATCAGCATCAAAAAAAACACACACACAAAAGCGATTGAGGAAGGGTGCTTAGTGGGAGGGTAGTGGGAGAAATGAATATAAACACAAGCACATGCATACGCACACACACATATGAATATTAATATAAATGTATACACAAAAATGTGTATAGATGTAAACATTCAATTTCCATAACAACACATCTGAAATAAATAAACTAAGAAGAAAAAGCATTCATAGAGTAAACAATCTAAAATCTCAAAACATAACACAAAGCAAAAGCACCCTTCAACAGATGTTCGTTAGAAAATTGCACACACACAAACATTAATATAAACATATTTAAATATATTTATATTTATATATTTATATAAATCTGTGTTAAACACTTTTTTTTGTTTTCATATTCTTGTATCATTCATTGTGTGTCTAGTTATGCTAGTTGTTGGTGTTGGCAATGGCTCTGTGTGCGTGTGTGTTTATTTGGTTAAAATCTATGCATAAATAGCATGATGATTAAAAGGGAGGGCGTGTGCTTCATCACTCTAAAGCATGTGCGCTTTATTTATTTATTGTAAAGCTCTTACATACAAACACACACATAAACACATATACATACATATATACAAATGAAAAGAAATATTAAAAACGATTGTGGTAGCTTATTGAATCATTTAAGCGGCAAGTGAAAATAAGTCAAAGGGAATTTCTTAAAATTTGACAATCTTGTTAAGTAAATATAAAAATTCGCTAGCGTTATGTTTCTCTAAAACTTATTGCACAAAATACATATTTCTATCGATGTACCATTGCAATTGATATAAAATTTGAAATTTCAATAAAATTAACTTCAATCAGGACCATCTTTTGCAAAGCCATTATTTTTAAGATGTAAGAGAAAATTTAAATAAATTGTCCCATAAAATATTGTAAATAGTTTGGTTAGATACAAATTACATCAATTACAACAAGTTTAATATGATACAGAAGCAATTAAAAGCCATCAGATAAACTGATTTAATAAGATTTAGAAATAAAGCAATCAAATTACATTACATCAAAATACATTATTCTGAATTATTTATTCTATTTATAAATGTGATTCTACTTTCATTTATGTCTTACTTACCTGCATCCTTCAAAATTATTCTTCAACTTTATCCATCAATTTGGCTTGTAAAGTATAAATGTGCATGTGTATGTATTTTGTGAAAAAGTGCCTGTCAATTGAAAATGCAAAAAATACATTAAATTATGTTTTCTTCAGTTCTTTTAGAATATGAAATTGTATTTTGGAGCGAACGATAACGGTAATATTAGACGAGCACATTCAGTTTCATTAAGGCGACGGTTCGTTGCCGTACATTGTATTCAAATGGGAAATGCGTTCTTCATACACAATAACATACATAACAGCAACAACAGCAACAACAACAAACATTTTTACATTTATACACGAATATCCTTTTTAGTGTCTTTACAAAGTTAAACAATAATCTGATATACTCGTGCATTTTTATATATCTATGTAATAATTTTGCAAATTTTATTCTTTCAAGTTGCGCAAAAAATTAAATAAATTTACAAACAACAAAATAAAAATGAATTTTTTTTCTTTTTAGATGCACAGAAAATCATAATTAAATTATCATTTCTCTTCATATATTTTTTGGATTTAAAAAAAGCGAAAAAAGCTTAGAAGCAAAAGAGAGAAAGAGAGAGAGAGAGAGGGAGAGAGAGAGGGAGAGAGAGATAAAGAAAGAGATAGAGGGAGAACTATAGAATATTATCAAATTAGAAAATGTCTACATTCCACTTGGCATTTGTTGACATTTGTTGTTTTCATCATAATTATGATTTTAGTCATATTCATCTCTTATCTTTTAACTGGTAAAAAGGGATGATTCTGCGTCCTCTTGATGTTTAAACCCATTCACTCTTATAACCAATAATTTCTTTAACTTTTCTTCTTCCTGAGTAAGGTTCTAATGTTTACATGGAACGAAACTTTGACCTTTCAATCTTTCTAATTCATGAAGAAATATTTTTCTAAAACGAAAATATTTGCAAATACTCCTTCTTTCCTTGTAGTCGATTTCCTGTTTTGATATGGATTTAAAGTTTAATAATAAACAACCAATCATACAGTGATTGCGATTGTGGTATGCCGGAAATTATCATTAACGCTATCGTAGAAAACCGACAACTTTTTCCTTACGTTTTTTTATTGTGTGACAGTTTTCAGCAACATAAAACAAGTTGCCAAGCAACAAGCTTAAAGTCGCAACTTGCTTACAACGATTTCTTGATAGAATAATTTTGTAAAAGTAAATGTACGTGTGTGTGAGCGAGAGAAAGGAAAAGATAAAGATGGAAAACTGTTTCGTTTACAAAGTTTTCTAAAATTAAATGATCACGACTCAGAAGTTGCAGATATATACATTTCAAAGAAACCTTTGCTACAGTAGAAATAAGCGTAATGTAAGGTACGTAAAATTAAATTCTTTGTATACATAATGCTGCTACATGTTTTATCATGTTGCTATATGTTTCATTGTGTTGCTTTGTGTTGCATTATGTTGCGGTTACGGTGTTACTGACCGTACTTTAAACAAGTTTCTCGTTTGTATGGGGGTGGTCACTATGTATATTGCTTTTCTTTTATTTCTTGCTACGTTCTTTCTTTTTTTTCAATTTCTATTGTTGTTTGCATTTTCTTTTTTCAAGATAGTCTTTTATTTTGTCGTTGCTTTTCTTTTCGTTGCATTCAATTTGTAATTTTTTTATATTGTTTTTTTTACTGTTGCTGTACGTACAATTTATAAACTCCCACGTGACACAATGATGATGATGGTAATGATGATGATTACAGTGATAATGTTGCTAACGTTGCGTTTAGTGGTAGTTTGTTGCTTGCGATGGTGTTGGTGCCGGTATCGGTGTTGGTGGTGGCTATCGTTATGGTTGCGGCAGTGTATGTGTTAGTGACAGTGATAGCAGTCACTTTGGCTCAACACATTTGTGGATTACCTTGCTTGCGGCTTCTACTCTTTATTGGTTTTGTTTATTATTCGTAAGTTTGTACTTTTCTATTTATATTGTATTAGAAGATACACACACATACACAAAAGGGCTCATTTGTATAAGTGTGTGTGAATATGCTATAATTGTAAAAAAAGTGGCGCATTTGGCAAACAACGATGTACTTGATTGTTGATTGTCATCGACGTTAGTTGATAAACGCAAAGAATATTTCGCGAACGCGATATTTTTACTTGAGAACTTTTTGTACATCGCTTTAGATACATTTATCGCGCCTTAGATTTTTATATTTGAATTTCTTACTTTGTTTAAATTTTGAACTTATCAATTAAAAGTGATGATCAATTTTTCAATGTGAATAAAAGTGTCATATGATAATTTTCAAATATTTTAACTACAATACGAAGTGAACATATTGAATCGATTGTTTTTGACTCGGGCTTAAATTTAAAACACGTAAAAAGCATCTGACAAAAGTGATCTCCTTCAGAATATTTTATAATATTCCATTGAGCGGTTACATTTGTCGGGAATTCAATTAATTTAGAGCATGCCTAAATTTATGAATGCTTGAATATGTATGTGTATGTTTATATGTATAAATGTATTACACATAATTTTTTTATTGAATAAAATAATATTATATCATAGTCAGTGTGAAATACAACAACAAAACAAAACATTTGGTTTAAGGATAAATAAATGATAAATTAAGATCATTTAATATTTTATCCATATTGTGACATATTTTCAAATTCTAATACAAAATGTTCCACAAACAATCAAACAATAGATGAAGTGATGAAGGATGGTTGGTGGAATAGAGGAATGGAGGAATGGTAGGATACATGAAAAGCTGCTTAGCTGCTTAGATGCGTAGATGCGTGATTGCGTGGATGGATGTTTGTCTAGACAATTTGCATATTCATATTGTTGCTTCTGTTATTATGGAAAATTATAATAACAACAAAGGCCCACAATAACTCTAACAACAATAATTCTGTTTTATTATTCTATTGACTTTCAATTTCATCTAAATTAGCTTATCAAAAATTGGTTAAAACAATTGTGTAAACAATAATTTATGATAAGCTTTGCTTTCTACAACTAAATTAAAAAATAACAAATAAGAGAATTACAGTTATAATAATGTTTGACAATGACCGGTCAATGACAATGAACGGGTACATAACGGGTACATGTACCCGTTATGTATAGTACGATACATTTAGATGCACTCAGTTTTAATATAAATTCTTATACTTACTTAACTGAGTATAAATTCGTAACTACTTTTGTAAAACACTAGATACGACTATTAAAAATTGACTAAAATGGAAAAATTTTGCACATCCTGGTTAAAAATCAAACATTTTATCTCATAAGAATATTAAATGGGTAGAAGATTAAAAAATTGGCCCATTCAATTATTATATTGCTCACCGATTACTTTTATAGAAAAACATAATTACTAGAATTTTGAAAGAACTTTCCACCTCTAAGTCGAAAAGACTGAAAGAGTTCAGCTATGAAATGTTTAATAAATTCCACTGCTGATTATTAAGATTCTATAATTTTTATATAACTTATCGATGGCATTTTTCGATCATTTTCTTCTCTGGCTGTTTAATTTCAAAATACATCCTAATGTATTTCTCTTAAAATTGAACTCAAATTAAAACTCAGGTCATACAATATGACTAACGACAATCTTGGCATTTTCTTAGAAGCCTTATCGAAAATTTATATAGTACCTCCATCTCTGGAATAAATTCTTTAAAAGAAAAACTTTTATATTAAGTTATTATTAAGTTTATATAAATAGGAAACAAATGACGCAAGATTTAATAATCTAAATTTTACTTAAAAAATTTGCAAATAAACTAAAGGAATACTGTAAGATTTTCTTTATATTCCATTGTACTATCTCTATCTCTTGTTTATGCAAAACAATTAAAAAAGGAAAATTCGTAAATGCAAAAGGACGAGTAGCATATTTTAATGTATCTCATGTCGACGTTCCTAAGATTTGCTTATCCTTTATAATCATTAATGTACAAGAAACTTGCAGTACGCACAATTTTTCACAAATTTTGTTATACTCTAAAAATTTTTTTATCTAATCTAATAAAACTTTAAGTATTATCATAGTAAAGTAATTAAGTCATTAATGATTAATATGCCCATTTTTGTGAATGTCTGACTATGAAAAATTGTCCTTTAATATTCAATTATTATTCATGGTATCGCGAGATTTAATGGGAACATTGAAAGTTCTGAAGAGCTCTATTATTATGGGAAATCATAGAAAGAATGTTCCTAGGAAATATTTAAATTTTTCTTAGTCTCATATTGAAGAACGGATATGGAATAAGGATTGCTTAAAATTGAAATAATTCTCTATAAAACATATGGAAATTTTTCTTGAGTGCCTATTGTGATAAATCATCAACAATATTTCTGAGAGGCCCAAAGTAATAAGATTCTGAATTATTTTGAAGTGACAAAATAAAGTGACGGAATAAAACATTTTCTTTCTATTTTATAGTTGAAATAATTGATCTATATAATAAGTGCATTAAAATTGTAAGAATTATAAATCAATCTTTTTTTTTTGATAATTCTATCTAATAAGGGGAATTTGAGAGTAGATCTAAACGGCTATTGAATTATTGTTTTGATTTCTTTCTTCTATAATTTATATCGTAACCACCTACTTTTCCATGTTAAAAACATATTTTTAATAATATTTATGCACACACATGTACACAGCTAGAGTATAATTAAAAGCACGATATATGTCAGAAAAATAAGAAAGATATTTGTAAAGAAATGAATAGAACCTTAAGAATTAATTCAAACAAAAATCTCTCACTTTCCCTTTCTCTCTCCCTCTCTCTATCGTTACCTTCTAACTCATATGTCTTATTGCATTTTACTAATTTTTTTGTATTATATCTTCAAGCGAGCTATAAATAAAAACTTCTTTATATTTTAATCCTTTTGTTTATACCTAAAAGTATGCAATACACTTTCCCAGTTGTGTGATATTATATTTCACTTTGTAAAGCATTTAAAGAAAGACGTACTTTGGTAATAAGCAAATAAAAAGCCTAAAATAACAATCCACATTAAACTGAAGTGTGGAAATTTTACAATATACTAACCCGCTTCGTTCTTACACTCGTTTTTAATTCTAGATGATAACACTTATGATATATACATACATACAGATAATACAGATAATGATATAGATCAATAAGTAGAAAACTTAGAAAGAGTATGTCGCAGGAACAGAAAGAGTTAACTTTACAATCTTTGGAGCAACAGTCTCATCAGCAATATAAAGCCATTAGAGAGTTAAATACGTCAGCAAACACGAATGGCAGAAATGGTCTTCCATCTTCCATGCATTGCCCGCCACATAAAAGCAATATACATGATATGCCAAATCAAGATTTTATTAATCGTTTGATGACAGCAATGCCAGCCTATTTCTATTCAACGGCCGTCGGTTCAAATAATTTCATTTTTAGTGATATGCTACGATCGCTGGTGTCAGCACGCTCAACCGAAAATCTGCGACAATTTCAATTACAGCAAACAGCAGCTTTGGCTAAGCGTTCACGGAAGCGTCCATGGCCGCAGCAGCAACACCAGCAGCAAGAGCAACAGCATCATTATCGAACACAATTTAAAGAAAATGAATGTGTGAATGTAAATTGTGAAAAATCTCAAACGACATTAACGAATTCATTCCTAAGCGAGAAGCCTTTAGAATTAACGACAGCAACAACAACAAATAAAACATTTGAACAATTAGCTCATAATAATAATAACAATAATAATAATAATCGTAATAAATATTGTGAAATTGAAAGCGATGAAAAAAGTACAAGTCATAAAAATTTGACAGAAGTTAGAGAAGTGACTCCTAATGAAGTAAACAAATGCAGTGATGTGAATATTTCATCGAATAGTGTGAATTGTATGGAAAATGAAAGGCAATTGATACCAGCCTCGAATACTACAAGTCAAACAGCATCGGCAACCGCAACAGCAACAGCAACAGGAACAACAACAAGTCTAGCACCACCATCATCCGTTTGGTATCCATCAATCTATCCACCTTATGGTATCGATCCATTACATTTTTTCATTGATTTACGTGTATCCGGTCATATTTTCGATCGTGATCGCGAACGCGAAAGGGAACGTGAAGAGGAACGTGATCATCATCGTAAAAAAGAAAATACAACACCAATATTGTCCAATATTGAGAAAAATGAGACGCCAATTGATGGTGATGAAATAATACAAACACCTGTTCATGCAAAACATAGGCAGGGTTCAGCTTTTACCGTTCCTATACCGCGATCATTAGATATTCAAAAGTGTATCCCATTAGCACCGTTAACACACGATGCTATAAATTTAAGTCTAACCGCAACAAATGCAACCATTAACAACGCGAATACGAATCTATTATGCGAAAGTTCATCGTTCGATTTGAATGAGAGTAAAGAGAATTTACTAAATGTAACAAAATCGAATGTTAATTACATGTTACAACAACATTTACCACGTTTATGTAATCAATTTAATGGACGTGATTTATTATTTAGTCAAATACCGGCACGACAAATATGTCAAATGGCAAATGTGGCACAAGAAAGTGATAATAAATCAGATCAGGATGGTGAAGATGATTCGGATGGGCGCACATCTGTGGATAATTATAATGAAATTGATTTAATACCACATTTATCCGATAATAATGGTAATAATAAAAATAACAACAACAACAACAACAGCAGCAGCAGCAGCAACAAGAATAACAATAATAATAATGAACGTGATGTAGATGTTGAAATAATCGATTGCATTAAATATCGTACAGATGGTGAGAGTAGCCGTGGTAGCAGCACAGACGATCTTTCAACAATTATATAAATTATCTATAATCTAATTTTTATATATGTTTACTAAATTAAATTAAAAATTGTAATTGTAACAACCTAAAAATATTTCTTTAAATAAAAAAACTCACTTATTCTATTGAAAATAGCAAATAATTTAGAAAGACTTATTTAATGAGTCTTAATTAGTTCATGTAAATACCAAATTACTTTAAATTACGTCGAAATCTTTGAATTACATATGGCTAGATATTTGTTGGACTTCGTTTCAATCTGTTATAAAAAAGATCGATATAAAGAAAGACATATTTTTTTTTAGCTCGGGCCTTGTAATTTTCATAATTATTACGGATTACAAATTTAGGATGATCATTTTAATTGTTTTTACATGATTTCTTTCCTATTTAAATGTTTATAAATGCATTTTCTGCACTGTAAATCTATTTACCTTCAAATTATTGGTAAATTATGTTTAGAAAAAACTTACAAATTTTCTTTGAATTTCATTTCTTGTCAGTTAAATGTCATACTTGTTATATAAAATAGTAAGACAATTACAAATAGATTAAATCTTACATTTAAGATATAAACATTTAAGGTTTAATTATAATAACTTTATAATATTAAAACTAAAGTAAATTGAGATAAATTGTGATAGATTTAAGTAACTTTTAATTGAGTGTGATGGCAAAAGTCATAACCTCATTTATTAGATTTCTTATGTATATATATGAAATGATACACATACACACATGCAACACATGCATGTGTTAAAATTGCTGCCAAAGAAATTTGTGTAAATTGTCCCTAAACATTATTGTTATACGTATAAGAAAATAATACACAAATATACTTGTTTTTACAAATTTGCTTGCTTTACTTTTACATATTTTTACATCATTTTGGTGTACATGTACATTTCTATGTTACGTATGTATATCCAAAGCTACCATTTTATATTTTTTTTAGAAAACTTTAGAAATTTTAGAAAACTTTTCAATTAAGTAGATCTTTGTTCAGCAAAGTAGACATCTACTCATCGATATAAAGATCATGAGTCATGGTGTCTAACTAAAAGATATTTTAAAGGAATTTCTCATAATTTCAAAGATACCATAAGTATTAAATGTACCATAATTCGCATTATTGATTAAACTCAAATAAGATTATTGCAATGCAAAATTGCAATTTTTAATTTATGCCATTAGTGAGAGGGGGTTCAAGAACCTGTCTAGATCTAGACCAAATTTGATGCACATATTATTAAAATACAATTTAGCATATTAAACACCATTTTTAGTATTTACAAGACGGACTGATAGACAAACAGGCATGCTTTAATCGAATCAGAAAGTCGCTTAGTTCAAGGACGTGACTGTTGTGGTTCATACTCAAAAATCCGACCCAATCAAATATAATTTGTTTAGTCGTTGAATAGCATGCAAGATAATCGTTTATATATGGAAACACTTCCTTTTTATTGGCGTCAAATTCAATGGCTTGTATCGCTTAAATAAAAAGAAGCAAAAAAAAAAACAGCAAAAATTTTCATCGATAATCATTGAAGTGGAAAAATTGCGCACTCTTCAAAAATTTGAATACTTTCTGAAAAACAATACAAAAAACAAGAAACAAAGTAGAACAAAAACAATTAGTACGATTTCCTTGATATAATCACGATTATCACATGCTATAAAAAAATGTATTGCATTTGAAAAGTAAGAGGAAGAATTTTTGAATTGATTTGGATTTTGAATTTTTGGTTTGATTTATTTATTTAAATTAAACCCGAAACCAATTGGAATTACAGTTAACTTTTTAAAACAGTTAAATTGGAAAACGAAAATTAACTCCTTAGAAATTAAATTTTCTAAAATTTATGATTTATAATAAACTCACTGATAATTATTCTCTTGAATGTTTAATTATTTCGATACCAATTTCTTAAGGTATGAATAAGATTCAGCAATAAAGACAATTAATGTTTAACAAAATTAATCTAATGAAGATTGTTCAGATTTTTAAAAAAATTCAGCTTTTCAGTGTTTGAAAGTATACATGGCAAATTTCTCCATCATCATCATTAATTTTTCATTTTTATTTTCAATAAATTTTACTTTAGTTAAATATACTTTCAATTCATCTTACATTCTTCTTGTATAGAAACTTAAATTGTAGCAAAAAAAAGAAGCAAAAATATCTCCTTTCCCAACATCAATAAAAACTAAGATGCTACACAGAACAGTTATAATAAAATAACTGTTAATAATCTACTACAGCAATCTTAGACTTTGTATAGAAACCAAACACAAGTAAAAAAAACTGCGTATATAAATCTGAAAAATAAAGTAATTGTGACAAATTTTAAACAGAGAGAGAGAGAGAGAGGGAGAGAGATAGAGAAAGATAGAGAAAGAGACAAAGGGAGAAAAAGGACAAATTTTAAACAAATTACAAACAAACATTTTATACTGATTAGCTGTTGTCCACAACGTATTTCTTATTTCACTCTTATTCCACTGCCTTTTTCTGTCTCTGTGTCTCGTCTACCCACCCATTTTATTAGTGTTACCCTACTTTTAAATATTTCACTTCAATTTATATGAATAATGAAAAATATGAAAAACTTTTTAGCATACTAAAATTTCACTTCGTTTCACTTCACAGTACGCATAATTATCTTAAAACATGAGGGCGTGGTTTTCTAATGATGAAAAGTAAACTATACAACAACTATACTATTATAAGTAGATTTATCTAAAAGATTTCCTGGTGGTTATTAGAATTTCTAGAATTCTAGAACTTCATTCTCTTCATGTTTTCAAACATCAAATTCGTACATAAATGCAAACCAAAATGAATCGATTTCCTCCATCTGTCCGTCTGTATGTCTTCTCTATATGTGCATTAACTTGTATTGTAAACTCTAACTCAAAATTGACATGCTTTTTGCGATAAAGTGATCGCTATATGACAACAATAGAAATGCGTGAGGTACTGTGGTATCATTATTATATTGGTCCATTTTAAGTGATTAGGGGTTTGAATGTATAGGCGGAGAAGGCGCGAGTAAATTTCCATCCGCCTTTATAAGACAATATGATGAGTTTTGTTTGTATTAAAGAAAAGTTTGAGAAGTATTTTTCAACAGCATGTCATTCATAAATTTCAAAACTCTCATAATTCATGAAAGTTTTTTCTTTTTTCACTTCTTTTTCTTTTTCTATTTCTCATAAAAAAATATGGGGTTTTTCTTAGTTTCCATGAGTATGGAACAAGCAAAGCGGGTATGGGGGAAGTGGGGGCTGTGTACAGTTCAGTGTTTAATATAATTGTCACATTTAAAGTAGATTGATAACAAGATATTTACTTATCTAGTGATAGACGAGCTCTAATTATTAAAATCAACAAAAATTTTTATATAAGAAATTATCTACCGTTCAGAAACTAAAAAGTTTTATAGATAAATATACTTACTGTGTATTATATCGATACCGTTATATATGTTGCTAAGCACTGTGTGTGTTATCAACAAATAAAAAAAAACTTTATTGCTAGTCCAGATGTATATAAACTTGGGTTAAAATCTATAAACATGAAACATGTAACTGGTAATTTATCATTAATACTAAAAAAAGCATTGAAATGTATACAGAGTACAAAAGTTGCAACAAATTAGTAGTTGCTTTTTTTGGGTACTTTTAACGCTGCGCAATGCTTGTGATGTGAGAACACCATAACTGTAAATAATTTAGCACCCTTTTTTGCTTATTTATTGAGTGCTTACTTAAAAATAAAATAAATTTATCATTATAACACATTAATTATGGAAAAAAATTCGAAATCATCTGCAGAAGAATTAAGGAGACGCAATCTACCATGGATTGAAAAGTACCGGCCAACAAAATTTGATGAAATTGTGGGAAATGAAGATACCGTCAATAGATTATCTGTATTTGCAGTCCATGGCAATGCGCCCAATATTATTATATGTGGTCCACCGGGTATAGGTAAGACAACAACGATACAATGCTTGGCCCGTATTTTATTAGGTGAGAGTTACAAAGATGCCGTATTAGAGTTAAATGCATCAAACGAACGAGGTATCGATGTTGTTCGCAATAAGATAAAAATGTTTGCACAACAGAAAGTTACATTGCCAAAGGGTCGCCACAAAATTATTATATTAGATGAAGCGGATAGTATGACTGAGGGCGCTCAACAAGCCTTAAGGCGTACCATGGAAATATACAGTAATACAACAAGATTTGCTTTAGCTTGTAATACAAGTGATAAAATCATCGAACCCATTCAGTCACGTTGCGCCATGTTGCGCTTCAATAAATTATCCGATTCTCAAATATTGGCCAAATTAATTGAAGTTTGTCAAGCTGAAAACTTAACATATGATGAAGATGGTTTAGAAGCAATTGTCTTCACGTCACAAGGTGATATGCGACAAGCTTTAAACAATTTACAAGCAACAGCTCAAGGATTTGATAATAATATAACCGGTCCAAACGTATTCAAAGTATGTGATGAGCCACATCCACTTTTAATACAAGATATGCTTCAACATTGTACAGAAAATGATATACACAAAGCATACAAAATATTGGCAAAATTGTGGCGCCTTGGTTATGCAGCAGAAGATATAATAACAAATATATTTCGCGTTTGTAAACGTCTCAGTATTGATGAAGAACTAAAATTGGAATTCCTCCGGGAAATCGGGCTAGCGCATATGAATGCTATTGATGGGCTAAATAGTTTATTACAATTAACCGGCCTATTAGCTCAACTTTGTCAAATAAGTGAAAAAAAAATATAAACGTGCGTTACATATGTGAATTTAAGCATTATACGTGAATTGTACAATTTTTATTTTTAATCTATTTCTGTCCTTATCCATTTGGGAAGATGGTAACTGAAGAAGCTGCCAACACAAAATTTTAATCATTCCTAATGTGGCAACTCTCACCTTTAATATTTTTATTTTGAGTCGAATGAAATTATCGTTAAAAAAACGTATTGTTAAATTAAATTAAGGGATTGCTTTTGCGTCATCTACTTTTAATAGTTCTTTGAAATAAATACTAAATAAATATTTGTGGATTACAGTGAATTACACAATTGTGTATATTGTACATTTGTAACTAGAAATTATCGAATATGAACTAATTGCTAATTATCGAATAACAACTAATCGTATATTATGCTTAAGT
Organism: Melophagus ovinus; assembly: GCA_023089585.1. Lineage (NCBI taxonomy): Eukaryota > Metazoa > Arthropoda > Insecta > Diptera > Hippoboscidae > Melophagus > Melophagus ovinus. Next base: position 10,445,600 of record JAKKIB010000178.1, read on the forward strand.
CGCTTAAGAGAGTTTTTAAAAGATTTATATAATATAGAATGGATGTAATAAATTTAACACGCCAAGATATTATAACTTTTCCATTTCCATACAAATTATGGATAGTGGTTCAACTAGATTTTTGTACTTTTTTACGCTGGAATCCAGATGGAACTATTTTACTATTAGACCTGGCTGGCTTAGAAGGTTACCTAAATTCTGCCCGTTCTATATTCAAAGTAAAAAATCACTCCGCATTTTTACAACATTTGGAGGAATTTCAATTTGAACGTTTAAATGCAACACCAGAAATTGGTGAAGATATATTAATGCAATACAAGCATATACATTTTCAACGTCATCGTTTAGATCTGGTGGCAAAAATACGTCGCCCATTCCATCAATCACAAAACCATAAATTTACCCATTTTCATAATTCTAATGGTGATCTTGCGACCTATGAGTCAGGTACAATGCGAATTTTATCACCTCAGGTTTACTCCAAAAGTATAACAGGGAGTAATTCAAGAGGACAACATATGGTGGGCGATTTATGCTTTAAATTCCATGGTTATATATCGAAAATTCAAGCTAGCCGAATGCTTTTACAAACAGTTCTTTCGTTTCAAACTGAAACGCGAATTTTACAAAAAAAATTGAGAATTTGCGATGAGAAAGCAGTTAATAAACGTCGCTCTAAAAGTGAAACCACCAATTCAACAAAAATTAATTGCAGTACAAGTGAGGCTGATGATGAGCCAATAGTTGATCTATCAGCTGATTTATTCGAAAATCCCTATGAGTCCACATCTAATAATGATTCTCGAACCGAATACGCTGGCTATTATGGCAACTGCAGCACAGAGCAAATTATAAATTTTTTTGGTGATTATCTACCACAATATGAAGAGGGTACTCCAGAGGCTAAAAAAATTGTGGTCGAATCTAGGTATGTTCCATTTGGTATCATTACCACATTGAATTATCGTTGTAATCATATAATATCTCTATTTATTTATAGTGCAATATATCAAGACGCAAGTTTAGATGATGAACAAGATCAATCATACGTGCAATCTTTTCCACATGTACCATATGAAACTAGTTACGAAACTGTTGTAGCGTCGCCAGAAAATCTTACAGTGCAATATGATAGGACAGATACGAGTTACTCACCCAATTTGAAGCAGTTTTTTGAGGCAGAACGAGATGAACAAACAAACCATGAGTACATAGAAGAAATTCCCGCAACTCAAGTAAAACAAAATTGTCCAGACATTGAAGACAATTTAATAATGAACGAATTCTTGAAATTTCAAAATTCAAACATTCATGAAAATCAAAACATTAATACTGATAACAATAGTAACGATGGAAATGTAGATAAGGATAATCTAACTTCTAACGACATTATAGAAAATGAAAATGAAATAATTGAATCGTTCATAGCAATGGAAACTAGTACTGTCGATGACACTGCTACAGTGGCTACAGCCACGGTTACTAATCCTACAATTAATAATGTTAATTCTGCTAATGCTATTATTGGTATGGGAGAAACTAATGAAGGCATACATTTTCTTCCGATGTCGATGGATGTTAGAATGGATACAAACCAATCAAATGTTACTACGCAAGAAAATGGAGCAAAGTTGTGTAGTTTTTTTGATGAATACCGAGCATCATTAAGTTTATTAAATGAACGTTATTGATGATAACATCACTAATGGAAGTAAGGCATCTCTTTTACCAATAAACAGAATCAGAATTACTTGAAAAATCTAATGTATTAAATTGTCTTATAAAAAGAATGTTTAGTGTAATGCAAATAGTCGGATTAAATCGTCAACTTACCCTCAACTTTCAATAAACTTCTTTAATTAATTAATTCATTCAGACATAAATATTTCACATTATTCTTAGAATTCTTTTATACAATTTTATTATAGGTAATTTGCCTGTTTAACAAGCAAACAGATCGGAGGGCATTTATCAATGATTTTAAAATAAAAATGTTATTTAAAAATATATGCGTTTTGTATGATCTTGAAAGCATGAAGAAAGTGCTAATTAAGGGAAAATTTTAAATGATACCTTCAGCTAAATTTGCATTTTGTGAGAGTGATATTCGGGCAGTGGGAAATTTTATATTATTTTCTCTACAATTTTTCATTTATAACTTAGTTTTTGTAGAAAACATTTCCATAAAACGTGCAAAAAATTTATAATTATAATTATATTTTTTGTTTATTCGTGCTATTAGAAGTTACATCTATTTCATTCAGAATTCATTGAATAATTTATTGAGATAAAATTGCATTATATGTATTTGTACATATATATATATATTATATATATATATATATATATATATATATATATATCTCAAGTCATATTGTTTCATGTGAATTGCTAATTATTGTGTTAATTTTAATTTCTAATTGTACAATTAATTATACATAAATATCTACAAATCACTCTTTAATTATATAGAATAAATAGAGTAGAATATAAAACGTATGACAAAAATGATGAAGATAAAGAAGAGAAGAGCAAAATAATCAAATAAATTGAAAAGGAAAAACATACGCACTTTTTTCTAATGTATCTCTAAAGAAATGAATTTGTTTTCATTCAATTTTATAAGTTTTGCTTCGCATATATGGAAACAATTTGTTAACTAATTTATCATTACCATAATTTGTCATAATAATATTTCCAATTACCTTTTTGTTTAAGTATTTCTATGTATAAATATGTTTAATAAATAATCATAATAAATTTATATAAGTTATATACTTTTTAAATGTACTTATAAAATTAATTACAATTTAATTATATGTGCTATTCTCAGGGTGAAATACAACGGGACGGGAAGAGTTCTCTTAGCTTTAGCTAATGTCAAGTATACTAAATTACCCAAAAAAATAAAGAAAGAACAAATGGTGTATAAAAAGAAAAAGGAATTATGGGGCGCAAATGATCAAAACAGTCAACTAAGTTGTACTTTTTTTATACAAATTTTAAAATGAATTGAATGAATTCGATTGAATTGATTTGATTAATAAGGATAAAGTCTAAATTAAAGGAAGACGAAAGCATGAAAACGAAAAAAACGGCCGAAAGAGAGAAAGAAAAGCTCAGAATGTGATATTTAGTAAATGATATTACCTTCCTAGCATGCCCTATCTACATAAATTCAGTCAAACACATACACACAGACACATTTATCAATTTATTTGCGATATGTAATGTAATGTAATGTACAATAAAAATTTTAAATAATTCTAATACACATATTGAAATCAAATGGAAATTGAATCATAAATCTAGTAAAAATTTTGCTTTTGCCTTGCTTGGTTTTCTATAAAAAATTCTACACAAAATATTTAAAAATATGTATATAAAATATATAAACAGAAAATACAATAAAATAAAAATAAAAATAGGAAGATAAAAGGTTCGACTAACCGACTAATCAACTAACCGACTGGCTGCCTGACTAATTTACTTATAAAATGAAAACAGTTTATAATTAAGAAAAAAAAGCAATTTTGTTTATCCAATTTCAATGTCACACATATACAGTTGAATGGATAGATATACACATAAGAACACATAAATGCTACTAACATTAGTTCGCTTTTTGTTTTTCTTTTCCTTTCATATCTTTTAATTTCATTTTGTATTGATTAGAAGGAAAACAAATGATATTCAATGATTCATATATATAGATGCATTGGCCACATATAACAAATAGCCATCTGCCTCACATATATATATATATATATATATATATATATATATATATAATATAGTAGTAGATATCTTCTGCTTAGATGTTATAGGATCGCACATTACGTTATATGGCTTACATCCATACATACACAATACCGTATAATGAAAGTCGTATTCGATAATTGTATTAGCATTCATACAGTTAATCTGTAATTTATAATTACAATTTGTTTAAATTCATATTATAATTTATTGAATTATGCAGCAGCCTTTTCTTTTGTTCTTCTTTTCATCAATTAAAACATGACTAGCTGAAGTAGGTCCAGGTACCACTTGTTTAGAGATTTGAGCTGTAGAGCTATATGTTTGATTATTGCTATCTGACGTTTTTGTTACATTACCATTAGAATTTGTTGACGTTTTATGATTAGCGCCATTTTGCGTTGTTTGACTTTGGCTGACCTTCAAATTATATAAAATTAAAATTAGGAGAAATTTTTATTGTTCTTTCCATAATAAAAACAATTTCAATTGTTTATATTTTGAAAATTATTTTAGGTATGATAAGTAAATGCTCAAATTTTTTGCCCTGCTTTGTTTATCATTTTAATTACATTTCGTTTGATTACGTTTTCTGCTGTTGTTGTCTCAATAATGATCCCAGTATTGGTCTTTTGCACATTACTACCATTCTTTAATATATGATGATCATATGTAGGTGTTATTGGCTTACCACCACTTATCATTTTAACTATTTCATCAGCTTCCCTAGATAAATCTCCATCGGGCCGGAATGGATTTTCCCAGCCAGAATCAGTGCTGTGAAATGAAGAATAAGTTTAAAAAAATTTAGCAAAAACACTCAAACACCACTTTGGCCACTTTAATCATTTAAGTTATTTCCATTCATTTAATTTGTGCATATTTGAATATACCTTTGTTGACGATCATAAGCGGCCATTGATGATGCTGTTGCTGTTGATGTTGCTGTTGAAATAATATTATCGCAATTATAATTTGTATACAGATTTTCAGGATTTGTCGTTAAATAATAAGAAGGTGGACAAATTTGCTGCGGCTGATTACATTGGTAAATAGAAACACGTACAAGCGAATGACCCGTTCTACATGAAAGACAATGACAAAGAAATTAATGTAAGTAAACACAAAATATAATATACATGTAAAACATATAAATCAACAAGTTGCCAGGCGAACATTTTTGTAAAAGATTTATGTAATTTTACATTTTAAAATAAACCTCAATTTCAATTTTATCACTTTGCTTAATGTGATTAAAGTCAAATATAAGAATTACAAGCTAATAAAATTCTAAAAATTATAAAGTCTTTTGTACAAAAAAAATGCATCAAAAAATTGACCTATATGGGCTAAATTTGGTACAAATACTTTTTATGTTAGAATACAATTAAAAGGCAAATTTTGTGAAAATAAATTAAACATTATAATTTTTTTTCATAACGGACGTGGCTGTAAAATGTTCTGATTTTAGCCAATTTTAATAGGTTTCCTCCTTCGGCCAAAACATACTCATGTGGTAAAAGTGGTAAAGAGTATAAAAAAGCGGCCATATAAAATGATGACTCATTGACCAATGTCTTTTATATAAATAATAAAACAAATTAAATTCTAAGTTATACAACATTTATTTATCCAATATACAAAGCATATGCGCATTAAATTTCCACATCCCCTTTTTTTATTTTAATGCGCAATGTATTATTCGGGAGTCTCTTATTTAAAAAAAAATTGTTATATATGTGTTTATTAATGCAGAATAATGTACTATCATTTATGCATCAGAAGGAATAAATTACTATGGAAGTCTTGAGTACACTTCTATACAAGTACGGCTTACAATGAAATCAACAATAATAATAAAGTACTCATAAAAGTCTACAGAGCAAAACATTTGTCATGTGACACTTATCGTATAACATTATTATGAAAGAATGATCTGTATGATGGCTTCAGTAAATATTTATTATGCCAACCGCCTGGAGATTGTGATTATATTACTTTTGTCAAATTGTTTACGCTGATAACTATGAAAATAGTTGTAAAAATCTAAAAGATCAAAAATCCAATTTTTTAATCGAATTAGAGACAGTACAATCTGTACCACAAGTTGTGTACGTAGAGTGTAATAATTTGAATTGTTTATTCCAAGAATAATATATCAATATTTATCCAAAAATAAAAAAAAGATTTAGATCATGGTCCTACACATAAAATATTAAATAGTATTTTATGTTGCAATTTATAATTATTATTTTTTGAAAAGTTAAAAATTCCGCACTCTATTCAATTATTATTCAACTTATTTGGCTATTTAAGATTACTAAGCTAAAATTTTTCATCATATTCGTTTATGTAATTCCTTCAATTCAAATAAATTATATGCCATTGATCTCAAATTTGGAAATGCTCCAAGTCAATAGACATTTAAAAGTACATAACTTTGAATCACTGACTTACATTTGATTTATACGAAATTAGTTTAGTTAAAAATCACAATTCTAAGCGCCTTAAATGGTGTTATTACAATTCTATATATGATGAACTTTAATTAGGCAGACAGCAGCATAAATGTCATAATAATTGAACTGTTTTCTTTATTAGCAGATATTAGATGAAATTTCATAAATTATCATCTCCATCTCTATCTCGTCCATCACAAGTATTTTTTCAATTTCATGTAATATAACGTACGCAATAATTAAGTATATAATTTACAATTATTGAATATCACTTCTTTAACTGGGTCATTAATATTATTGTTATTGTTATTACAATGTAAATATTATTTTGCGCATGTAAGTCATGGCCAAGTGGATTTAAGAAAGACGGATGATGCATGTAAATAATGAATAAAGCAATAAAATCGTTTTACAGTCAAGTATAATTTTGCTTTTCCTTAGTATAAAGAAAGTAAAATTTATAATTATTATTTTCTTTTTTGTTGATCTAATACTTGGCCCATGCCAAGCTACCATTACATTACTAAATTCAAGAAATTTCAAACATCAATATCAATATATCAAATTGATTGCTGATGATGAATTATTAAAATTTATAGTAAACGCAACAATTAGAACAATAATAATAATAATAATAATAAAATGCAAAGGTCAAAGTTCAATGGCCTAGAAAACAAAACAAAAAAAAAGCAAAAACAAAATAGACTGCATTATAAAAATTATAAGGAGAGTTTTTTAAATATCAGTCATGCTTATTAGGTATAAAAGATTGGACAATTGCGTACATGAATACACACATGCATACTTTTCTATTATATATAGAAAAATGTGCAAAATAAACAATAGAATAAATTTTCTATATATGAGATATATGAGTATATATGTACAACTATCTTGTTTTTTGTTTTGTTTTTGCTTTTCGTGGGTTCATACAAAATTATTTCTGGTATTATTATGCGCTGGCATGGAAACATTGTGAACGCGTTAACAAAATAAATTTTTTTTCCTCCTCCTCTTTGGTTCTTTTTTCTCTTTTTTTTTTGTTTACTTTCTACTTTCTCCTTTCTTTTTCCTTCTAAATATTCCGTATTCAATTCTTTTCATTAATTTTAATTGATTTGGATTAAAGAATTTGCCCGTTTCAAATGATTTGCAATTTTTACAAATGAACTAAACACAAAAAAAATAAATTTAAAATTATTTATGAAATAATTTTGAGAATAAATATTCAACAGGAAGAAATCATTAAATGCAACAACGGCAGCAGCTGCAGCAACAACAATAATAATAACTACAATAACAAAAACAACAGCCAAAAAAATAATACCCACAATTTATTCTATGTGGTTTTTGTAGCTGTTCTTGTTGTTCTTACTGTTTATATGAATATGCATATATTTTCTGTAATGTCCAACAACACTAAATACCTGTATCTCTATAATATATTGGAACAATTGTTTTGTCAGGGCTAATGAGGAACGAAAGCTTCTTAAAATCTATATTGTTTATTGCTTTTATTTCAATTATTATGTTTGATTTGTTGTTAATTAATTTTACAATAAAATTTGCTTATTTCAATTTTCAACTCTTGCGCGACTTTTGTAATTTCTTTTTTCTTTTGTTTTGCTGTTTCAATTATTTGTAATAATTATTATAATTGTTGTGCAATTTTTAATGCACATGATGCAAACGCTAAAGCGCATCGCATCTTATTTACACAATCACATACACCAATTTACCCATACCCATATACACACAGATGTATATGTATATATATTATTAAATATTATATTATTAAAATACAATTAAGCAAATAAAAAAGAAAAATGAAATAAAGAAAAAAACTTACGAAGCAGAGAATACGGAAGAAAGTAATGCACACCAAACACAAGTAATTACCAAAATATAATAAATTTTTTTAACGCTTGAGAAGATTTCTCTTTGACATTTTCACGTCTATGTCCATGCAACACTCAATAATTTATAATAATTAATATTTTTATATTTGTACAACAACGATCCACACACAACAATATTAATTTATACAAAAAAGAACAAAAAAGAAAAACAAGTTCGCTATTTTACTTTATTGCTTTTGTTGTTATGGCTCAATTTAATTTTATTTTGTTTGCTTTTTTTAGGCTGTTTCTTTTTTTGCTTAACCTTTATACGTATAAATAATTTCCATGCCATTCAAACTCAATTAACTGAGAGTATTGAGCACATACACACAAACACAAATTTATTGTATGTTAAGTTGTGTAAAAAAAAATTTATTTTTCTCTTTTTTTTAAGTACCTTTTATTTTATATATGGACAAGCACAAACACAAACACAAGCATAAACGCTTTAATTCGATGATGTGATGTCATCCAGTCAACAATTTAACAAAATAGCTAATAATAAAATATCCATAAACAAATGTTTTTATAAGTAGCAATATATATCCATACATACATATATATATATATATATATATATATATATATATATATATATATGTGTGTGTGTGTGTGTATATGTATATATATATATCTGATATTGTATGTCAATTAATTGATTTCGTTAGAAGTAAAGTTAAATACTAAAACAGATAGCAAAACAAATGTCCACAACACAGCTTACTATGTCAACAATAAAACCACACTAATAATAATAACAATAGTTGCAACACAATTGCAAAGTCAAAACCAAAGCCAAAAGCGAAGGCGACGAAACAAGAAAAAAAACAAATAACAAAAATAAAAAGCAAACTAAACTACTCCGCTAAAACGTAAAACGGCAGCAGCGAATTAACACAGTGTTAACAGATTGTTGAACGAATTGTTTTAGCGAGACAGATAAGCAGAAAGCAAAACTAAAAAAATCAGATGGAGATAGATTACAAAGAAAACAAGTCTCGTGGAATGTGGATATAATGACAAGAAAAATAAATAAATAAATAAATAAGTAAAAATAAATAGAGCAACAAAACATCAAACACATTTGTTTTATGTTTAGTTATAATTTGCAAAATGCGTAATTCGTCCTCCAACTCTATTTTTCCTTTTTTTTTTTGCAAAATCTAATGATGACGTAATTTATGGAAATTATCTCAATAGAACGAATAAGTAACTGAAAAGCATTTTTAACAGTACAGTGAGTGAAGTTAACAGTAACATTTCTTATTTGCATAATGTTGTGGTAATATTTTTTATTGTTATTATAGTAACGGTATTATACTTAATGTTTGCCTAATATGATCTATTGTATTGTTTTAGTATTTGTATACATAAGATTATTTACATGCATGCTACAACGCTTTTGGTAGTCCTACACTCAGATAAGGTTAAATATTAAATATTTTAGAAATGTTATCACTACGTCTAGTAAAATTAAAATCATCACCATTTTATCCAATTTTCCGAAAGTTGGTCTATGTTATCAAAAAGCTAAAAAAAAGGAGCGAAAACTATAAATAATTGTTACTTACTCTTCTTGAATTTCAATGCCACTATCATCATTTGTTTTTGACCCATCTAATACATTTGTTTCGGTGGTTTCGCAATCACCAAAATTGAAATTCGGTTCGGCGCCCTCTGATAATGGTGTAGGAGTTTCGAAAACAAGTGTTTCAACCATTGATCCTTTAGAGGATCCAAATGACACTCTATAAAGTAAAATAAAACAAAACAAAGAAGAAGAGGAAGAAAAATTTAAATTAAGCATATTTATTATTACCATTGTGTTCATATAATTTTTTTCTATTTAGCTTAGCTAAGTTGATTCAAATTGAAGTTTGACGTCCGATTAAAGTCAAACTATATTGTACTGTTTATTTATTTAGAAATACCTTTTCAATCCAACTGTTTTCGTACCCAGTTTGCTAAGTTTTGGTTTTTTCGCACTGATTTTTCGTCCATTCGAACTAGAACTCGAATTCGAATTCTGCTGTTGCGCATTCAAATTACTTGTATTATATTTGTCATTAATCATATCGCAATTCGATGATAATGATGATGATGAAGTAGCAATTTTGTAAATAATATTTTTATCAAATTCATTAATATTACATACATTATTGGCGTCATAATGGGCGTCTGCTGCCGCCTCAGGAGAAGTTCTCACATTTATATTTACTTTTACATTTATCGCATTGTTACTTTTATCTTGGAATTTATCGTGAAATTGAGGCTCAACAGTACCGATGGTAGATGAATTGTATGCTGCAATGTTCTGTTTATTCTGTAATTGTGTTTGGAAATTTGTATATGAATGGGAGAAATATGAATTCGCCTCATCGAAATAATCATCTGGTGTTTCGTTTAATGGATTATCGTTAAAGTGATGTTTTGGTTTTGAATTAAAGCTTAAATTGTTTGTTCTTATTGATGCTGTATTGTAATGATGATGATGATGATGTTGTTGTTGTAATTGTTTCTGCCTATCCATCTTACATTCGCTGTTGCTATTAATGGTACTACCATCGCCACGTCCATCATCACCACCATGTGCTTCATCATGCTCAGTTTTCTTCGTTTTTTCTTCCTTGGAAGGAATAACGTAAGAAAGCATTAGAATACGTTACAGAAAAAGCGGGTCACACACAACTTATCTATTATATATATATAAATCTGCATATATATATTTATGTATGTGTGTGTTAATATACATTAACTGGAAACTCTTGCCACCACGCAGTAACCACCATTTGATCAACAAAAAGCAAAAAAACAACAGTTACTTTCACACGGTCTTAATTTATCTTCACTTGCAAATTTGTCGTTTGTTTATTCATCTGTTTTCTTCTTATTTTTTATTTTATTTTTATCTGAGGTATTTTCCTATTAACAGCACATTTTATATACAGATACTTTTATTTACGTATTGCTATAAACATATATACACATATACGCACGTACATATATATTCACATATGTTTTTAAGTATTTACAAAATATACATACATACATACATATATATATATATATATATATATATATATATATATATATATATATATATATATATATATATATATATATATATATATATTATTCTATATTACTGCTTATATTTGCATTATACATTAGCAATTAAATGAACAAGGCAAAGGCACAATTTTTTAAATTAAAATTTGCATCAATATAAATTGCACGATATTGTAGACGGTAACATGACTTTTTATTTTAACACTAGTAATCTATTTCCTTATATATATATAGATAAATATATATATATATCTTTAAAAAACACATGCAAAAATAATACTGTTAGAATAGAAATATTCAAATATATGAAACTTCTTAATCCTCATATAAATTACGTTTACAAATCTCTGTAAACAGCTGATTTTCAAAAATTCTATCAATTCATTATGGACACAAGAATACAACAAGACATTTTCTGACATTGCATTTACAGTGTTACCAGTATTACTATTTAATGTTATATAATTTTTATGTACAGTTAACATAAGGAATAGCATTGCTTTAACGTGTGCCATAAATTCTTACCAGTTTATCCAAATATACGCACACACACACAATGTAATGTATGCAATATATTCTTTATATTCTATGTTTCAAGGTGTTTCATTTTAAAATGTGCAATAGATTAATTTATTGATTTAGAGAAAGTTTGTAAACGAAATTTTTTACTCTACTATTCGTATGCAATTAAAGAAATTAAAAAACAAATAAATCAGAATGCTGTTAGTAATAATGGATGACTGTTGCTATATAAATACGCAGGGAATATATTCGTACTTACAAAGTCCATAGTAATATTAGAAAGAGTAAAAAACAAATAAAAAAAGAAAACATAGAAAAACCAAAACAAAACAAAAATTCTAATGTCAACAAAATGTGGCAAGAAAGAAAAAAAAGAAAAGAAAGAAAGAGTAGATGTTATATAATGACTGTTCGAAAACAATAAGAGGAAGTATTTTGGTTTGAAATTTTGCAAAAATTTCGTGTAACATGTTTGCATATATATATATATAAATTTAATTAGTGCTTATCAAGTGGCCAATAATTTTTGTATACACTTTATAATGTAAGTAAATAAAGCTATCGCATACACATAACAAGCACAAGTACAAGAACAAAATATATGTAAAAGAAATTGTTAGAGGCTTAAACCTTCACCACTAAACAATATAATACAATAAAATAACAACAAATAGAAAAGAATGCATTTACTTAATAAAAATCAAAATAAAAAAAATAAAAAAATAAATGATAATTGATAATAATTATTGAAGTATGTGAAAATGGTGATAATACGATCCAATGTAAGAAAGTCAATAATGAAAAAAATCATAATTAAAATAGCAGCAACAACAAAAGTAAAGAGGAAAATCACAAGAGGCAAGCTTACACATAAATAATTTGCATCAATAATTTGATAAGTGAATTTTATTGAAGAATTTCATTTAATCCGGTCGATATACCCAGTGACAAAGTCATTTTACAAACTATTATTACTTTCGCTTATTCTACGTTTCTTCTCTTCTCCCTTTTTTTTATTTGGTTTAATTACAAATTTAAACTAATTGATTGTGTGATTTCTCTGTTTTTCTTTATTTATATTTCTAGTGTTATGTGTAAGTGTATGTAAACAAATCTATACATACGTTTATATATTAATAATATTTTGATAAATGATAATCGATTCGAATCTGAAGTGTAAGAGTGCGGAGGCGGCATGAAAAATATCATTCAAGAAGTGCAAAGCAAATATTCCTTCTTGGATAATTTATTAACGAAACTATGGCAAGGCGCTTTTAAATCAACTGTATTATTAAGACTTCAGGCACAAAATGTTCAATGGAAAAATGTTAAAGCTAAGCCGGGTTTTGCATATGAACCAACAAAGGTAAAAATTATTAGTGCGATCAATTGGAATGGTATGGAATTTTTTTTTAACCACCATCAAATGGGTTAACTATTGTAAAATGGCTAATTTTTATGAATTTTACATTGTGTAGGTAGAGCAATTCGCTAATATTATAACTCATGGCATTTGGATAATACCAGCAATTGTTTGCGCTTTTAAATTATATGAACGTTCGAAAACATCTGGTCAATATTTAGTGTCTTGGGTATACGGTAGTTGTCTGTCCATGTTATTTATCATATCAACATTCTTTCATTGCTCCTGTTTTTGCAATAGACAAAAGTAAGTTTTTCCCTTTTGCTTTCCATTTTTTTGTTTTAAACGATGTAACGATGTAAATGTAGAGCATTTGCCAATTATTATTATGTATTTTATTTTATATTATTTAATTTCTGTTAAATTAAAATGCGTAATGCAGTAGCATAAAAAATGTTCTCCATCGTTGTGATCGAGCCATGATTTATATATTTATTGCTGGATCATATTTTCCATGGCTGCAATTAGAGAACCCCAGACATTCTACACTATTAGTATGCATGGAATGGCTAATTTGGTTAATGGCTGCAATTGGCATTACATACCAACAGGTTTAAAGCTTATTATTATAATTATTTCAATTCAATATCAATTTTACTTTCAATTTCTCCTTGAACTATGATTTTTCACTTTTAGATATTTCATGAACGTTATAAATGTTTGGAAACATGTTTCTATATAGTTATGGGCTTAGGGCCAGCTGTTGCGGTTCTATCAACAGGTTATCAATTTCCTGGTATGACAGAATTAAAATTAGGAGGCTTCTTATATATAATAGGTGTATATTTTTTTAAATCTGATGGCACAATTCCAATGGCTCATGCCATTTGGCATTTATTTGTCGTTATGGCAGCCACATCCCATTATTATGCTGTCTTAAAACATTTATACCCATCAGAAGCCATCATCAAACTGGATCATTGTGATTCAATAAATTCAGCAAATTGAAATGATAAGGAGGGAAAAAGAGAAAACAACAACCAAACGAGCCAAAAAACCAAAAGCATGAAATTTTTACATAGCCATTCAGATAATACTCAGATCAAGTGCATCAAGTCCCTTGATCTTAGAGGATATGTAAAATTTCATTTAAAACGTTTTTGCTTGCCTTTGCAATATTTGATTAGTTTATTTGATTTAATTATCCCACAATGTTTATATAAATTGCAAAACGATTCGAATCGTATTTAAGTCGAATATTAATCAATTACCAGCCATCGTTTATAGTTTATGGAGAAGGAGTTACAAAGCATTTTAAAAATGTGGCAAATTTTAGACAATTAATTAATAATAATTTATGTATGTCATGATGTTTATATTAATTTAGATTAAGAGAAAGTATTCCTCCTCTCATGGATGGACCAGACTGCCTACCTTTAAAAAAAACGAAATTCTTACAAAAATTGATAAATTTCGTAAATTCAATTTTAATCTCTCCTTGTTGACTTGACCAATCTCAGAGAAACGTTTGAGATACAATGTAGAACATAAAAGAAAAATAAAAGATTATTAGTCTTTTAAAAAAAAAAAGGATTAAAGCGAAGGATTTATTGAGATAGAAATATCGTTATTTCGCATTTTAACCAATTGTTTTTTATTTTTACCATCATTTTTTCTAATTATATTCTTTCAACTCTTTTTTTAAATCCATATTTTATGGAAAACATAACCCACCAATGCTTTTATTTATATAAACAAACAAGCACAAGAAAAAACACAGAAGAGATTATTTACAATAACAACAAAATTCTATGTTATGATATATATATAAATAAATAAAAACAGACGATCTTTATCGTTGTTTATATATATATACAAATATAATATAAATATATAAAAAACTGTAGAAGAATTATATATGAAATAACTCTCTTACTACCGTTACTGTAATTCCTTATTCCTTATTATTGTTAGACTTATTAATATGAATGAAAAAAAGGCAAGTGGAACATAAAGACTTGATCTTTATGTTTCAACATCATACTACTCTACTTTTGCTTTGTTGCCTTTTTTGTTGAATGTCTTTTTTTATATTTTAGAGTAATTGTTCCTTTCGAACTCTCTGTCAACTCCGGGACATATTGACTAATGTGAAATAGTCGATAATTAGTGTAATTATAAATTATTAATAAATTAGAATAATTTAGAATATACAGTGGTTGTAATAGTAAGAATGGTAAAAACGGCATTCATATCTCTAAATCCATATCTAAATTTAAATTAATAATAAAAAAAAATTAAGCAAAGGACAAAGGATAGTGTGGAACGCATGAAATATCCATCACTATAAAATTAAGTATTTTAACAATTTTGAAATTATATAAATTGTAAATTTGAAAAAGAAAAAAGTATTTTCAAATTGAAACTGTATTTAAGTAAAAATCATTTTTGCGTTTGTTGCATTCACGAATCGAATATTTTTTAATGTAGATTCAAAGAAAGAAATAAATAGAATTTTTCTTTTTATAAGCATTATTCCTAATACCGCAATATAAAATTCTAGTCAAATTTTACGTTTTTTATTTTTAAACTCTTGTGTTTAAAATGATATTTTTCTGTATAAATAATTAATGAGTAATCAAAAATATGTTTAATATTTTTTTAAAAAATAACTATACAACTACAAAAATTAATTTCATATATATGTAAAAGAAGTTAAATATGTATACAAAATATATGTGCTCGAAAAATATATGAAGAAAATTTTATATTATTATGCCAAACATTCTTCTCATTCTTTTTATATTCACAATCGATATTCGTGAGCAAACTCAAGTTGTTAATGTTTGAAACATCTTATTTTGCAGACATTTTTAAATATTCTAAGGCATTTGATTAGGAACACATAGTAAATCAATCTAATTATTACTTGTGAGCCTATTAAGTTGTTTTTCGATTTTATTATTGCAACAAGTAAAATTTATCTGAAATTTTGATAATTCAAGGCATAATAATTGACAATAAAATCATTCAAACTGAACAGAAAACATGAGCCTCATTATAAGATAGAGTTGTATCTATTTTAATACATTGAAATTTGTTGCATGATATTTGACAATAAAATGAATGAAATGGACTCTTCTTTAATTGCATCATAAGTTACTGTAAAATCAGGCAGATGGATCCTCCATTAAGCGATAGGCGGTCCTAAAGATTCACCTCGAATTCGTCGAATTTGATAGGTACGAATTCGTTTGCTTCCGTGGGATCGTCTATCGCTTAAAGGAAGATTGCAAGCGCACTCATTTTTCTGATTCACATCTAAAATGCGTAGATGTTTTTGATGAAACCACGGAGGTTTTGGTTTAGTTTGTTCCTCATCTTACAACAGAGAGTCGCAATATTAATATTCAAATCATTGTCTTAGAAAATGAAAGTTTCAACTTGTCACACTGGTCACGTTTATAAATGCCACTTTTGTCAAGAGATAAATTTAAATAAAATGAGTTTGAAACACCTGGGACACTGGTAAATATTCACACGTTACGCCTTAGCTGGTTGAGTCTTTTATAATTGTTCCACTTGAAAATATTCGATTAAAAATGTAAGAGATTTCATTTGTTCCTTATTTAAAGTGTTTGCTGTTAAATCGTACCGTTTCCTTAACATGATTGAACATAACAGAAGTTTCTCAACTTTTTCCGGCACCATATGACCGATAACGCGCAACCATATCGTACGTATTGTATCTACATATTTTATTAAATATAATTTTAACATCACGTAATCATCTATAGATGAACAATGTAATAGATGGGATATAGCTAAGCATAATTGTTCATGGAGAGCATCACGATGATTGTACTCGAGATAATTATTTAAATTATTTGTTTGTTCTAAAGCTTGTAACAATGCTGACCAAAATTGTTCATAATAATTGCCAAAATAATTACGCTGATCTATGGTTGTTATAGCAATGCTGGCATTTGTGCGCACTTTAAAATTTGAATGATTCGTTAAGACATCACATAAAGCTGGATATAATACTTTTTGCCAATTAAATATTATCTTATTATTATTATAAATCAGTTGATTTTTAAAGAGATTACTTAACGCATAACATGTATTCCATTTGACTTTAGCAATACCCGATGAACGTATACAATCCGTTAATTTAATGATGGCATTTTCAAATGTCCGTTGCCAATTTAATGTGTTTGTTGCTGTTGTAAAATGTTCATGATTCAAGAGGCGCATTAGATTGCCTAAAGTTCTTACAGCATTGCAACGAATTTTATCATAATCATTGCAAGCTTTAATCGATACATTAATTAAACGATATAATAATTCACTTGAGTTGCGTCCTTGACAAAATGTTGACGCTATATTTGCGTTTATCAGAGCATCACTTAAATTACCTAAAGACCAGAATACTTTTATACGCACAGCCACATTAGAGTCTGTTACTAAACATAATGTTAATTGAACGGTGTTTTCTAAAAAAATCAAATCATTCTCTAATAATGGAAAAGTAGCGTACACAGCCAAAGCGCGTATACAGGTTGCTTGCACTAATACATCTTCCATTGATTCCTTACTGCTTAGACCAGTTAGAAATGCTAAGAGTTTAATTTGTCTTGTATGCGGTAAACGTTCAAACATTATTGAACCTATATTAGATAAAGCATCAATTAGGCATATCTTGATTGTAGTCGTTTCATTAGTATTCTGATTTAAATAATTAATCACTTCATCTATAATTAATAGCCAAAAACACTCATATTGAGCGGCAATTCTATTTGTTATTAACACGTCTCGCTGTTCTCCTTTACCATCCATCACAATTTGATTAATTTGAAAGGCAATTGCTTCAATACAACGACCACTATATAAACGTATATCTAATTTGTTATCACGTAAACATTTTTGTAATAATTCCGATATTAAAGGTAAATGTGATGCCAGTAGAACAATATGATTGATGAAACCAATTAATACTTGTAAACTCTCGATACGTACGGATGTTGTTACCCGATTTTGCCTTTCTAAATTAAAGCAAATGCGCAACAATAGCCAATTCATATTATTTTCCGTTACACTGGCATTATCGATAGCTTTATTATTCGTATCTGGACATAAGTTCAATACTTCTATAACATCATTTGTCAGTTTAAGTGATGTTAAAATGAATTCCATTACCATAAGAGCAGATACTTGTATGGCCACATCACGATGATACACAAATGGCTTTACATCGCCTACAATTTCTTGCAAGAATTTCTTGTCAAATTTGTCTAAAATTGTTGCTTGCAGCAGAACGGCTAGACATTTTAATGCTTGTATTAAAACTGCTGTAGAAACTTCTTTGTTTATTATATTAATTACACTTTTATATATGGCTTTAATCATGTGTCCCAAATTTATGGAAAATGGTATGAACGCTGTTGGACATAACTTCTCATTGTATTCAGCTTGACGTAAAAAGCCTTTGGATCCGTACAATAGTTGGCAGCATACTTGAAGTGCTGCACTACGACATCGTACGTTTGGATCATATTGACTCACATATAATAAGTTATTTTTCGATTCACCTAAAATTTATTATTATGAATTATGCCTGAACCTTGGACTGCCTTAGAAAATATTATAAATGGTGAACTTACCATAGACATCAGCGGGAAATAATGCATGCCAATAACCGTATAATAGACGATGACTCAAATTTCGACACACTGTTCCAATTAACTCAATTGATACTAAACGAACTCTCGCGGATAAAGTGCATTCAAGACTTTTCATTACATCATTTAAAGAATTATCCATCATTTGAGGAGATAATGAGAAATTACGTGATACACTGACGTTTCGTTCATTTGCATTTTTTTCTATTGCTCTTAACTTATGATTCTTAGCAGATTTTTTACCTAAATAGTTATACCCTGCATCACAATCCACATTGCTCGCATCAATTTCTTCTAACGAATTGTATTTATATTGTTGACAAATTATAACACGTTGTGGCACTGGTAAAGAGTATTGCTCATCAATACCATAACTTAGAAATGATCGCATTAAGCCCAAAAGTTCTGAAGTGTATGTAACACAGAAATCTCGTTGTACAATAATAATTTTGCGTAGTACGTTGAAAACAATTAAATAGAAATCTGTTAAGCATTTCTCTGAGATTTTTAAATTTACGCTATAATTTGAAAAAAACAATTTAAGGAGTTTTTCTCCCAAAATATTACACATATCAATTTGTTTGATGATCAACTGATCAATGTTAATTAGTTGATCCAAGATGGTATCATAGCATTGCATCACAGCTACCAGCTCCTCCAATGATGATGTATTCTCGATAAAATGAACCAATGACAGTAATGACTCATCATTCTCTTGAAGTAATTCCAATAAGAATTTTGTGTGTGCCGTACAAACATCACGCATAGAAATTATTTTATGTAAAATTTTCAAAGCGAAAGTGATTTCTGTACTTTTCAAACATATCTTCAATAATTGAGTTATTCCATTAAATAGACGTTTTAGTTGATTATTGTTGAAGTGATTGGATACATGTGGTAATGAATTTATATTAATTAACCAATCGATACAACATAAAATATCATAATAAGTAAATCCACATCCATCGGTATGGGTTTCAATTATATTATTGATATCATCAACTATATCATTAATAATTTCACACTTTTCTTTAATATTACTGGTCGTATCACCACCGCATTGCTCTAACTTATTAATAATGCTTAGCAAAGCTGTTTTACTAAGTCTTTCATGATTCACATTTAGAAAAGTCTGTTTCATTTTGTTTGGTGTTTTGTTTTCCACTTGTTGTTTCCTTATTTCTATAACAATATATTAATTTTTTTACGGAAAATTTTTTCGGAAATGTGCAAAGTATAAATCCACGATTTATGCAACTTGAATAATAAAATGAACAAGCCTATGTAAAAGAGAAAGAAGTATGCAGGGCCCTTTTTTGGAAGAAATAACAAATAATTAATGAGAGCAAACAACATGAAATGAACAAAAAACAGCTGACATTTCAGTGTTATTTATTATAATTAATGTACCTTTATTATAAAATTTATTATCTTTACTTATTTTAAATAATTAATACTTACATTGTGATTTTGAAGTGCTTTTGTGATATACAATTACTCTTAAAGTACATTTCCCAATTTGTAGCTTTTTAGTGTATAATTTTATAATGTAGCAAAGTTATGACTCTTTATTAAACATTTATAAAGTGTTGTTTAGTTCTTTTGTCTTTTGTTATAATTTTAAAGATTATATTTATATATATTCAATTATAGTTTATATATTATTTGGAAAGTGGAAATTTTTTTGTTAAAAATATAATTATGTGGAGATTTGGTACTTCTTATTTACAAAATATGAAACGCTTTTTATATCATATAAATTATCGTGCGACTAGCGTAGAACGAGATATTATAAAAAATTTAGGTACACTTTTTGTAAATCAACATGTAAGTAATTTAGGAAAAAAGTAAAATAGCAGTAATAATTAACAATAATAATAAGCATAATTCTTTCCCATTGATTTTAATATTTATTTTCAATATGAAGCGCAAAAGCTATAAAGTACACTCTGAATGTAAAATAATGTTGGATATTCTTAAATTGTCTCAGCGCATAAATCCAGAAGTTTTAAGGAAATCCATTATTACACTTTGCTCAAATAAGTCGAATAAGAGTAATGATAAAAAACATCTTTCTGCCAAAGGTCAACAAACAAATGGTGGCAATGAAAGGAACAAAAATGATCCCAATAAAAATAAAAATGATGATGACAAATTGAAATCTGTAATAGCAAAGACTATATTATGGGTGTTTACCATTTATATGCTAGGCGCATTTTTTAATATAATAACTTCACGTGTCGAAAGACCAGAGGGTTCAACACGTTATGTTTCATGGAATGAATTTGTTTATCATATGTTGGCAACTGGTGAAGTCAAAGAGTTAATAATACGTCCGGATTTAGAGTTAGTTACAATTATATTGCATGAAGGTGCCATTATTAAAGGCAAAAAAGTGGCATCAACAATATTTTATATGGCTGTAGCTGATGCATCCAAATTTGAAGAAAAGTTACGCAATGTAGAAAAGAGACTTGGCATTAAAGAAGGTAGGTAGTAGATTTACCAATGATTCTATTAATGTAGTATAGTAAACTCGTAAATTCATTTAAGGTGTTCCTGTGACATATGAACGTCAAAGTGATACTGTTGGCCGGATTATAGTTTTATTGTTATTTATTGCTTTAATGATGGCACTTTCGTCTCGCATGAAGGGTATGAAGGGACCATTAGGATTTGATAGTTTTGTAAGCTGGATTTAGACTTAAAAAAATGTAACAAAGCTTTTCCATTTTATTTTATTTATTTACGCGTTTCTTTTATTGAAACACAATTTCAGTCTCAAATGGGTAGAGCTAAATTTACTTTGGTTGATTCGTTTGCAGTTGGAAAAGGTGTTCTCTTTAAGGATGTCGCTGGTTTGCAAGAAGCTAAGCAGGAAGTCAAAGAATTTGTAGACTATTTGAAAAACTCTGAAAAATATCAGCGACTCGGTGCTAAAGTTCCTAAAGGTGCCTTACTTTTAGGCCCACCAGGTTGTGGTAAAACAATGTTAGCTAAAGCAATAGCCACCGAATCTCAAGTGCCATTTTTAAGCATGAATGGTTCAGAATTTATTGAAATGATTGGCGGCTTGGGTGCTGCTAGGGTACGCGATTTATTTAAAGAGGGTAAAAAGAGAGCACCCTGTATTATATATATAGATGAGATAGACGCGATTGGCAAACAAAGATCTGGTACAGAGAGTTTCAATCAGGGTACATCAGGTGAATCTGAGCAAACATTAAATCAACTTTTGGTTGAAATGGATGGTATGTCGTCAAAGGAAGGCGTTTTAGTGATAGCTAGTACTAATCGAGCAGATGTTTTAGATAAAGTAAGTTAAAATACATCTAAATTAGTAATATAAAATTTAAGACAATTTTTGGAAATAAATTCTGGAAATTATTATTTACATGCAGGCTCTCTTGCGACCTGGTCGTTTCGATCGACATATTCTAATTGATTTACCAACTTTGCTGGAACGAAAAGAGATTTTCGAAAAACATTTATCTTCAATACAGTTGGACGCTGCACCTTCCGATTATTCCTATCGCATGGCCCGTTTAACGCCTGGCTTTTCTGGAGCAGATATAGCAAATGTATGTAATGAAGCTGCCTTGCATGCTGCTCGTAATGTGCAGGAAAAGGTAAATGCCAGTAATTTGGAGTATGCAGTCGAACGTTTAGTTGGTGGCACCGAAAAACGGTCGCATGCTTTATCAACCATTGAAAGAAAAGTGATTGCTTATCATGAATCTGGTCATGCTCTAGTTGGTTGGTTATTACCAAATAGTGATGTATTATTAAAAGTGACCATTGTACCACGAACTAGTTTAGCTTTAGGTTTTGCTCAATATACACCGAGTGAACAACACTTGTATACCAAAGAAGAATTATTTAATAAAATTTGTATGGCATTAGGTGGTAGAGCTGCTGAAAATTTAATATTTAATCGAATTACAACTGGAGCACAAAATGATCTCGAAAAAGTTACTAAAATTGCTTATTCCCAAGTAAAAAAATACGGCATGAGCGAAAATATTGGCCCGATTTATGTTAGAGATGCCGCAGAAATTGGCAGTTATGTTAAACCATTTTCAAAAACGCTAGAAAATATGATTGATATTGAAGTACGCAATATAATATCGACAGCTTATAAAAGAGTAGAAGATGTTTTGGCAAAGAATCGTGATAAATTGAAAAAGTTGGCAGAAGCCCTCTTAGAAAAAGAGACTTTAAATTATGCTGAAGTCGTTGCATTAATTGGTCCTCCATTGTATGAGGCACGGCGCAAAATTGAACCCGTTGAATTTGAACAAGAATTAAAAAATCTTTCTAAAAATTAAGAGAAAAAGTAAATAAATTACCGATTTAATTACACATTTCATATAAGAAGGTGGAGACTTACGCACACACATTTATACACTCATTTTTAAAGTATATAAAATTATTTATGAGTTAAGTTTAAAACAACATTTTTTTTGTTACATTAAAATGGTTATATATTTAACCGGAACCAAATACAAATGTATCGTTCGCTATAAATCGCATGAGATTTTTCGATATTCACACTGTGGTCGGTGTCCAAGTTTTTTAAGATTTTGTTTTTGAAAAATAAAGCAGCACAGATTAAGGCGCCTCAGCAAAAGAAATAAGGAGCTAATAATCGGCTCTTTAGCGACAATTATTCATGAAAAATATTATTCAATAATGAGCAGAAGAAGTCCAGCAGATAATTTATATAAATACATGCTGTTACTTTTAATATTTTTGATTTTTATGTTTGCAAGAATATGAAAACAAGCAGAAAAAACCTCACAGCTGATATGCAGACCTCATATACGAGTGAAGTTAGAAAGCCATTAAAGTGAAAGCGTTGAGAGTGTATTTCCATTTTTTTTATAATAAAACATATATGTTTACATAATCGATAATATTCTATTACAATTGCTTAATTTTTGCTTTTATAATTAATAATAAAATAAATTGAATTAAATGGCAAATACGTTTCAAGGTGCAAGATGCGGTGCGAGACTACTATGCAAAATTCCTATCCTTTGACATTATTATGCTTAACCGCTTGTGTTTCTATTTGAATTGCTTTAAAAATTTTCGTTTATATTTGAATCAATACATTATTGATTTGTTAATTGAATGTATACCGTAAAAAACTTTTATGCTAAGCGCACTGAAGTGAATTTCGCGCCATTTTCTTGTCAATTGTTTTCGCTACGTTTTATAATATACAAACACAAGTGTATGCATACAATGTACACTGTATATATATATATGTGTATATATACATTCATACTTCGATATATATGTCATCAATTTATAAGAAAAAATATATATTGAAGATGTGGTTAAATTCTTTGTTAGTGTAAAACAAACTATAAAAATAATAAAAGTGAAAAAGGAAAGAGTAATTAAAGTAAAACGCAATAATCTGTTTTTCTGTGGATTACAAATGTTCATTTCGGTATAACTATATATGTCCGTTGACATATAAATTCATATATATACATATGTGTACTTGAATAAATAAATCAAATTTTATTAATAATTAACAATAATAATAATCAACAATTAGAGTGAACTGAATATTGCACATTAAAACAGAAACAAAAATGACTCAATCAAATGATGAGGGCATGGAATCTATAAAATCCAAATATGAAGATCTATGTAGAGAACTTAATATGGATAGAGAAACTGAGAAACTATCGTGGGATAAATATATAGAGATATCCCAAAGTTTCTCCTTAGAGGTAAGAGAGAAAACGATTGTTTGTATTATTATTATTAGCATTTAATTAATTGTATTTTTTATTTAATTTCATATCATTTCATTACATTACAAAAAGGGTGATCCTTTACATTGGTTTTGTTGTGCTCTATACGCCGCCTGCCGTGGTTCTTATACACCAACAGTTGGTGGCTCTAATGATGTAGTTCTGGGTAATTGCATCTCAGTCATTAAACTTCTTAGAAGTTGCAACATAAGGTAAGCTGTTAATGTATCCCTGTATACCATTATATCTGGACCTTAAAAAAATTTGTATTCGTTTCGTTTATTCCTTTCAAAGTATTTATGAATTTACCTCTAAGCTAAGGAAATGGCATGAAATGGTCAAATTACCGGAATCATTTCTAACTCAAGTAAATAAAATGGAACGCAGTTATAGCATAACATCAAATGTTTTTAAACGTTATTGTGACATTTTTGACCAAATTTTTATTTTACCATCAAATGAAAAGAAAAATTATAAATTTAGATCTGCCAAATGTCCATACAGTAAACTATTTGAAATATGTTGGTGTCTATATTTATGCGCTAAAAATCAAAATCCTGTTAGTCAAGTAACCGATATTGTGATGTCATTTCACTTATTAATATGCTGTGTGGATCTATTGTATAAAAATGTTTTAGCAGAAAATCGTATCGATATAATCAATATGAAATTTATTGGTGTACCAGAAAAATGGGGTACACCAGATTTTAATTCTGTTGATTATCAAAATTATTGTATCATTGAACATGTTTGTAATATGACAGACGCTTCACCAACTGATGCCCGTAATATGAAAGAAGCTTTCGAAAGAATTATTAAAATGTTTCTTGATGCTGGCACTTTATATGGCAGTGAAACAACATTTTTAGAATTAATTTCGAATGCAAATTTTGAACGTAACTTGCGCTCTTTGAAAGGGGCATATGAGCAATATGTTCTGAATATGGCTGAATTAGATGAAAGAATATTATTAGATTATCGTAAAATCAATATTTCATGTGGAAGTGCTGGCATGAAATTAGATCAACATCATCCGGATATCAAATCATTAATGCCTATAACACCTTACACACGCAAAGAGAGTTTACCCATACGAGATGGTGGCATATATGATCCAGTGGCAAATGCAACAAATAATGTGAAAAAGTTACGTGAGATTTCCAGTATAAGTGAAGCGTCAGACTTTATAAAGCAAATAGTTGGTAAAGAGATATTGGAAAAAATTGATGAGAGATTGATGTACATGTCGAATATATTCCACGACAAATTCCCGAATAAAGAAGAGGCACCGAATAAATTTCAATTAGCCAAATCTTTATACTTTTATTTATTAGATAAAATACTACATTTTGAAGTACGCAATCGACCAATTAATGTGAAAAGTTTATTCCAAAAGGATATATTTAATACAACGTTGATCGCATGTAGTGTTGAAATAGTTTTGGATGCATATGTCTCACCATTGAAGTTTCCATGGATATTAGACTGTTTTAGTATAAGTGCATTTGAATTTTATAAATTAATTGAAATTATTGTTCGCAGTCATGAGGGCATATTAAATCGTGAATTGATTAAACATTTAAATATGATTGAAGAGACATGCTTAGAATGTTTAGCATGGAAGAAAAATTCACCGCTTTGGAATTTAATTGAGAATGAATCTGATTCAGTGCCAACATGGTCTGAGGTGAAAGTGAAACATATAGATTTTAGTGGACTTCAATTACAATCTCCGATGCAGTCAGCCTATGATACATTTAACACTGGTACCATAACTATTAGTGATTCCGCTCGAAAAAATCTGTTCAATATACCAAGAGAGCCACACCAAAGTACTGACAATATTTTAGATAATCGAAAAGATGGGAGCGAAAAGCAAGTGAAAAACCGCTCCATACAATTAAAATTATTTCTTAGAAAGGTAATTTTTTAATTATTATTTCAATATTTGATAATGTTGATGTTACTACTGTTGTTATTCTAATGATTTTATTAAATGGCTTTTCGAGGAGTACAGCATCCACCATCCAGAGTTTCAGTGGCATGCTTATATTTATAATATAATCAATAAAAACACTATATTGGTTAAGAAGCATGTCTCGATTTTCTGAACAAAGATTTGAAGCTTGTCATCATTGCTCTTATCAAAAAATTGTGAAAAATTCTTATGCTTATTCTAATTAGGATTTAAAATTGTCCAAATATAATTAAAGCAACTAATGTTGGGTCAAGGCTATCAAAAATACACAATTTTCACTTGTAAAAGCTTTCTATTTTTCACTTAATCTTCATTAGTCATATTAAGAAGCAGTATACTGCAATATCTGGATGGTGTGATTGCAAGATTTGATACCAGTTAATTTTCTTATTATTATTTGTGCTTTTCTCTTTTATAGTTTTACCAATTGGCGTGGATTAGAATTAAGGAATTGTGCAAGGATTTAGATATGAACGATGATATGGTGTTAAAGAAGATTTGGACATTATTCGAATACTCCATAAGGCAAAAAACCGAATTAATTCAAGACAGACATCTAGATCAAATATTAATGTGTGCAATATACCTTTATATAAAAGTGAGTAACAGAAAAGGAAGATTTATAGAACTTAACAATCAAAATGAAAAAAAGAAAAATGCTAATTTCAATTTTAATTGAGTACATGTTTTTTCGCAGGTTGGAGAAGTTGGTGGTAAATTGTTTCGTGACATAATGAAATTTTATAGAAAACAACCTCAAGCAACCAGCAGCATCTATAGAGAAGTTCTCATCAAGAGAGTCGAATCCAATATGGAAAATGGTTTAATAAAGCCGATATCCATTTATGGTGATATTATAAAGTTTTATAATGAAATTTATATGCAAGAAATGACGCCGTATGCTTGGAATTTTAGTCAGAAACAGAAATCGGTATATATTATTTTCTATTTAAGTTTGCGCTATTTTGTAATTAAAAAGAAACCCACAAACCATTTTCATACATTTCTTCCATTACATTGTATTTAGGATAATGGTCTCTTATTATCGCCACATCCGAGTGAAAAACAAATGGTCTCAAGGCAATTGTCTAGTAATCACTTTTTGTACGTACATTCAATGGATAAAAATGAGAATGACAAATTGATAGAATCACCAAATCAATTAACATACAAATTCTGTCGTAGTCCGGGAAAAGATTTGGAGAAATTTAATGCAATAATAAGAAAAGGTAAACGTAATTTACCGTTTGATATAATTGAATCATCAACGGAAATGGACTCGAAAAGGAATCGTAGCGGTCTTGGCAATCAAGTTTTATTAAAAATTATCAAAGATAGACAAGAAGAATACAAATAGTAATGTACACAGATTTTTTTTTGCAAAATTTAAATTATTACTATGAAATAGCAAAAAACAATCACTTTAACATAACTTCCCACCACCACCTGCCACTCTGTCATCCTTTCACCAACCATCATCAATCAAAACCACCCCATTAAATGCAATTTAAAATGTAGAAGAAAAAAAACGTTAAAGTGAAAAAGCAAGAGAAAAAAGGAATTGTAACTTTTTCCCCATTATAGAAAATTTATAAACTTTTTTTCACTAAAATAGTGAAGATAATTATCAGAATGGTCTCATGCCTAATATAATTACGTTCAATATATCACGGCACTTATTGACTTTTTTATTCTATTTAATTTTTAATATTATTTAGTTTATATATACATATATACAAATATATATATATATATATATATATATATATATATATATATATATATATATATATATATATATAATGTAATATAATATAAATGCTAATATAAAGTAAAATAATGTCCCCATTTGCATTTTAATTATTTAATAAATTTTCAATAAACAAGAAATATAATCAAATAAAATATAGTTACCGACGTAAATACAATATATTTGTATAAAGTGTATAAAATTTATATCAGTATAAATGAAGAAAATCTTTTGCTTGATAATAAATAATAATTATGTGCTAATAATTATTATTATTTGAACCATCAAATGGTCCAACGTCTTCACCATATTCTAAAAGATCTTCATCTATATCCTCATCTAAATCATCTTTAGATTCTGGGCATTGACTGCAACGACTTTCATTTAAACCATAATTAATACAAGTTGATCCTACGCATTCACAGCAGCCATCGCGGAACCATCTAATCATTACAAGCAGATCAATATGAAAAAAGAAAAATCCAGATTACATTATACATTTTGATAGCCCTAGATACAATAAAAAAACTAAATTCAATATGAAATTCATTTAAATTGTACCTGTAACTGCTCGCTCCAGTACTTTGACATATTTGTCTACATTTATTCCATGATGTACATTGATCTAAAAATAGTACTGTACAATTTATGGCAATTCCTTTGTCTCTTTCAATTATGGCATCATCCAAATTCTTATCATTTGTCTCTAATTCCCATGTAGACAAATGTATGAAATTATAAAGTGTAGATGGTAAAAATTTTATTAATTAACTTAATTGCAATACAATTTATTCTTATATATAAGAAATTGAAGCTTACTTAAATAATATTTAACATCTTTTTCGGTTTTTAATAGTGAAAGAATTGAATCAAAATCTACGGGAAATGTTAAACGTTGCCAATTGTAAAATATTTCATCACTATATGCTAAAACATTGAATAAATCGGGTACACCATCAAATTCTTCCACATGTGATAGCAATGAACTTCTTGAATCATTTTGTTTTGGACATAATTCTGAAAATACATTAAGAAGACAATTGCATTGCAAAGCATTGCATCATGTGCGCACATATATAATTGACAACCAATTAGTTCTAATTTAATATACAAATTATAATAATTATAGCTATTTTAAAGTTATGTCATAAGTTATTGCACTGCTCACGTTCAAGCATATACGAGCTTGTATATATATATATATATATATATATATATATATGTGCGTGTGTGTGCGTGACTACAATAAGAAAAAAAAAGATATATTTAAATTATTTTACTAAAATACATAACACAAACAAAAAATTAGAATTAGCAAAAAAAAGGATCAATAGCAAAAGCAATAGCAGCTGCTGCCAATAGCATTGGTAGCAGCTATGACAACTTACCAACACAACTGCAACATTCTTCATAATATTGTTTGCCCAAACATATTAAGCATTCTCTGTAACAGGTACTATTTGTTAATTCACATTTACAGCTTTGCGTCAACATGCATTTAGATACAATCGATGCACATACTGTCTCATTACATGAATCAGCATAAATATAAAAAAATGCCAATAATAATAAAAATGTCAATACATAACTACATAAATTCTCCATTATGTATCCGTTTGACTTTGCTTTTTTTTAAATTAATACTAATTAATTATAAACAATACTAAACACAAAAATTTTTTAATTTGTCGATCATATCATTCATCTAGGCGCAATTCATTTTCTACGGCTTTACAGTTTCTATTACAAACGCATGCAATCGCATATAAGCAAAGCACACATACAGGCACAAACAGCAATATGCGGTTAGCTTCAATAAAAAGGGAAGATTGTTTACTTTTGGCACACATTAACAAATATATTGGAGTTCTTGGGCTATTTTTAAACGATCACATTTTTATTTTTAATGATCACAGTGTTTAATATTAATTAATGAATTTCAATTATTTAATTTAGAACACTTTACTTGACTTTTAAATAATTTTTTAGCAAGCTTTTCATTTGTTTTTCTTTTCTGTCTCTTAGTAATTCATCAATAGTTTTGATATTGTAATTGGAATGTGCACGGTAATATGTAGTCTTATAAAAAAAAACAACTGCTAGCATTGCAGCGTTGCTTTTCCTAATTTCTAATTATTATTTATTATTTTTTGTTTATTATTTGTTGTTCACATTTTATTTTTCCTTTTTTTGAATAATTTTTTTACGAAAAAATATTACAGTATTATAAAATTCATATTGTTATTGAATTTAATTTAGTGCTGTTTACGCAAAACGAAAACATTTAACTCAGATGCACACATAATCAGGATATTATTTAATGTCAATAACAGTAAAAGAGCTACGTTATGGAATAATTTGTATAACAGTTTTGAAGAACTGCGCTACATTGATATATCAAGTTCTCTGTAAAAAAAGGGCAGTTTTATTATCTTTAAACCTATTAAATTGAATTTCGTGAAATTGAGTTCTATCAATTTATTTCATTTTCATATAAAAAAAAGTGTTAGCACTAATGAAATACTATAAAACTAATTAAAATAAAATTAAATTACATTAAACGAGCCGCTTTTGTATTGCAATTAAAATGCTAAGAAATTTTTTCGTAATTTTAATAATAACATCGTTCGCCTGCTTTCTTTATGGTATGCTTAGCATATTTTTAGAAGTGGAAGAGAATGCCTGCCAAATGACATATATGTTTGAGCTACCACAATATGCGGTAATTATATACGGCTTTTTTAGAATAATTTAGTCTGGAATTAATTTGTCCATAGAAGTATTTATTACAATAATTACTGTGCATGTATTTGCTTCATATTTCTCTAGTTTCATATAACTGTTTGACAATTACTTCTTCAGCATATGAGTATAGAACTCTTTTAGATATTATAGTGCTTCCCAAAAGTGCGTTATACAAATTGTCCATTCACTTTAAAATATTTTTTTAGAGAGTTCAATTTAAGAGGAATGACTTGTTTCCAAATTATGGCCTCTATTATTATTATGAAAATAGAAGACCGCAAGATATTAATAAAATGGTACTAAGAGGAGCTCCTGTTATATTTATACCTGGAAATGGTGGATCTTATAAGCAAGTTCGATCATTGGCTTCAGTAGCCCTGAGAAAAGCAATGTCTGTCCCCGATAGTAAACATTTGAATTATTTTACCCTGGACTTTAAAGAAGAATTATCTGGTCTTTATGGTGGATATTTGGAAAATCAAAAACATTTTCTTAAACTGTGCATTGAAGAAGTATTACAATTATACTCAAGGGCCGGACAAATTGAGAAAAGTGTTGTATTAATTGGCCATTCAATGGGTGGAAAAATAGCCCAAGCAGTTCTACAAGAAACATCCAATATACAAAATATTAATACAATTATATTCATATCAACACCTTTGGATACGCCCGTTATACATGTAGACGATGCAATTCATAAATTTTACGCAACTAACGAAAATTTCTTATTAACACGCCGAAGTCATCATGTCGTACGAAATACTACAAATTTATGTACGGATTCTAAGAAAACTGCCAAAGATTTATATACACCATCATTTATGGCATCAAAAGAGTATGAAAATATTGTTATGATATCGATTGGTGGTGGTAATCGAGATCTAATTGTACGTGACGGTCTGACAATATCCAAATTCAGTGATATCCATGCGATGACCTCATCAATACCAAAAGTTTGGTTAAGCTGTGATCATTTGTCAGCCGTTTGGTGTTTACAATTGGTATTAATTATAAATCGTTACCTGTTTGATATAACACGTGCAAT
The DNA here is from genome assembly GCA_023089585.1 of Melophagus ovinus. Classification (NCBI taxonomy): domain Eukaryota; kingdom Metazoa; phylum Arthropoda; class Insecta; order Diptera; family Hippoboscidae; genus Melophagus; species Melophagus ovinus. The sequence continues at coordinate 10,477,646 of JAKKIB010000178.1, forward strand.
AGATTGCCTTGGGACGAGTAATTTCAAATCGGAGAAACATTCTCGCATTGAAAGTGCAATGAACTATTTTGTGGTACGAAAATTGTCTATTTCTTTATTATTTCTTATTTTGATCTATTTAGTGGAAATTTTCTCAAAAATGCAGAAATCTTTTAAGAAATACAAAGGCGTCGAAACTTCTCTTAAGCTTCATGAATTGTGGATGAAAAATTCAAAATTGATTGGCGTGGAGACATTTAATAATGGCTTAAAACGTTACACCAATTTCTTATTTCCAATTCACAATTATCGACATTTTAAGGTGAACAACAAATACATTTTATTAATATTTTTGTGTTTTTTTATGGTAATTATGAACATATCAAAAATGAATACGGGGTTATAAAATTCAAATTACATTTATCGATTATAATTCTTTTTAATCCAAAAAATGTAAAATACGTGAATTTTTAGAAATTATACATTGAGATAAATGGTTATGCAGAAGAAGATTGGTTATATGCTTGTTTGGGAAATGAAGCTGAGATAAACAAATCGAATTGGTAAGTTTTAAAGCATGCCGAAAGAATCGTATAATTCTAAAGGGCTCCTTTTTAGGTATTTAGTACATAACATATTATACATTATTTTAATCAAATAGTACTTATTATTTATATTTATGATGCAAAAGTGTATGAACTAAGAATCGGACAATTTGAAGTTTTAATTTGTGACATTTCCTTCAAGTTTTACATATGAAATTTCAGCCAGAGAAGTTTACATATTTATAGTAAAGTTTTAGGATTTCTTTAAGGACAGATATAATAAAAAATGCTAAATAGATTTAAGTAGCAATAGTCTTTATCATAAAAGCAAAAACTGTTCAAAACAGACTTTTAGTTCCTTTAGTAAAAGTAATAAACTGTCCAAGAAATCACATTTATATGTACTTAATTGAATTAGTCATGCAAAATAACATTTATGAATTAAAAATCTTTTGTAAATCATTTTATTTATATTCACCTTTTCATTTTTCATTTGTGGTTAGTTCTAAAGGCCAACCAATTTTTCATTATATACGTGTGATGCCAACAGTTGATGCGCAACGTTCGATAAGTTTGATTGACATCGAACACGTGTCTATCTATCATAAAAATTGGAGTCATCTTTTCCTTCGTCTACCACCAACAAAGAAAAAAGTAATTCAATTGAATAAAGTACAGAGTGATTTTTCCTGTTTCATATTATCACAGACTTATCGCATTTGCTTTTCTTTTCTTTTTCTTACATATTTACTTCCCTTAGATATCGTTAAAAGTTGATGCATATAAATTGAAGGATCGTAAATTTTCTATTAAAGCAAGCAATTGGTTACAATTCAATCCTATGACTATTATAAATGAGACATCGCATAGTGCTGTGCATTATCAAATCCTAATAAAAGGTAAATCCTAAGAAAATGCTGCGTGAAATTTAAATGAATTGAATTGTGTGTGAAATGTATGGCTATTAACTAACAACAATGAATGCTTGAATTTTGATTCTCTAATTGTTCCATTTTCTTTTTTCGTTTTCCTGTTGTTTTGTTTCCAATTAAATTTTCGTTTACCTATAGATTTAATAGAATCGTTTCACAGTTTAAAATTTAATGTTATACCAATTAATTGTGAGGGCGAAGGCAAACATTTTGAGGTATTAGCGAAAATTTGCATACCTTGGGCACGTGGTTATGACAGATACAAGTCCATAAGTGAATTTACGTTAGACAAAAGTATTTATGTTAATGTTCCACTTAATGCACCAAACAATTATAATTCAACTATTAATCCTGTAACATTAGATATATATTTAGATCCGATATGCCGTTACAAAATCAGGTAATAATTTTCGAATTGAATCAACATTTATTATACAATTACTAAGTGAGAAAATCTTTTTTACCGTTTTATTCTTCCATTTTGCAGTTATCAATTTTCTGTTGCGGCTACAACAAGTAGAATCGTACAACGTTATTTCCATTGGTTACCAGCTCATATCACAAGTATTTTGTTAATTGTATTGCAACGTGAATTAAGTAAAAGTCAAAATCCCTTAAAGCGAATGTCTATAACTAAACCATATGCTGAATATTTTCAATATAAATCATTTTACATGATAGCAGGTGATGGAAATTACAAAATAATAGAATTTATGCAAAAGCTAAAAAAAGTCGGAAAAAAGAAAGAAAATGGAGTAAATATGAATGAAATATTTATAATTTCAGGTTGCCGCCTTTTGAGAAAACTTTTACCTGCACTTAACATATTACCACCAATTGCCTTGACTGATACCATAAATAATTCATTATATGTACCAGTTATTTTACATAGTACAGCTATAGTTGTATCCATTCTACTTGTACTTATAATGTGGACCATTGTAACGTGCCTTGGGAATGTATTAAATGTGATTACAATCAAGTAAGTTTTAATAGGCTTTAATATCATAATTATAAATAGAATTTTTGCCTTGATAAATCCAATATTGTTGGTCCCTTACGTTTAAGTTTTAAATAACTGATAATGATTATTATTTATACTTTATATTTTTATACTCACCATTCAGATGTTGGTGGTATATTAATATTGCCATTATATCTGTAACACCCAAAAGGAAACATCAGAGATATCACAAAGTATACATGTTCTTGATCAACATTGCCATAAGAAGCGATTTAGTTATGCCGGTTTCTAATGAAAAAATTGAAATAGACTATGAATCGTAGTATTATACATAATTTTCTTAGATATTACACATTGTGACACAATTAGAAAGTTTTAGGCTACATTTTATAACATTGATCCACTCAATTTCATCAGATTTAAATTTGCCTTAAGTGCGTATATTTTTGTGTTTTTGATTTCCTTTTTTTTATACAAAGACTTAACAGAATGTCATCTATACATATAAATTATGGTTCAAATATCAAACGTTTGTTACCAGTAACATTCGGTATTACGTTTATGGCGATTGCTTGGACTTCATGTAGTGGCGTAGCTCTTACTTTCATATTCATCTATTACATTGTATTGTTAGCAAATGCTTACAAACAAGCAACAAAAAGATGGGAAATTCAAATAGAACAAAATCAACAAAAACAACAGGTACAGGAGCAGGAACAGAAACAGGAAGAGCAACAAGAACAGCTACAGCTACGAAAAACGGAAGAAGTTAATGCGTACAATGAAAGCACAATAACAAGTTTTGAGAAGGGCAATAATTATCGTTCAATTAATTATTCACAAGGCTTATATAATTTTTCATTTCATATAATAATGTTACTACTGTTATTGTTAATGGCCTTATTAAATTTTGGTATTACAATAGCTTGGATAAAGTCCACAAAGTACGTATTTTTTGCTTTTGTTTTCGGCTCTGACATAAAGAGAATAATATTTTGCATAATTGTTGCATTGGAGAAAATTTATAAATTTTTTTAATAAAATTACTTCTGTTTAATCAAAAGGGATTGGACTTATGCAATAGACTCAGATCAATTACCATCGTTTGCTGTTCTATTGTGTTTAAGCATACTATTGCAATTGGTTGTCCCGCATAAATGGTATTGATTTTTTTTTGTTTTTCATATAATATATTTATTTGTATGTAATTTAATTGATCCTTATTAATTTACATCACATTTCTTTTCAGCTCTCGTCGCCGTTTAGTTGCTATTACACTTTATTTTAGTGCAATTTCTTGCATACTCTATTGTCAAGAAAATATTTATCTATTAAAATATATCATTGCATTTGTTTATATTCTTATTACCGTATTGGAAGTGAGCAATTTCCTCTCGAGGATATTCCATAATAGACGTTTGAATATTTTAAATAAATAAGTTATTTATTTGTTATAAAATTAATTATACTCAAATATAATAAATGAGCCAAAATGTTTCTGTCATAAATTGTATTGAATTACTTGAATTCTTCAAGGTAAGTATCAACCAATGGATATGCCATTTACTCAATAAGACTCATTAATACTTTAGTTTTAGATTGTTGAAGTAATCTCTAAATTAATGAGGATGTGAAATTTTAATGAAATTTACTTTCGTTGAAAGTTTTTTACGATTTTTGGAAATACTTATTTTTATTAAGTTGCTTTTGAAACGATTTTAATGTAGAAGATTGTTTAGAATTACTTAATCGAAACCGAGATAAATGCTATCGAATCGATATACACGAATGTCTAAGGGGCGTACATCAATCCGCATCAACCGCCTAATCAAAATGAATCCATTGATTTGATATTTTGACATTTTGAGATTGATTGATTTTTGAGAAAGAAAAATGATCCTATGTGAAATCGATTTATCTTTGACGGAACCTGTCAATTCTAAATTGTTGATTATAGATCAAAAGTTTCAGTAGAATTTAAAAGCCATTTATTCAGTAACTTTTTAGCGTAGTATACGACAATGACAGCAGTCGTAGTGACACGATGCACTAGAATCATTTTTTTTTAGAAAAACCGGAAATGAAACATATCGCTTAAGTGACTTTTGAAAATTATATTAATAATTGTTAGCAAATATAGCTTATATATATATATATATATATATATATATATATATATATATATATATGTATATATATATGTACATACATAATAGTAACTAATTAGAAGTAAAGATATATCAGTATAATTTGAGATCATATACAAATTATAACATAAAGTATAATCGATTAATTAACATTATTTTACTTATATTAAAAATTTCAAATTATCTTAATATTAATCTATGATTAATGTATGTACCTATATATATATATATATATATATATATATATGTGTGTGTGTGTGTGTGTTGTTTTAAGCTTAATTTATATACAATTCATATAAATTCCTATATCTTCAAAATTACCACTTATATTTTTGTTATTTTCGTATTCTTCTTCTTCCATTTTAATCATTAGCTTCATAAATACTATTACTATTATAATTATATGATTAATATTATAATCACAATGTAGATACTATGATTTATTTTATTTTACTTAATTTTTTTTTATGTATATAATTTTTCAATTTATCACATTGTCTCTATATATTGCCCATAAGTAAAGATTTTTAAATAATTTTAAAAGTATTCCGATGTAATATATATGTATTAATAAAATCTTTATATTATTGGCACTTCCACTTATTCACTTATCTCCACTTATAATTTGTTATAATAATACAATAAAAATAATTTTCCTAAGATTTTTATATTAATAGAAAGAAAAACAACAACAATAGAAACAAAACGAAGCAAATTAGAATTTTTGTTTCATTTTATGACTAATTAATATTAATAAATTGAAGACTGAATTTTTCATTTTGAAGTATTATAAATTCACGAAATCAAGTAAGCGTAGTTGAAAAAAGACGGGCTAATAAAAGTGCTATTATTTGAAAAAAAAAACAAAAAAAACAAATAAAAAGAAAAGCCTCTAAAATGGTTTAATTTAGTCCAAATTAAATTTATTATATTCCCATATTAAAAATCTATTATTAGTCGTAAAATAAATGTGAGAACATTGTCCATATTAAGGCTTTATATGGAGAGTGGTGCTTTGCCTTTGGACGACATTTTAGCAAAATTCTCTCAAAATATTTTTAAATTTATAAATTATACTTCGATAACCAGAACATGCAAAAGAGATAAACGGCCGGATTGATAAGCTTAAAGTAATTTAAACAGACTCAGACTTAGATTGATGCAAAAAACTGTTTCGGAACCATCTTATTTAATAAGAGATGATTTCATTAAATATTGATTTTTATTTACATAAAATGCTTAAATGATGCAGGCCAGGATAATTATCTTAAACAATTGATTCTTATTCTTAACAATTGTTTCTTAAAGTTAACTTAACAATTTAGTGTAAATGAAATTTATTGCACGTTTTTAATTTTTTTTTTTAACTGTTTTTTATGCTTCCTCCAGAAAAGAGATCAGCTGTAAACATTCTACACCATCATTCTTCGTCATCATCCTTCCATCATCTAATATTTGAGCCACATTTATCCTTTACAGTTTTTCATTTGGTTTACTTTAGTTCTTTTTAAAAACTATTTATTTGTTCATTTATTTAGAGTTTTGGCAAGTTCTTAAATTCGCTGAGATTAAAAACAACACAAAGAAAGTGAATAATGCACAGAACAACTAAAAATTTAAATTAACTATACTGTAATATTATTTATCTATATATACACAAAAGTCCTTTTTAATCTCTTTAGAAAATATTAATAAAATGTTATGTTTCTTTATATACAAAAATAAATGATATAAAAAAGAGACGTTATTTACACTCTCTTTTCATATTCAAGTAGTTTTTTTTTATCAGGATCAATTTGGGGTCCCATATTCAACATGCATGTCTGTAAATTATATTTATATATACAGTTATATATGTATATAAGTACACATATATACATAATTACGAAATAAATATATTGCTACATATTATGGAAATTGCATTTCTAAATCTAAACAAAACAAAACGTAAAAAAGTAAAATGTTTTATCTGTGAAGAGAATATAAAAGACAAATTGAACAATAATTAAAAAATATTTTTGTTTGTGCAAAGTAATTTGATCATTTTCATGAATTATTTATTGCTGCAAAATTTAATACTAACCGTCAATTTTAATTTATTAGTTTGTTTTCATAATAAAAAATTCTTTGGTCCATAGTTTATTTTTCTTGTATTCCTTTTACGTTTTCTTCTTCTTCTTCTGCGGCCATCGCTTAAAAGAAATGAAATGATTGTTTTTGTTTTTTTCGTTGCCACGCTAGCAGCTAGACGATGTAATTATGGGCAGAAATCAGTTCAGAATGGGCATACGTCTACATCTACATCTAACACATCACAAAGGGGTGATTAATATACTGATGATGAATTAAATTATGATTGATGCATCATCATTGTTGTTGTTGTTGATGTTGCTGCCGCTGCCACTAGGCCATTATTGTATGAAGGTGATGATGCCAGATTATGTTGATGAGGATGATGAGAATGATGATGATGATGATGATGATGATTATAGAGGTCACCACGGTAAAACGACTATCAGTATCCATATCCCCCAGTTCCATGGCCAGTCATCGATGGTGTAACACTACTAACAATACCTAATTGTGTGGCTGTATTATTATTTGTGGTTTGTCAGTATGGTTGAGCAGCAAATTTCATACGTTTTTGTTTTTGTCTCTGATTGCAGAACCACACTCTCACAACGTTTTTCTTCAAGTCCAGTTTCTCGGCAATAGCAGCGATCTTCTCCCCGGATGGTCTCGGTTGTACAGCGAAATAGGCTTCCAGGGAACGTTTTTCGGGTGCCGCAATGGAAGTCCTTTTTCTTGAAAAAAGACTCGATATAGATTACTTTATAAAGGATAAACTTAATTAAATTTGTACAATAATAATTATAATTATACGGATAATAATTGATCGATTACGATTGTTCAATATATTGTAATTTATTCATTTCATTTCATTCCATTTCATTTCATTTTATTTGTCCAATTTATTCATTTATTATTGGTATTTATCTTTATCTCGTTACGACCGTTACAAATCTCAACACTTTTCGAAAGTTTCACGAATAATCAACAGTAATAATCAACATCGAAAATAATTTCTCTTGAAAATCTAAAGGAGATTTTCTTTATTTCTATTTCTGTCAAATTATTGAAAAATTTCGCATTTCTTAAGAAAAATCGCTTTACTTATGAAGGTGAAGTTTTAAGATAGAACGTAATAATTTATACAGTTTTCAAATACGTCCGCAGTGCGTTCACAATTTAAGAGAATATATTTTGCGAGGACGGACAAGAACGTAACAGACATTCTTATTTACCAATGTACCATTCTTATTTACCAATATATGGAACAATGTCTACCTCTTTTTTTCACCAGCAGGAAGTACACTCGGCGCATCGGGATCTCTTCGTTTATTTTTCGCTTGTGCTTCGGCTTCTTCAAGCCACGCTTGTAGTATGGGTTTTAATGCAATCATATTATTATGTGATAATGTTAAACTTTCGAAGCGACATATTGTACTTTGTGATAACGCTCCAACACCAGGTAACTTTAAATTAGCTAAGGCTTTTCCCACATCGGCTTGTGTCACTCCTATTTATGGAATTTCAAAATCGAACATATTGATATACACAGATGTGTACTACTATATATATATATATATATATATATGTATATATATATGTATATATATATATATATAATTGTATTTATATATATACAATGTACACGTATTTTAATCCTTTCGAAATCCAATTGTTTTTAATTTTTTAAAAATAATAATATCTGCCTCCTTTATTTATTGTAAGTGTTGTTACTATTGTTTTATTATTTTGTTATTATTACCTAATTTAATTCTACGTTGTTTGAAGCGTTCAGCGAATGCTTCTAATTCTCTAGGATCTGTATCGGTATCTGGATGTAGGCCAGCAGCGGCGACCGCTGCACTTATCACTGGATGATGTACAGTTGAATGACTGTGGTGTCCTATTTATTTATTGTGATATTTGTGAAAAACGAGGTTGTGTCAAAATGTGTTCGATAATGTTTAGTTTATTACGTGTTAGTGGTTATATTCATGTAGAAAGTACGTAATTCATACCCGCCGAATGTCCACCTAAACTTCCCGGATGATGATGGCTCATCATATGATTCATACTATGATAGGAACCATGTAAATGTTGATGCGTAGGAGTTAGCGATGTATCGGGTAATGGGGCAAGTGTTGTCATCGAACCCGTCGGATCCAGCATATCCAATTGATCCATAGAATGATGCATCTAAAATTTATACATAAAATTTCCTTTTTTCACACATTTTATGTACGCATATTGCTAAGGAATCACATTCCTAAATTTAGCATTCTAAATTTGTAAGCTTCTCTAATTTTTTTTTAAATGGCTCTTTCAAAAGCTTTGTTAGGCATGTTTGGAATAATATAAACATAAATAGAGAATAATAATAATAATTACGGAGGAGTTTTCTTATATGGAGCAATCTTTTGTGCCTTTCCTTATAGCTGGAAGAAATGCCGTTTAGGGAACTTGGTACTTTTATAAAATTATTAATAAATTTGGATTAATTAAAAAGCATATTTACAAATTACAATTCGGTCGGTTACCTTGAAACGAGTTGAATGAATGTGGAGTCATTTTAAATGTTTCAATGGCAATAAGTTTTATTATTTGAATTTTTTACTACTCTTTACTTTTGAAAAGTTCAAAATTGTTGTAAAAAAAAAACAAAGTTATGTATCACATCGTTGAAAGAATTTATAAATAATGATCAATCTTTAAATAGATCGGTATGGAGCTGAACAAAAAGAGAAGGAAACAACTAGGTTAAAGTGTTATAATTTATTCAACGTTGATGCAGTGATTATTGGTTGCACATTTGACCCAACACATTTCATTTCATTGCATTTCTTCCATTAACATATTGGTGACGATTTTACTGTTACTACTATATTTTTATTTCTATTTTTATTTATTTTTTGTTGCTTTTTTGTGTTTTTGTCATTGTTGTTATGTCTTAATATATTGCTTCGTCTAAATTTCGTTTTCTGCTTTGGTTGAATTGAGATTTGAGTGAAAGTATGCATGTAGCTTTTGTTAGTACGCCGCCGCCATTTTATCAACCCCATTTTTTTTGTTTATTTGTTTGAAATTGAGTGTAATACAATGAAATATTGTATGTAGTATGCAACGTTGCCATATTTGTGTTGCTATATTGTCTTTTTATTTTGTTGTTGTTCTTGTTGTTACTTACAAAAACTGTATTTTGGTTGGTTGCTGGTAATTGTCGTTATGGTGTTGTTTATTTGAAAATCTCTGTTATAACATATATTGTTATAGATATGTATATACCTATAAGAGAGTGTATGTGTGCGTATATATATGCGACAAATACGCGTGCGTTTATTTATGCCATCGTTTGTACATCGGACACCATTTTACAGTTATACGAATTTCATTGTTACATATTTACGGTTACTGTTACACATTATCGTTATTGTTGGCATTTATGTGTTTTTATGAACAGGAGAAGAAGACAAGCAGTAAGGGAACAAACCGAGTAAGATATAGAGTGGCAATTAGAGTGAGAAAATAGAATGGACAGAGAGAGGAGTAAACCAATCAAACTGACAGAGATGAATATATAAAAACATCAAATAATACAATTGAATATAAAAGTGTTACGTTACGGGTAACATAAAATAACAATAGCAAACACACGAACTGTTTAATACCTGTTTTCTTTTTCATTTGTCATTTTTTAATGTATTTGTATGAGAATTGTTATGCATAAAATGCCATACATTGTTTATGTATATATGTACTTGCATATCTATGGCAAAAAACTAACTGAAAAGCAAACGATTTTTTTCTTATTTACTTCATTCACATATAAATGTATTTATATATGTATATATACACATATATATATTTACATAACAATAAGTACATATTGTTGCAAACACCATTATGCGGTATATTACGTACATAACTATACATGTATAAAGTTCAAAAGTAGCAAGTACAAATAAAATGTTTGCTTAACACATAAATTTACAGTAAACTTTTTTAGGTTCAATACAAACTGAAAGGAACTGTTATTATGAGTTATTCTCACAACGCAAAAAAAATAGCAGTTATATATGTAAAAAACTTTGGGGCCCAGGGCTGGGATTAGAAAGATAACTTATCCGTTGTAAGTTTTTCCTTCTGCCTTCACATATAAAACAATGAATGAAATGAAGAAAGCAAAAACTATTTCAAGATGGCTTCCGATGTTAAAGGAAGTTGTCTTAGATAAAGGAAAAAAAAAACGTAAGGTTTAGAAGGATGCTCTACAATCGGTTTGCTTTGAAGGTTTTTATCTAAACAAAGTTAAAACTTAATTCAACAACGTTTATAAGCTTTAACATTAATCATGTGTAATTAAATCGCTTATGGTAATTGTAGAAAAAAAAATTTAAATAACAATGTAAAAATCGAAAAAGCATTCTCACTCCTTTGTAATAACTTGTCAAGCAGCAGGAAGTGTTTCTAAACAGAAATTTTGACTTAGGCAATATAAAAATGAAAGAAATGGATGCTTATGATGATAAACAGAAAAGTTTATATTTAAATTAGCGGTAATATTTGCTTAATGTTTGTTAGCCATTACAACAATGGCTTAGAATAATGTGATGTGTTAGTTAACCACTTCTGATTTGATGACCACTTTTGGCTAGAAAAATTACATAAAATTAGCTTTTAATTAGTTTTTGTAGCGAACATTTCATAATTGTTAATTATTTTACCATAAAAGAAACGCGAAATGTGCCTAATTCTTTACATTATATTGTAACATATCATATTGTTATTATTGTTATTATAATTATTGTCATAATAAAATGGAACGTTCAAAAACATTACAGTGGTTATTAAGAAAAATTCATACATATGTAAATGTGTATGGGTATGTGTGTAAATATGTTTACATATGAATCTCGTTAAAATTGCTTTTTTCCATCCACCACCCAAAATTTAGATGTATACTAATTTTGTTAAAACTTTTCTTTAGTTTAAAACCGATATCTTGCGAACGATATAAATGATGAATTAGCATCAAATTTTGAATCTGATCTGCTCATATTAGACGCTTTGTCATTTCTCTATTATTAATATATTTTTTTTTGCAAAAATTATTCTGAAATTTGGGCAAAAGTATTGGAAACTGATGTAAGTAAATTACAGTCCAAAATGGTCTACATTGGTCCAAGGATCCGTCTACAAAAGAGCTTAAACTGAAAACATTTTGATTTTGATTTTTCTTTATGCAAATAGATAAAACTTCTAAGCTTTTCTATTGTCTATGATTGGATAATTTTGATTCAAAAAAATTGGAACAAATGTCTATTCAAAATTTTAGAAAATTCAATGAAATTTATATCAGAGGTAAGGCATTTGTATTTGATGGGTATTGAAGATTTCACCTTTAACCAAATATAATATCATTTTAGTCTTTTAATTTATTATGTTTTTTTTTGTTTGCTAAAATGTAATAATGCCTATAATTAGTTGTTTATTTTAGTCCCATAAGCGCAATTGTATATATATTGCTATTCTCATTATTGTTGCTATTGTTGTTATTGTTGATATTGTTCATATATAATTATGTTTGCGAGTAGTTTAAATATTTGCACACATGCAATTTTCAAACCATATTTTTCCATTTTTGATTTTTCTCTTTTTGTTGTTTTTGTTTCAAGAGGTCGTTGGGTCGTCTGCTTCCGCTTACATTTATGTAAGCAATAAAAGAAATGTAAAGAGTGGAAAAGTAAAAATAAATAAAGAATTTTATTGTCAACTAAAATCATCATAATAAATTTAACAGTCTAACGGTGTAACAATAACAGTATTGTATAATATTTTTAACAAGCATCTGTTATAATTCCAAACAAATCAAGCAAACAAGTGTAACAACACACACATTCATACATTCTTACATTCACGCATTCGTCATTCGTCATTCGTATATATGAATATGAAAAGGAGGGAATTGAAAATTTCTTGAACAAATTTATTGGCAACATTATATGAAAGGAAAAGGGGTGCAGGGTCACTTTGTGGCAGCAATGAATCTTTGAAAATTGTGAAAATTGATTGTGGCAAAGATATTCTACCAACATTTCATATTAACCTTCGTAACCACTTTCCAAACTGTAATGTGTCAATAACTACTAAATACACTCCAACTAGAAGACCATAACACATTTTTCTTGTATCTGTGTCATCATAATAAAATATTTACAATATTTTTTTATAATGGTTAATTTTTGAGGGTTGATTTGATACGATTAAATAGCAAAAAGTAAAAGGAATGAAGGAAGTTTAGAAAGAAATACGGAGGCTTAGAATTGATATTAGCAAATTCTAAGTTTAATTTGTAACATTTATGCCACATCAACTTATCGATGACTATTACCGATCGCTTCGCGATAAGTATTTCCACAAAGTTCTCGTCGAGATACAAACGAACTCTATGGAGTTATTTATCGACCGATGCAGAAAATAGATTTACATGTAGAACTTCAATTTTTACTTTTTATAAAGATGGAAAGCATTCGGAAAATGCCGATAGCTAAAGTTTTTAATTCTGAAATGGTTATTAGTCAATTGCAAATATTCTCCTGATTTTAGGAATTTGCTATATTATTTTCAACTTTGGTCAAAACATTAAAAGTTCCTACAAGAAATTTAGATTAGATTAGAATTAGATAGATCTTTGGACAGTTTTATAGTTTTAATGTAGAAATTTACTTAAAGTTCACTAAAGAGTTTTAGAATTATTCAAATTAAGATTTCTGTTTTATTTGCATCTCATTTTGCAAAATAATCTTACATGAAAATGTCATTTTTTATACCCTACACCATTTTTGGAATATGGTGTTATAAGTTTGTATGTATGGTTGTAACATCCAGAAAGGTTTAGTTTTTATTTAGATAAATCCATCGTTTTTTACACCAATCGATTTAGAATCCTTTTTCAGTTACTTTATGCATGGGTGTCCGTCTGCTTTACCCTATTTTCATAAATATTGAATTTTAATTGCAACATTTCACTTCAATTTCATTTCTTTACCTTTAACATGTTTACTTTTTAAATACATTTCTGTCTAGATAGAGAATTCTTAACGTTCGATTTGATAGACCCCATTTTTTGAAATTTACGTTACCTTCATACATATATAAATGTGTATTTAATTAATTACAATTAAATAATTTTATAACATAACTTTTTACCACAGTTAATGTTAATGTCAGTAGATTGTTTGTGCCTGTCCATACATTTTGATAGCTATGATAGCCAGTAAAAGTACAAGTAGCCGTAGGCGATTGAATAGCAGTATTAATAACAAAGTTAGTAGTAGCGAGTGTGGGTGTTAGCGGAAGAACATTTTAACCAACAAATAAATTACATGTTGATTTTCCTTTAATTTCTTTTAGCCTTTCCGCTCCATCCTCCCCTTTGTACTCCACCTCCTGCTTTCGATTTTAACTAACTGCCTAACTAACTGCTTTCCCGTCATTTTGTCATTCTGTCCTGCCTGCCTATCTCCTTTTTTTTTCTTTTTGCTTTGGTGCTAATAATGTACAGAAACTAACATATTGTTTTCACAAATATATATTTATTTTATTTTTATATATATAAAGGGATGAGACGGAAATGGATAAATAAGTACTTGTATCGAAATATATTTAGATATGTACATATATAAAGACGCGTTAACATAGATCAAAAATTACCCTCACAAATTTTGTTAAGTAATTTTCACTTTTTCTTATTATTATTATTATTATTATTATTATTATTGTTGTTCTTGTTGTTGTTGTTGTTTAATAATCGAAAGAAAAAGGACAGACAGAAAATAAGGGTAAGGGGTGAAAAAAAATGCTCAAATTTTATTGACCCTTTGAACGAGCGATACTTTATATTACTTTAACTTTACATTCTCTGTCTAAGTGTATAAGCACACATACACACCCATACATATTTATAGGTATAAATATGTGCTATTTCTACATTACGGTCTTTTGGGAATAAGATGTTTTTTGTTTTTGCTTGTATGATGAACCTGCCAACCGCCTTGGAAAATTTGTTACCTCAAACCTCATTGTACTTACTCAGCTACAACCAAGCACGCATATCACAACAAGTGCTTAAGAGTGTCTGTATGTTTTTGTGTGTACGGTATATTAAAAGAACAACAGGGAAAATCAAAAACGACGAAAAAAAAAATCCAACTAAAAAGGTCCTTTTTTTTATTAACTTTCCTTTTTTTGCTGTTTTTCTACTTTCTCTTTTTATTTTTGTTGAAGACTACGCTACAGCGATAAGACAGTAGCGACAAGTGTATTTTTATTCTATTTTTTTTCTTTTTTTTTGTTGTAAATGTAAGCTGCACAAATACATGCACATATATGCCCACATAGACATTTATATTTATATAGATTTTGTATGGAAAATTGTTTGTGGATGAGTTGGTTTTAGTTGAGGAAATACGAAATACAAAAAGGATAGAATAGAGTAGAATAGAATAGAATGGAATAGAATAGAATAGAATAGAATAGAAGGAAATCCACGCATTAAGCACATTATCTAGAATTGTAACATTTTTGTGAATATTTCTTTCGTCTTTCAATTCTTGATGATGCTGCTGTTGTTGTTTTTATTATTATTATTATCATTACTGTTGTTGTTTATCTTTATTATTGCTGCTGTTATTGTTATTGTATTGTTATATTTGGTCTAATATAAAAGTGGTTAAATAAGAGAAACGTAAAATATTATGATTTATTTTTATTACATTACTGGTCCGCACATCTGTACATTGCACACACTTGTTATGTAGCCCAAATATATACAGATATATATTGGGTCATATTAAAAAGTATCTACTTGTTTTAATACTGAACTACACCACTTTGGCAATACTATTTCAACATTATTATCATATCAGCACATCTTTTGAAAAATGATGATTTATCAAGGATGAAAAATAAATTACGTAATTTTCCGCTAGTGTAAAAATGCTACGGAGATTTTATAAATGGTTGATTTGTTGGTATAAATAGCTCAAGGCATGCTTTATTGCAGAACAGAAAAAATAATATTGCGGTAGAAGTATATCAGAAACTTTGTGGTGCGAAAGCCTTGAGTGTTGGCCCTGAATGAAGTTCATTCTGACCAGTCACTAGTTATTAAAAAATCTTGTAATGTTAGAATCTCAAAAAATAACAAAAAGCAACAAACTGGAAACTAATAAACAATTTATGCTTGTATGATATAAAATTGATTTTCCAATTTTCAATTTTTGTAAAAAGTTTGCAGTATGATCCAATATATATGGACAGCGTGTACATAAAGCTTTACCTTTACTTTTACTTTTCATAGATAAGCAATCATAGTTAAGTATTGTGTCTTAAATTGTGTGAAATGTTTGAAATGCTTGAAACGAGTTGAAATTAAATCCTTTGAAATCCTTTAAAATCCCTTAAATATGTACGATTAGCATAGAAGTGCTCAATATGAATCCATTTTCTCAAAGTAATTCTATACGATTTTTTAAAATGCACAATGAAAAGGCTAACAAAAAGCTAACACAAGGCTAACAGGCTGGAAAATAATACTTCCATTTGGATTTTATAAATTATAAATAATATAAAATTGAAATATTTAGGTGGGCTTGTAGTCCCAAGACATACCAGTTCAACTGGGAGCATGCAGAGTATTTGATAGTCGCCTGTAATCTATCTACTGCGTAGCCATTTCTTATGCCATCAAAAATGAGCAAGCAGTCAAGTGCAAAGTACAAAGTATAACCTTGTTAGAAGTTTTTCGGAACTTGCCCATAATTTGGAATTTTCCGATAGTTTGAATAATCCAATTGCTACACAAAAAGGCTTAATTGAAAGGCCTTGCGTTAAAAAAAACATTTTGGCCCTTTCATTAAGGATAAAGTTGCTTACACCTGTCATAGACATATATAAACAATTAAACATTCAAGATAACATTAAAGATATTGTAGATGGCAAGTGTATATGAGGTAAAATATTGTTTGTCTGTACGTCTGAACATAGTTATAAGTTACATATATCACAGGTTGTTAAATGAAGGGATAAATTTGCACTTGCTGTATTTTCATTCCTCTTACTTTCATTTATATTGAATTCATTTATATGAATTCCATTGGGATTCCTCAAACAAATTGTACTTTATTTTGTTATTTTATTTGTACTCTTTTTTTTAATGTTACTTCCACGTTTTCATCTTCGCTCTTTAAAAAAGCATGCAGACAATTTGTTGAGTGCGTCATGAATTAAGAGTGAAAGTGAAAAGGTGTTGTAAAGAGAGATAGACAGAGATAGATAGTCATAAAGAGATGAGAAAAAGAAGAAAAGTGATAGTGATAGATGATTTAGTTAAAGTGAAGTGCATATTGCAGGCCAAGCTCAGTATCACCTGCATCTCAATAAAACATTTAGATTTAGATTTAAATTCAGATTCAGATTCAGATTCTTGAAACGAACTTTCGTCACAACTCTACGAAAATGATCGAAAATTTAATTTCTAAAAACTCTTATGGAATGAAATTGAAATTTAAATTGAGTCTTGCCATGTTTCCCCTTATCCCTTATTTTCAATGGGCTTCTTTTTATGTTTTTCTTCAGATAAATTTGTATCATTAGAATTATAATAAGACAGCCAAGCGGATTATATTTAATGTTTTAAGGTAGAACCAAAGTATCCTTATCGCAATCCTCTTATTTTTCTTGTATTTTTCTATTTTCTTCTTCTTTTTGATCCATTTTTTAAGCTCGCCTTTTCATTTAAAGGCTATTGAAATTGCATTAGTGCCATGTTCATGTACTTCAGCATTTCAACATTTTTATCTACGCCACTCAATTTATATCAATTTAAGTTGTTATTACGTCTTCCCATCTATTTCTAAAAATGTTTATATGAAAACATGTCTGTTTACTAAGTTTAATAATGCCTTTGTAACCACTTTAGAAAGAAAAATATTATGCTTTAGTAGTTCACGAGTAATTGAAAGATTTCCCAAGCAATTAAAAGATCGATTACCTTTGGATCATTTACAGTCATCATCAGAGCTATTACTAAATTGTACTTAGGAAGAAATAGAATAAAAAAAGTTATGTTTTGTAATCTCATAAAAACTAAGTGAAAATATAATATTTTTATGATTTTGGGATAGACCGAATTGTTTTATTTTCGGACAGACAATATATGATTATGAGCAAAATAAATGCTGAAAATTTCAGCTATGAATAAAAAACATGAAATTTTTGCTTGTAAACGATTTGGTCAATTTTTAATATCACTGCAAAATTTGACCGTAAAAAATTTTCAATATTTTCCATAATATTTTTGAGGTTGTAATATAAATTTTGACGACTAAAAGCTTGCCCATGAACAAACGTGGACAAAGAGACATGTATAGACAAGCAAATATATATGGATGGATTCAAAATTCTCTCCTAATCATGTTTAGTCTGAAGACTTTTTCAAGCTTTCTTTTGAGTGTTGCAAAGACTTTGACAAAATTAATATATCACCGCGGAATATGATAGAAGCATATTTATGTCGTGAAATATAAGGGTATAAAGATAGATAAAGAATAAAGAGAAAATAAATTGAATGGAATGGAGTTGTATGCTAAGTCCATTCCCTGACTTGAAGTGATAAATACAGACCGTTGAACAGGAGGGTAATGGAAATTAGTCTCTAACCAAATTATTATTTTTTTTTGGAAATTTTTTGCTTTTTATTCTTCCTTGCTCTATATATAAATACAAAGGCGTGATTTATGCATTTGGTTAGGGTTTGCTGTTTCTATTTTCTTTTCTTTTTTTTTCATTTATTCTCATTTATTGAATTTTTTTTTTGTTTAGTTTTTTTATTTGATTTTTTTGTTGATCTCTTCTCAACTTTAATGGAAATCTGTTTATAATCCTACCCTCGTTAACAACATGGGCGGGATAAACTAGTTATCACCATTAATACGATCAATTTGTTGTGCATTTCGGTGTAAGTAAATAAAAATCTTATTTAAAAACATTAAGCTTAAAAAGTATTTAACAACAATTGTACTTTTAAAACATATGCGCAAATACAAATACACAAACACAAACACAAATACACTTACATATATGCCATAGATAATGTTATTGTAAATGTCCTTTCCTCCGTCTGCCGTATTGCGTATTCATTGAAAACTTAATAAGTCGTGCATAATAACCAAACAACAACAACAATAACAGCAATAATAACAACAATATAAAGAAGGATAAGGTAGAGGGCACATTTAAAAAAATAAAAATACAAAAAATGAAGAGAAGAAAGAACGAAATATCGAAGAAAACTAAAAGAAATTAGTTGATACCTGTTAAGTATAATTTCTCATGCTCATTACTGCTCTGATTCCATAATTTTTTTTTGCAACTTTAAATTTTAAGTGAAATAAACGTTAATGATAAATAACAAAGGAGCAAAAGTTTCAACATCATTTCATTACAATTTTACAATTACAATTTATGGGGGAAAAGTGCCACAAGTATTTGTGGCCTAACAACAAATATAAAAAATTAAGAAAATGAATTACAAGTAGAATTGAAACGAATAGTAAAAGGAAAAGTAATAAATGTCGAATGAATAATTTGAAAAGTTTATTGCATGATAAGAATTACGAAAATTGAAAGGATTTACTCTAAATTATATTATGAAGATTTCATCTTTAAAGTAAAGACTTTGCATCGATTTTTATTATAAAATAGTCTAAATTGCGGTATAAGATATTTGAAGTTTGTCCGGATCTATGTAATGGAAAAATAAAAATTATGTACACTACTTTTCTTAATATGAGTATAAAATTTGTTTTTTTTTTATTATTCTAAGTTCATTCAACGAACTTGACAAAGTTTTTATTGAAAATTATAATTTTTACTTTTCTGGCTCTTTATTTGGCTTAAGCAAAAAGATGTACAGTACTTAAGAGTCGACTGATTGTAGCGTTTGTGTTTGCTTTATAATTTGATTCAAAACCTCTTGCCAACTAAAATTTTCAATTGAAAATGATACGAATATTTCATGGAATTGAATTGAGATTTATTTGTAATAATTTTAGAGATGACTTTAGAATAACTTTACTTCAGATCAAATGATTTATAGCTGCCATATAAATAATAATAATAAATAAATCAATCATTGAAACAAATAACAACGAAATAATTAAATGAATTACCCATTTTTCGCCACATACATTTCAAGCGTAACCTCCAAAGAGCATAATCTCTCTTAATCACTTAATATCATTATTATTTATTAATGGAGAATATGTGTACAATTTAGAAAATTAGTAAATGGCACACAGATTAATGACGGATTAATATGTAATCTTTGATAGCATTAAAGTTATCTTTTCGAATCAACTGAACCAGCATGACTCGCTACTTTACTTTAAAGCTTCCATTGGACAAAGCTACATTAAAGGTTTTTTTTTGTAAAGGCAAAACCAAAAAAAAAAAAAACAAATACAAGAAAGCAAAGCGTTAAAACTTCTCTAGAAAATACGTTTAGAGGAATCTAATTGATTAAATATTTACACGTTTGTACTTGTCTATGAAAATTTATTTTTTATTTATATGTAGACTGCTGATTGTAAATAGCCTTTAGCATTATACAAAGAAATGAAAAGAAAAAGGTTATGCCATTGTTTGTTGTTTCTCTCCTTTGTTGCTTTTTTAAATTTACAAATTGAAAATTTACAAAATTATGGTCAGACATAATATCCGGTATTAAACGGAATTGAATTGAATTGAATTGAATAGAATTGGATTGAATTGAATTGGATAAAATGAAGCGAAGCGAAGTGAAGTGACGTGAAATGAAGTGAAGTACAGCAAACTGAGGTGAAAGGAATGGATTCAATTATCTCATTAAAAAAAAATTGTACTTTTCTTGACATTTTCATTCATTCATTCAATTATTATTATTGTAATTTTTGTAAAACAATTTAATATGTAAGAGTAAACGAAAGGTTCTTCTGGGAAATGAACACGTGTCTGTCGTACGCCAGGTAAGTATTGCATACTTACATAAAATTATTTCATGTCGTTAATTGTAGTTTCTATTCTTCTTCTCCCGTTTTCTTTTTTTTCTTTTTCTTTTTCGATTATTTTATTATCGTTATTATTATTTTCATTTTTATTTTTATTATTGCTTATTGTTATTATTAATTTTGTTATAAGTTTTATCGTTATACAGCAATTTTACAGTCACAATCAAAGGTTTTCAAATACAGTAAAACACACTCATACTTCTATTAATGAACCTTAAATTCGTTCACACTCACACACATTCTCTTGAAAATCGTCTAAAACTTTAGTTTGTAATTATTTGTATTATTATTATTATGATTATTATATTGTGTGTAATTATTGTAACCCGTTATGTTAACGGCATAACTGTATCTAACATAGCATACATAGATTTCATTTCAATTAGTTATTTATGGTGTAGTTTTTGGACAGCTGTATCAAAGTTCAAGTGAATTTCATTAACAAATCCAAATTATTTTGATAATAACTTTTTAATATAAATTTGCACGTCATAAAATTATGTTGGCATTATATGAAATACAGTATAAATATTATCTTAGTAAATTAATTCTTATATTAAAAAAACAATTACAAAAAGCAATTATAGATTCCAATTTGAATGCAAAATTGAGACTCAATCGGGAAAAAATTTAGATTATTTCTACCATGCGCTTTCTTAAATATTTTAAATATATGAAATGTCTTAATAAGAAGAGATCATTATCAACATGCCACATGTCCTTATACCCACCACTCAGAGATTAAAAGTATACACTTTTTTTCATTATGTTGTAACGCCTAGAAGAACGTGGCTGATAGTTTGTTAGATGTAAACGTTCTTCTGAATGTAAAATTTGAGATGTCCACCTCAAATTGGAAGTTCTTAGACACAGACTGAAATTGAAATTAGGCTAAAACAGCTTTACTTTTCCTTTTCACAGAAGTTGCGATTTGAAGTTGAGTTTTTTTTTTTTGTGCCACTACCACAAAAATCCAAGTAAAAAGGGAAAATTAACAGGGAGAGGAGCAGAAAATTGAAAATGAGGCGGAAATGAATACGAAAAAATTAGACCATATGCTAAAAAATAATCAATTACCACGTAATCACCATTAAGTAGATATTTACGTAAACACAAATACACACACTTTATGTGGTATCTATTTATAACCACATACGGTATCCATTTCCTATCCATTTATAATAAATAGTATTATGAACACACATACATACACGTATATACACATAGATAGATGTTACATGAATAGAAACGTTTATCATTTTGACAGTAATATTTTTATATGTATTACAATAATTATTTCTAGAAAAATAAAACACAAAACAATAAAACAATAGACAATTTCTCTGCCTGTCTGTCCGTCTGCAATATTCATAGTATGCAATTTACAAATGTGAATGAATTTTCCTATATTTTTTTATTTCTAATAATTACAATCTCAATGCAAGATAATTCACAGTCAAAGGGTTTCTATTCGACAAGGGTAACAAGGGTAACATGATTTTTTTCCTCTTTAGAGAGCTTCACGGCAACCATTAAAATCTACTAAAAGAAAAGCTTTTTGTAAACTCTGTAAATTGTGTAGGCCTACAAAGAAAAGAAAGAAGAAAACTTTTTAAGTCTTCTTTAAAAATAATTAGCGTAGTCATCATTGTATCACTTTGCTTGAAGTGCTTAGTAGTGCAACCAACTAAATGAAAATGCCCTTTAATTGAGAAAATATAAGATTGAAGCATATTTTCCATTTATATTTAAAACTGATAAACAGTATTGCTCGATAACGACTTTGTCATAAATATCGTTTATTCCCCCCGTTTGATTGAAAAATCCAAAGCTTCATAGAGAGACGTCAGATAAACAGATGAAAAGGCAAAGATCTAAATTGATGCAGTGAACAATTTCGAGTCGACAGTATTGAGCCTACCATTCTGTTGTTGTACGACGAACATGTACAACGACTACCCGATATATTGCCCGAAGTAGAAAATATGAATTTTATCCATTTTTCTTTTTCATGAATATTGCAACATTCCATTGATGGTTATAGTAATATTTTAATGGTTGTGACGTTTGTAATTTAAAAGCCGCCGGCCATGATACAACATTTGTCTGAATTTTTAAAGCGACGGAAGAAATATTTGATAGAAATCGCTAAATAAGTTAAGTGCTTAAATTATATTGTGTCAATAAATAAATTACAGTCACAGACTACGAACCAAATAGATTGCTTTGATTTTCTTACTATTATGATATGAACTAAACATTACTAAAATTACACGACTAAGTTGATTAAAAGTAGAATAGAGGTGAAAATCTGTTCAGTAAGAGTTATTTTATTCTCTAGACGTACATCGTTAGTTAAAAAATACGCCGAAAATCTGTATCTGTAAATTTTTCCCAGTTTGCAGTTCGGAAGGTACATTATGTAAATTGG
Organism: Melophagus ovinus; assembly: GCA_023089585.1. Lineage (NCBI taxonomy): Eukaryota > Metazoa > Arthropoda > Insecta > Diptera > Hippoboscidae > Melophagus > Melophagus ovinus. The sequence goes on from JAKKIB010000178.1 coordinate 10,500,819, forward strand.
CATTAAATGATAATTATACTTCTAAAAGTGTTACTGTACCTGTAGTGATCGTTGAGGCGGGCCGCTCATACTATGATGATGATACATAACATCGTGCTTAATTTGGGAGGGCATTTGAGAATGTACATGAGATGCTTGATGTTTACCAATATCAACAGCTGCCAAAGCTTCTGCTCTACTGAGTATTCCATCGTTAATGCCCGCAAATATATCACCCTGTAATTGAAGTGTTCATAAAAATTCGAAGACACTTTCATAAAAACAGAACTAATTATTTTAATTTAATTAATTAGTTTAATTTAATTATAGGTTTAGGACTTATAATTAAAGAACTAAACTCATAAGTGCCCTCATAAGGTCGACTTTTGAACGACCTTCTTATAAGCCATTTTCAGTTGAACTAGTGCTTTTCGGGATTGATTGCCCTCTAGAACCCTTTTAAACAGTTTAGCATTTGTTTTAATGGAAGAACATACTAAACTTACAAAATTTCGGAAAATTACTTGAGAAGGTCCATCTACTCAATCAACGCTTCTTTATTTAGCATATTTAATCTATTGCAAAATGGCACATTTATTTAAACGAGTGTTCGATTATATCTTTACTTAAGCAAGCTTTGGTGTCAAGTGTAAAAGTCGTGCTTCCGTATTATTTGTCATCGAATGATTAATGATGTAAGGGTATGCTCTTCATATTGTGGCATTCTTCATTTTACAATAAAATCATACAAATCAATAAACTTACATTTTGTCGTGCTGACCATGAGTTGCATAACAGGGATGCATCTTCTAATAAACGCGTCTGAAATATACGAAACAATTTATATGAACTTCGTATTCATGAATATTTATAAATATGTACATTTAATAAATATGTATTATTAGACAGTTTTAAGTTACATCAATTATTTCATGTCTGACATTTGTGGCCAACAACCGGCAATAACTTACTCGTTGTGACTGTACTTGGACAGACAAATGTCAGGCAAACAAAGAATCGAATCGAATCAAAAATTTTCAAAAAGAAATTTGTAGTGGTTTATAGTAAATTCCAGTCTAGTGAAAGGCAAAAGGCCTCACTTTGTCATAGATACTTAAAATGCACAAACAACGGATTCTTAACTCAACATTATCAGAATAATATTAATTTTTCCTCTTTATAACAATATACATTTTCAAATATGACAGCATTAATTGGAATATGTTAAGAACTAACAAGAGAGGTTAGAAAGTCGTAGTCAAATCGGTTCAACTTAATGACTAAAATATGTTTTTATAAAATAACTTTCTACAATATAAATGGAATAATATTTAAATTTTATGAAAGGTGCTATATTTTAAATGATCATATAAATTATTAAATCTTAATAATGACTATTGCATGATAATGATCATAAAAAGAGATTTTCGTATTCATTCAAATAAAAATGGAATTTTGAAAAAAAGTCCGTTTCAATATTAAATGAAAAATTTAGATGATAAAGTCAAACTTCTTAAACAAACTGCAACTGTAAATTGTAAACTGCAAACTGCAAAATAGTTGCAGAAAAGCAGCAAAAAATCAAAAAAATTTAGAAGTCAGAGATTCAGCGATATTCTCTCCTTACAATAATTGAAAAACAAAAAAAAAACTTTTCGAGTTATTTGTAAATATTTTCATCAGATAGGATTTCTAAGAAATGGTGAAAAAGAGCAGACACTTACCGATGGATTTGGCATACAACGTCGCATTTGATCAGAGCTTCTATATGTTGGACTATAACGTCCTGGGAAGCAACTGGGTGCCGACATTTTCATTTTTTCTGCCGATGAATACATCGACATTGTCATGCAACCCCCAACAAAATCTTCTTCCAGCTTGAACGCCCTTGAGGCGTCAAATGGTGTTGGCGAATAAATTTTGACGTATTTTTCTTTTCACTTTAATTTATCAATTTACCAGAAAAAAAAATGAAGGAAAACAAAAAAAAAACAAAACAAAACAAGCAAATCACTAAAAGTATGCGTTCTTGATTTTACTTTTTATATGGCTGTTTTTGCTCTTGTTGTTATTGTTGTTGTTATTGTTGTTGTTGCTGCTGCTTTTATTAATGTTAATATGATTTATTTACTTTTAAATTATTTGTGTGTATTTGTAGAATTTTCAACTAATTTTCCATTTCAATATCAATTTCAATTGCACTTATCAATAAATTAAACATAGAAAAAGAAAAAAAAATTCAAGAAGAAGAAGAAGGGGCATTATATTAATGATAATTTTATATCTTTTATAGGAAACAAAATCAATTTGTATTGTATTGTTTTTTTAAATAATTACTGCACTAACACGCACATACATCTATTTACACAAAATGCGAAACCAACAACACCAATAATAATAATAATAATAATAATAATATAATAATAATAATAATTATAGTAAGAGTAAGAGTAAATTTATTATTATTATTTATTTTTAATGTATGACAATTTTCTAATAGTATAGATGATGATGATAATTATGATAATGACGATTATGATTTCTCAATTACATTATTTTTGCTTAATTAAAACATTAGAAAGCTTTTTTTGTGCGCGGTATATTTTTCAATTTTCATAAACTTTTTTCTACTCGTTTTCCATTTTTCTCTTTACTTTTTTACTATTTTACTTTTTTGTGCGTTTTCGTTTTCAGTTTTGTTTTATTTATTTTTGTTTTTGATATTATTTTTATTTATGTTAATATTTATTTTGTTTTTTTTTTTTTTTTGAAACACGAATATCACAAACTGAGAGGGAAAAATATCTGTCAGTTGTGAATTTTAAGTAATTTTGAAATTTACTGAATTAAATGACAGAAATGTAATAATCTAATAAAAATTGATCGCGATATATTAATATTATTGGTATTTCGCATACTGATAACTAACGAACAATGTATTAAAAATGTATACCATAAATTATTAAACATCTTTTTGAAAAGAATGGCATGTATGACTTGCTATATGCACGAACCTACATGAACGTACATGCATACACGAATGAATATACAAGCGTATAAATATATGAATGTATTGTGAATGCAAATACAATAATAATAATAATATAACAATTTATCGGTATGCACAGTATATAAAGCACAGTACATACATATACATTGATTACATTGACAATTTTATATGTAAACAATATAGATGCATATATATATATATATATATATATATATAAATATATATGTGTGTGTATGTATATGTGTATGTGTGAGAAAAATCATGTAAGGCATATAAAACACGTTGAGAGAATCTAATTACAATATTTGTACTGTAAACTGAAATTGTAAAACAATGTAATCCAGAGTAGTCCTGGATATTGTGATGCGATGCAGTGTAGTGCGGTTTATGTAGTGGTTACTGTTTGTATATGTATAAGTGGTTGGATAAATGTATGGATGAATGCATAAATGAATAAATGAATGAATGTTTATACGGATAGATGTTTGGATGTTTGGATGGTCGGTTGGTTGTTTGGTTGGTTGTTTGGTTGGTTGTTTGGTTGGTTGGTTGGTTGGATGGCTGGTTTAGATTACTAATTTTATATGCTATTGTTTTAAAATTGTTTGCTACAAAGCCGTACCCGAATAGATTACACAATGCTAGACAAGCGTATGATAAACAATTCTGCGTCTGTGATGATGAGTGGAAAAGAAACACTAACTCCAGTTTACTTTTTTTTTGGGGGAGGACAAATTTTTATAATTTATGAAAAAGGCGTAACCAATAAATGAACCAGCCCTTACAAAATGGCAACAAATATTCCATGCAAATATATACAAATGCACACACTCTCATACATTGGTATATGTCACATGGATGTGTGTTTATTACAATGATATGAATACACGTATTTATTTTATATGAAAGCTAAAAGTTCATTGGCCATTATTTATTTTGCTTGATTCAATTAGGTTTCATTCCTTATAAATAACTAAGTGAGCCTGTTTTGTTTTTTCTTCATTTTGTATTTTGTTTTGCCTTCTTTTGTGTTTTGGAAAATTTTATGTTTTACATTTTCTATTTGTTTCACAAAATTTTATATTTTGAAATGAAGTGAACTGAAAATGGGGCAGTTGCTGCCAAAACAGCAACAAGCAAATGTTTATTTATTTATTAATTGCGAGTTATGCGCATGCTGTTACTTTCATTTCATTTTTCACATTATTTTATCGTGTTTGGCAAAAGGACTACGTACTGCAATTTTTTGAATTGCAATTGAAAACTTGATATTACATTTAAATTTAGCCACCGCTTAAAATGAACAATTCCAAGCTAATGTCGAGATCCAAGTTAATGTCGAATTAAATAGAATTTAACAAAAGGAAAATGTAAAACAAAAACCAAAAAAATTGTTTAAATGCAAAAACAAAAAACAAAGAGAGAATTAATGCCGATTCAAGACGCTTCAATGGATAATTTGAAGTCAAGGTCAAAGAGAAACAAAGATTTAGTAGAATTTGGATCAATTTCAATTGTGTCAATATAAAAAGTAAAAATTTCAACTTTAATGGCATTCAAAATTTCACATAGAAATAGATAAATTTTAAAAATCTGTGCAACAATTTTTATAACATAATTACGACGACGCTCGAAAAAGTTTTTAAAATTTCTTCATTAGTTAAGAAGAAAAAGTACAATAAAGTGAAGATTTGTAAATTTTTGCTTCTACATAAGCAAATGGTTTAAATAAATTATTACAAAATCGTTTACTAAAATTGACTGATGAAATTCTTTTCGAAATCTTAAAACGGATAATTTCATTTTTCGTTCATTCTTTTAAATTTGAAAATATGTAAAAAATAGAAAAATATAAATGGAAAATCTCTGGAGCTACGGTGATCTTCTTTTCAGACTTTCCATGTTTCACCATAACTTTTTCTAGGACGGGCTTTTTTTTTAGTATTGAAAATAATTTGTAAATATTATAAATTCACTTTTTTATGGATTAATAAAATGCCGTTTAAACTTTATTTATTGATGTTATTAATGGTAAATTATTATTCCTATAAAAATCTTTACAGTTATTAGATAAACGGAACAAATACCAAAGGAAAAACTAAAAAGTTAATGGACAGCGATACAAATTCTTCAGGTTGCTATTGGCATGAATATGCCGTCGTGAAATGCCTGTACGTTTCACGGCGGCATGAACAATGAACAACAATAAGCTTTATTAAAAATGAACAATAATTTTTTGAGAGTAGAAATTACCCTCTGTTCGTACAATGCTTATTCTGCTGAATGCAAAATAGTCTAATTAAAACAACTAGCAAGGCATACAATGCAGAAAACAACATTTAACCAAAGGTGAAATTTCAAAAAAGCGAAACATATTTTATCAGGATCTTCTGCAAAATCCCATGATCTCGATTAGCGGAAAAATGTAGATATTTTCGAGCAAATGAAGATGGATTTGCGATAGATGAGTGTACACTGTAACATATTGGACCTTATGACTCCAGAAGAACTTCGAAAGTGTGAGTTGATTTTAATAAACTTCTGCACTTTCAGAATTATTAAACTAGATTTTTGATATCGTCAATTGATTGTTACATTATCCATCTATTTGACTAATCTATTAATCGTCTACAATGTATTCACAATTAAAATATTATTTACAATAAATAAATTCTTAAAAAGAATAAAAATTATTATAAAATAAATAAATAATACATATAAAAATTCTATATTATCGAATTAACTTAATTATCAAAATCAGAAATAAGCCAATCGAAGAGGAACTCTAAAATATCCTACATCATTAATGCTTAATGTGAATGATGTGATCAATAGAATTATTGTAACCTCTTACCATAAGCGAATTGAGAGCAGAAATTGAATTGTACACGGGAGCGTATGATTGATTTTAATTCGTATGATATTTGAGTATTTATTACACGCCACATTATGTTTGAATATTTTAATTACTTTTAAATTAGACATTGTCGCTTTAAGGAAAAGAGATTGCTTGTGTAAATTATTGTAGTTTATTTTAAAAGGTTTTAAATTAAATTCAAAATCATTCACACTTCAATGTAAGCACAACTAAATTAGATCTTACTTTAAAATAATACAAAGGGGTGTAGGGTATTTAAAACTCGACCCCCATCGGCTATAAACTTCTACCATATAAGAAAATTGCACAGTATGCCAATATTACTAAATTAATCATATGGCGAACTTAAACGTAAACACAACTTCTTTTCGTAATCCCTTCAACCAAATAACAGGAAATAGTAGTACGAGTTGTAAGCAAACTGCTTTCATACTGCTCTACGTTCCTTAAACCTCATCTCTCCAAATTTCTTCTTACTTGTTACTTAATTTTTTTTAATTAACCGATTGATTCTCTTTCTCGCTGTCTTTCCCTATCTTTTTCTTTATGTTACACGGTAGCTTTTAAATATTCAATATTTACAATTTCATAGCGTTCCGCTTAAAATATTTTGCTTGTTAATTTCACGAATTATGATGGTGATGATTAAATTTTAAATAATAACTAATATATTGAAAGCAAACACGATGGTAACTACTGCATTGCAAAATAAATAAAAAAAAATACAAAAACGAAAGTTCTGGTAACACTAAATTTTTATACAAATTTCACGATAAAAGAAAGAATAGCTGTAAGAATTTTAAGTCATAGATATAGAAGAATTTATTTAAAAAAAGAAAAGAAGAAAAAAAGTAAAAAAGAAGAAAACGTAATTTAATTTAAATGTTTAATACGTAAAGCTGAGTGAAAATAAGTTTAATTATATCACTATATTGTTATTGATTTCATATATGTAAAATAAACATATATGCTATATTTATATATATATATATATATATATATATATATATATATATATTATATATATATATTATACAGGAATATATACGTGTAGTAAAAATGAATGGAGCATAGTAAAATATTTTTAAAAAAATATGTGTTGGTTTGAATTGTAATAAAAATTCGATTTACATCTGCACAAAAATCAACCAAGGCTAAAATAAAAAGATTCCACAAACAAAATAAGTTATATTTACATTAATCATTTTGATTTATATATGTAAAAGATAAAGGGCGTGATTATCCTTCTGTTTTTTTACTTTTTCGTGCCCCTGCGTAAAACTTTACGAGCATTCAGTAAAACGTAAAATCATTATTAAGATGATGACAAGCCGGAATATGTAGTAAAATTTGATAGACGTGATATATACATATATATATAAATGTGTATATATATGCATGTGTATGCTTAGCATATACATACATCCGTATAAATATATAAATGGTTGTGGGTATGTATTCATAAAAGGATGAGAAAACTCCTTTGATATATATGCATATATATATATATATATATATATATATATATATACATATGAATTACATATATTTAGTCTACTATAGCAAAGTATTCGGTGAGGACAATGTAATGTATCAATTTAGCCGTCTCATATTCAAACGAATATTCAATTACTGCATATATCACGCCGTTAAAGCATTGAGAGAACCTCAAAGTTGTCCAAATTCCAATCACTTCAAAAAAAGGATGCTTATTTCTGTAAAATTAAATTACCGCCCTAATCTAAAAATTAATTATACGCAACATATAATTTTTAATGCTTTCGGATATTGTGAAACACTTTTTCATTCATAATTATTGCACGACTCGTAAAATCTTTCGTCAACGTAACTGTCAATTCCCATGATAACTAACTTAGATAAATTCACATGAACTCTGAATTCATCATCATCATATCACTTATATATAAATTATTTATATGTGAGGAAATAAAATTATTAATTTAAGCTTCTGAGCCAATAATTCATAATCTAATGAGACTTAGAAAATATATCACTTTTTTGATTTCACGCGATTTACATTTTAAAAAATGACGCTTACGTCTTGCGTATATATTTTTTTAATGTTTCAATTATTAATATTTATAAATTTCAATTACAAAATTTCATCTACGTTTGTCAGGTAGATTCTAATACGCAATTCTTGTTCCTCAGCCTTTCCATTTTCACTTTTCTTATTTATTTATTAAGTTTTGTGTTATTGTAAAACATAATAATATAATTTAAAATGTTTTAGATGAATGATGGATTGTTCAACCGTAATAGCAGCAGCAGTAACGGCAACAACAACAACAAAACATCCAAAGGATGCAATAGCAGCAACTGCTTTAACAAATATATGCAATAGTGAAAGTTTTAGTGTATTTCCCTCAATGCATCACGAGCTAGTTAGTGCAAATAGTATTGAATTGAATGGTGCAACGTCTTTAAGCGATGATTCTGGCGTTCCATTAACAACTAACAGTTCAATATCCAGTGGTGATTCATATCGTTTAGGAATGTGTAAATTTGAAATTGAGGTGAGCCTGTTCATTTGAATTCAATTATTATGCAAAATAATTATGGTAATTCTTAATGTTGGTGATCTTTTTTCTCTATATAGCTGGTGGAGAGTGATGGCGAAGTGTCCCAATTCGACTCTTTGGATAATTGTTCGGAAAGTGGTATGAGTGCTGAAAATTTTAACACGCTAAAAAAGGGACCGCTTGCTTTAATTGATCCACCGCCAGAATTTCAAGATTCGCCTCAAACGACTTTGGTACGTTCTACTATAAAACGTGGCAGCGGTTATGGTAGCAATTTACGCCGCTGGACATCATCTCAATCATCATTTGAACATCTTAAAGATCACGTAATAAACGATAGCTTACCAAGAACAACAACTACTGCACCTAAAATTAATGGTTGCGATGAGCAGAATGGTGCTAGTGATGGTGATGATGATGGAGATGATAACTCAATTTTTGGTTCGCACGATGAAAGGACATTAAGGGAATTATATGCAGCAAGCAAACATTTATATTCAAGTGACTCAATTCTCAATATTCACATTGATAATATTTACGATGAGCCGAATAATGTTTTGAGCTCATCGTTGGGAAATAGTGCTGCAGAATCGCAATCACCATTGCCATCACCTCCACCTCCCGTATCAATTGTAAAAATTAAACGTACTCTGTGCCCATTTTATCAAGATCACACACGTTACTTCAAAGCCATACCATCTGAGCAAGATAATCTAACTAATAGTAATCCAGCAACAGCAACAACTATGAAAATGGAGAACCGTTTCAATGATTTCAGTGTATCCGATATACATGATTATGATGTATATAGTTATGGTTTTAGATGGAATACAATAGCAACAGTCACGGCAATAGGAACAGCAAAGTCAGCAATAACAGTGGCAGCAACAACAACAACAGCATCTGTAAAAACAACAGCAGCATCAGTAAAGACAACAGCAACGACATATCATCAGTATGATTATACATTACAAAGGAAACCAATAAGTAGTCCACTAAGTAGTTCGCATCATTCTCATTATCACAATCACATTTATCATGGCAGTAAGTAGTAAAATCTGTTTTTACCTTGAATAAGTCAAAAAGAGAAATCGAATTGGTTCACGTTTATATTTAAATATTTTAATTTTCTTGAAGGTATCGGTGGCGGTTGTAATAGACCAAATTCAAGAAATTCTTTAAATGGCCGCTTATCAAGTTCACATAATTCTTTAAGTACATCTTCAGCCAATAAACCAGATGATTCCATTTTTATAACGCAAGCAATGTCTCATGACACGTTATTGACAAGAGAAATAACAGACTTTTATAATGTGCCCATCGATTCAGATATTTATGCCTTCCCCGTAGACATGATTAATGCGGGCAACAATCGTCGCAATGATTCTAAATACCAAACATTAAAAGATAAAGGTGCACAACAATCGTTAATATTTCATAATTATAATCATAAAGATAATGGAATGAAACATTTACAAGAAAAAAATAACAACAACAATAATAATAATAGTAATTACAATAACGGCAATAGAAATCACAAGACAAATTGTAAACAAATAATGAAGCATAAGAAACGTTTTAACTGCTTAAGGAATACTTGTAGTACTAAAATATCAACAGCAGCAACAGACACCGAAATAATTCCTTGTCATCATCCCATATTAACATATTCACCAACATTGTTATCTACTTTTAATGCAACTCATGATAAGAATTTAAATAATAAACGTCAATCTACATCAATGCAAATGAATTTAAATGGTATTAATCAATTTTATAATACGGTTTATTCAGAAACCAAGTCCAATAATCATGATGGTATAATGCAAGCACAGCGTCACTTAAAAAATCCGCACGCGCCACAAATGAAATGCTCCAATGAAATCAGCTGGAATATTAGTCCATTATTAAACTTTACAACACATGGATGGGATGATGATAATAGTGTAGGTATTTGCATTGATGGTGGTGGAGATAATAATAACGCTCTCAATAACACAAATACTACAATAACAATGTCTACAATGTCTACAAAACATGTTGATAAGTTATTTGGGCCAATTGTTGGTTCTTGTATTAAAAGTTGTAAAAATCAAAAAGACAATTTTCTACTGGCAGATAAAGATAGAATAAATATCAATAATAACAATAATAATAACAATCATAATCATAATCACAATATAAAAGGCGTTGGCAACATTAACGACTTAAAACATATAAGTAAAGTTAATGTCAAACAACAACAACAACAACAACATAGTAATATAATTGATATTTCATCTAATTCAAAAGCAAATATTGTAGTCGATAAGAAAATTCCGTTTTCATTGAATTTAAAGGAGAAATTTTGCAGTATTTTTCGTTTTCGACGTAATTCAAATCGTTGTCGGTCCTCCAATAACAATAGTAGTAATGAACAAATTTGCCAGCTAGTACGCTCTACTGATGATAATCGTAAAAGGCTTCAATTTAGAGCTTTACCACCATTACCTAATAAAGGCAAGTACTAATTTCAGCTGATTAATTTCAAAATATTTACTTAACTTCAACTTTTTAACTTTTCTTTTGATACTGTTTTATTTCCTTTTTCCATTGAATAAATGAATATAGGATATGATAATAATGCTAAAGCACAAGTCGCAGACACATTCGAACATAAGAATAAGAATCTAATTGAAACAACACGGCCACTACAATTCACTTCGAGTATTGAGAAAGTGAAAGATGTAGGCAACTGTGAAAATGTTACTTTTGAAAATTTAATTTACCAATTTTAATTTATATTTAATTGATTTGTTTTTTCTTTTTAGTACGGTTGGTATTGGGGTCCTTTATCCAGTGAAGCTGCTGAAAAAGTATTATCTAATGAACCAGATGGCAGTTTCATTGTGCGGGATAGTTCAGACGATCATTATATATTCTCTTTAAGTTTTAAATTGAATAACTGTGTACGTCATGTACGCATTGAGCAAGATCAGGGTTAGTTCCAGAAAATAATGAACAAAAAAATCTTTATTAACTTGAATTGTGTTCTTTGGAAATTATTTTCATCGGACAATTCCTTTAACGTTCAAAGTTCAAAGAAAGTTTAGAATATTTGATATTTCTAATTCACTTTGACGGTTGTTCATTTTATAACATATTGTGAATTTCCTCTTTCAGGTACTTTCTCATTTGGTTGCTATGCCAAATTTAAATCACAAACTATAACGGAATTTGTTGAAAAAGCTGTAGAACATTCACGAAGTGGCAGGTAATTTTACGTCTTTCCCTTTATAAAAGATCTTAATTGTTTTTACTTAACCATCAAACATGTGACTGCGAAAAAATTGATTTAATTGTAAATATAAATTTGCAGATATTTATTCTTTTTACATCGAAGGCCAGAACATGGGCCATTACGAGTACAATTGACGAATCCCGTATCACGATTTAAGCATGTCCAAAGTTTACAACACATTTGCAGGTCTTTTATTATAACTAATCATATCGTTACATATTTTGCGTAAAAATGTGTGAATTGTTAAATTTTAAATAAATTTTTTTTTTTTAGATTTGTTATATTGAAGGTGGTCGTTCGTAAAGATTTAATACAAACGTTACCATTACCTAGAAGACTTTTAGATTATCTTAACTATAAGCATTGTTATTCTGAACAAATTGAAACTGATAGTTCAACATCACAGGTAGGTCAATGTTTAAGTAAAATAACAGTTTGGTTACCATTTTGAACTTACTTTCTAACAATACCTACCAATACGTCAAAATAACAAAGAGGTATAAAATTTATATTCGATATTCTGCTTCAGGTTGAATTATGGCAGAGACAATTGCAGGTCTTTAATCCGAAAAGTTCTATTATGTCAAACGAACATTTCGTACTAACTTTTAGGTAAAAACAATCGTTAAATCAGTTCTGATTACATTGATTTGCAATTTTCGGAAATTGTGATATGAAATTAAAGGATCATTGGTACTAATGGCCAATACCTGTTTTGTTAAAATTCAGACAATATCCGCTACTTTTTGTATCTGGGCAACTTAATACGTATATTATATGACAAAATGAATCAGAAATAGAAATGATGCTAGAACGGGTGAAAGAGGAGCCTATAAGTCGCTTTGATTTGCTTTTTGTTATAAATTTTTTCAAATCTTTAAAAGGATAGAATTAAGTTTAAAATAAAACGCTCAAACAAAATGCCATCCCAAGTTGATTAAAGAAATCTGTTGGATTAATATAAACCTTACCAACTATAAACTTATTTAATGTCTGGCATTTTCTATAACCATAATCTATTAAATGATTCATTTGCTTTTCATATCCGTTTCTTTCTATTTGAATTTTGCAACAGGTTTCCGAAGAAGAATTCTTGTAGTTGACATTATATCATCTTTATTTCGTTTAGAAGACGAGAATAACTGTGATTTTTCATATTATATGTAGAAGAGTAAAAAAAATTGAAAACAAAGAGATGATGATTTTAACAGAAGAGAAAGAAGAGGCGGGAGAAAGAGAAAGAAGGACAAAGAATTGCCAAATCAATTTTATAATCAGTAATTTAATTATACATATAACACATATGTATGTAAATATATAAAATGTTTTTAGATATGCTTTAAGCGAATGTATTGCACACATACACCCAAACACATCTACGTATATTACACAATTATATTATAATACATTACCTTATTACACTAATTCGATGGTGAGACTGATTCCAAATAAAACTCAAACAAACTTTGAAAAAAAAGAAGCAAACGAAAAAAGCATAACGAAATCATTTTTAATGCTTCTTTTTTTTACACAATAGGATAGGTTGTTTAATAAGTTCAGAAAGCACAAATTTCTGCCAACTATGCCTTACACTCACTTCTCCAATTTGCTGATAAATTTGACATTTATTTATTAAAATAATAGTACAATATTTTCAAAAGAAAAAATGCATGGAATTTGCTGTGAGTCAATTTTTCTTACTACTATTATTACTATTAATACATTTTTCTGCTTTGTTTTTTTCTATTTATTTTAAAATCCAATAGATTGCTGAAAATATTGCAGTTTCGTATAAGTACTTACGTAATAGAGATGAATGATAAATAAACGATTAAAGGTTACACTCTACTTAGAAAAGCACATTATTCGTTTTTTAACAATAATTTTGAAAACTTTTTGATATTCGAATAAATAGTTAGTAGAATAATTAGTTGAAGTTAATTGGAAAATATGGTAAAATTTACACTGATCTCTTAGGAGCAGAAATCGAAGATGAAGCTTAATTAGATTTAGATTGTATGTGAAATATCCTCAAAAAAGTTTTCACGCTAATAATAAATTATCGATCTTTCAAATTTGTTTACAAAAACGTTACAATAATAAGGATTTTCGCGTCTTCTTGAACAACCTATCCATTTACTATTAGGGTTACGTGTATGTGTGTTGTATTGCATAAACTTATATATTACATATACATATATATATATATATATATATATATATATATATATATATATATATATATTATATATATAAATTATATAAAAATATTTCGCAAATGAAATTAAAATTATTTATTTTTTCTTTTTTTTGGTGCTATACTTTAAGTATTTAATGAAAATGAAAAGTGGAAATTGTATTAATAATTCTCCCAGTATATTTACTCCATAAACCAAATTCAATTATATAATAGAAATGTTAAAAACGAAATAGAGAAAATCGATGAAACAGAATGAATGAGTGAAAGAGATAATGTAAGCTTAACATAAATAATGGTAGTAATAATAATATTATGAATAGTAAAGAAAAAAAATCATTACAATGAACATTTTATATGCAACCTTTTACACAAGAACAACAGCAACAAAAGGAAATTGCTTATATATATTATAATATTTTGAATTAATATTTCATGTATATACGGAAATTTAGTAAACAGCAGTAAAGAACTAACGAAAACCAAAAACAACAAAACCTAATGTATATATAAACAAAACACGTAATTTATTGTCAGTACTGTAATTTATATTAATGCACATACAAAGATAAGAAAAAAAAAGAAGAAAACAAAACAAAAAGCAACAAAGCCAAACAAAGAGGAGTAAAAGATAAGAAAATCTTCAAAATACAATAAAATATATAACGTAATATTTATAATCAAAAATATAAACAACAAAGACAACGTAAAAACAAACCCTTCGTGTTTTTCTATGTAGACAAAGATACAAAATTAATAATAGTTGAGAAGGCAAAAAGGATATTTCGAAACTACACATACTGTCATATTATAAAATTAGGCAACTAAAGGCCTAATTATTATGTATAATGTAAACTTTAGATGACGCGAAAATCAGCAGTAAATAAAAATAGAAACTGATGACTACTTACATAATAAGACATGACTCCATCTTTTGCATAATACTCCTGAAGAAACTAATTACACTTTGTTGTTTAAAGTAATATTTTATTTTTAAATGTAGTATTTTGTAGTTGCTCATTTACTTATTGATTGATTGATTTTTCTTTTACTTTGCTTTATAAGTTGAATAATGTTTTACATAGATTTAGGTTAATGCTATAATTAATGAAAATAGAGATTAAACAATCTTTATCATTTTTCCATGGCATTGTTTATCCATATAGAATTAGAAATATATGTTTTAGGGAATTATAAATAATGCACTAAAATGAAATGAAATGATCAATGATTAATTGATAATCACTACAACGATCATTTAAGCTTAATATCGACTATTATTAAATTGAGAATTGATAGCGCTATTAACAGCAGTCGATGCTGCCTCTTGAACATGCTGATTACGCATAAATTCCGTAGCAAATTCAGCTTGAGCCTTTGCCATACTAGCTCCAGTACTCCGATATATTGTATGAATCTTAAATATAGAAGAAAAAAGTTTAAATGAAGCACAACATTTCGCATCAGTTTAGTAAGATATTATGGAATGTATTACCTTTGTAATCATGGTAATATTTGCGGCAACAGTTATCGCAAAGCAGGAGGCAATACACAATAACAATAAACCAACTATAATGCCAGAGGCAGTTTTGTCAAATTGTGATGTGGCCGTTATAAAGCCACAATAGCCACTACCGTAGAAACCAATGGCTTGAAATACTGAGAAGATCGTTTGAAAGAAGTAGACAAAAAAGAATACCATAAAATTGAAACTGGAGTCATTTCGAAATGCTTTATAAGCAGGACGGAACCTTAAATGATCAACACAAAAAAAAAAGAACAGAAAAATAAATAGGAATTAATCAAGTGATTGATTAAATCTTTTACTAGATAAGATACTAAGATACTATAATAAAATAACTGTAAGCCAATTATTGTTCAGCCTGTCCAAATTGGCATGGTACATGACAATTTCCTTCAAAATTCAGTCAAATTAAAGTGTGACGCAAATTTTTTCAAGAATTTGAATGTAATGGAAGCTAACAAATATATAAATGTGTGGGTATGTTTGTTTGTTTGAAAATTCCTATTTCTTTTTTCCCAAACTTACCAACATATGTAGGAAAATGGTGTAAATAACACTGCATAAAATATGGCAAGACCGAAAGTTGTAAAAGTGTGCTCATGTATCAGTAAAATAAAGCCACCAATAATATTCATGCATAAGGTGAACGTGTAAACTGAAAGAGTATAAAAGCAATCAAACATTTTTACCAACAAAACCAACAACTGAAATTAAAAACTTTATGATACGTCTTATATTTCAGCGACTTTTACTTACACATCCATGTATAATATAAATGTTTGACAAGTCTTTGAAATTCTGATGGAATTTCTAAATTGAAATCTTGATAGAAGCATGGCTTTAAACAGAAATTATCTGGTAATGGTGGCCAATTATTCAAACGAGGTACATTCCCTTGTAATTGCTGTTCTCGTCTATCCAATTCAGCTGCTTTACGATCTAGCTCCTCTTGTCGACGCTAAAAGATGTTCGATAAGACATTTAAACAATCAATTTTGAAATGAAATTAAAAGTACAGGTATACAACACTTGAAGCTCTAATCATCAGTGACTTTTAAATTTTGTTAATTTGCAAAATTAACAAAACAACAATAAAGTCCTTCTTCTTTGAATATACGCAGAAACAAATTTTCATTAATATTATTATTCATTGACAAGTGTACTTTCTAATTTCCATATACGTACATACATATTTTTATTTATTACTTTTCATAATATAATCATAGTCATCATAGCGCTACGGTTAACCAAATATATGAGGTTTATGAAATTGTACTGCACAGCATTAACCGGCACAATGAACTAACATAATAACTAACATTTTAACATAGCTAAATGTATATGTAGTTACATGTGGTAAAGGTGGATATTGGGAGTTTGGATAGGCACACGTAATAATCAAACCCATGTTCTATTGTATCGATCGACTTAAAATCACTTTCTAATTCGTTTTGAAGTCTGTCTGCTTGTTTGTCCATGTAGTTTCTTATCAAACATACAGCTCTGTAGTACATATTGATGAACGCATTCGTTAGGTTTAAATTTTACCTGTAACTCTTCCGTAGTTATCTGTACACTTGTGCTAGGTGAAGCAATACGTGTTACAGGTGATTGAGTGAGTGTAACATTTTGAGAATGAGGCTGGACAATTGCTGCATTATTGGCTGAATTTATATCAACATTAACAGCATTCCTCTGTTGTTCTTGTTCAAATGGATTATAATCCTCCAATGAGTTTTGAACATTTGCCGATTGCCGTGTAACTTGCTGTATTGCTGGATCCTAGACGAATGCAATTATAACTTTATTTAATTCTCATTAAATTGTATAATTTGATGCACTAATGATTATGATTGGTATTGTTGTATTACCGCAAATGGATTATCCATGAGCGAATCATCAAATACGTTTTCATTAAATTTTGACATTACGAAAAATGTCTTACACACATGTGTTTGTATTAGTTTTTTTATTTAGAACACTCTACACCAATTATTAAAAAATTCGAAGATTTCTTATATATATAAGTATATCGTTTTTTATCCTAACAAAACATCCGTTTCATATGTTGATAAGGTACTATAACTAAACGAATAAAACAAGATCAATAGGTGTTGTTTTTTACATTTTCAACACATAATTACTCTAAACTATATAAAAGCCACATCATACACGCACATATATTACATTTTATATACATATAATGTATCCATATGCTTTTTTTACTTTCTTTGTTCTTTTCAACTAAAGCCCAAAAATTTTACTTATTTACCACATTCTCTTAAAACTACACCAACAAAAAAGGGAACAGTGATTAATTGTTTAGTGTTTTCCCGTTTTTTATTTATCAGGGACGAAATAACTCAATGACTGTCGTTACAAGTAATGTACAAAACTTATGCCAAATAGTTTACAGTTATCAAAAAAAAAAAATTGAAAGAAAACTGGAACCTTATTCACTTCAATTTTTTCCCGTATATACAAATTAGCCGAAATATAAACAATAAGTACGTTCTTCAAAATTCACGATTATGTGATTTGCCAAACATTAAATTCATTCCGTTATTGACTATTGTATTCGTTTTCTTCCTTATTTAATAACTACTCAAATCGTACTGTACTGTACTGTACATTAAAAAGAGAAAGATCTATTTAAATTTTTCTCAACTTCTTTAATTTTAGAGTGCACGTCTCATGCTATATTTATCTCGTTTTTTCGTATTTGAAATGATTTTCTTGTAATTTTTATTGTTTTTAGTTATTGATGATAAAAAACAAAACAGACACCTCTTGTTATTAACAGATTGTGATGGCTAACAAATAAAACAAAATCAAATTAATTTGAATTAAATGCTATTTTCCAGGCGTGAATTACAAATAAATATTATAATTGCATATACAAGTGCATCGCAAACATGGTAAATCAGAAGTTGCCAAACTTTATTAGCACGAGTAAAGCAAATATAAAAATCTAAGCTATACAGGTATTGTATGCTACTTACATGAGTTAAATTTGTTTCTATTTATATTTATAATTTGGGAAGCATTAAAATTGAAGGCTCTAAACCCCAGTTGGCAAACGACTTTATAACATGAAAATAAAATTTCAATACGATTGCATTCTTTGTGAGTAGACTTCGTCCAAATAAATTCTTCAATTATTTTATTAACGTATATAAATATACATACATTACCTTTAATTACAATAATTAAATATGCTTGATACATTGTGTTAAACTTTAATACACTTTGGAATTCTATATTGTAAATCTAATTGTAATTGTAATTAAATAAATGTCTATACATTTGTACAATTTACTACAGATCTTTTCTTGCTTTATTGGTTAACAACGGCGATGTAATAGTATTATTCAAACAATTTGCATTCTCTGAACTTTGTGATATGTCTTCACTATCACTTGATCTTATATCACCTGACATCAATCCTTTTTGCAGTGAATCGATGACAATTTTTAATATCATAAAAGTCCAAAAAATATGCAGCACCAAAAGCATTATTAATAGACCATTAAAAATATAATAAGC
Organism: Melophagus ovinus; assembly: GCA_023089585.1. Classification (NCBI taxonomy): domain Eukaryota; kingdom Metazoa; phylum Arthropoda; class Insecta; order Diptera; family Hippoboscidae; genus Melophagus; species Melophagus ovinus. The sequence goes on from JAKKIB010000178.1 coordinate 10,519,777, forward strand.
TGGGAACATGGGTAAAATAGTAGGCGCTTCAATTGATGAACTATATATAATGCGTGGATAAAAACCTAATCTAGTTATAATCCAAACAACTGTGAATATAGCAAATATGGCATCGCACAATTTTTGATAATTTGCATATTTTGTAAGTTTAGCGGCCTCTAAAAATATGTCAGCACAATCGTGTACCACAAGAACTAAGGAGCCAACACGATGTAAATTACAAACCCAGCTTAATGACATTAAAACAAGTGTCAGCACATGATGAATGAACATTTGCCAAAAATCTTTTCGTTTAACATCAAAAAATTGTGTACCCATTAATGACCAATAAAATGCCATTGATATCATATAATACCACCAAATATCATTTGTAATTGATTGATGTGGATATTCATACCAGCACCTTTTAACATCCCAAAACCATGACTTATCCCATAAAACGATTAAACCGTATATAAAACTATATGTGTAGTAGAGGCAACGCCATGTATTCTCACAGAATTTCGTCAGTGTTGATGGTTTATCTTGACTACGTCTTAATCGCCACCAACGTTCTATTTGCCGTTCTGTCATATCCAACTGTTTACTTAAAACTACAATCTTCTTATGATTTATATGACTTGATTTTTTGTACATATTCTCTAAAATTGGAATATTTGCAACTTTCTTGGTTCGTGCACTTCTAATACCCAACGATTTACCAATTGGTGAAATCCAATATCTTTCCAAAATGTATCGAATTAATGTAATAATGAGTGAAAGTGGCAGCGGCCAAATTAAATCTCTGTAATCAGCATGATTCACGTCTTTGCGTGAACCAGGTGCAATATCCTCCCATGTTGTTTGCGGCGGTAACCATATGTCAGTGGACCAAAAAGCATTCCGCATGCCATTAAACATGTCTTCTTTTGTTTTGTTATTATTGTTAATATTAATTAACTAAAAATTAATATTAATGATGTTGATTTCAGAAAGTAATAACCCAAAAACTCTGACAAGTTACGCCCTTAGTAAAAACATTTCGATTGTGTTTCTTTTTCCTTACTCTTACTTGCAAATGCACAGATGCGAATGTAGAATAAATAAATTATACTTGAGCGCACACACAATGTTAAAGATTGTACTTTCAATATCAACATTTATGCACATAACACATATATACAAATATGCATATGAGCGCACATACATACATACATATGTATGTATATATATATAAAGAGAAATTCTAGATTGCCATATATCAAGATTTTTTTTATCTTTTATATGAATTAAAGTGGTAAACAGATAGCGCCGCGATCATCTGCTGGATTTATCTTTAAAATGCTTAAGCATAAAACGTTATTATTCAACTTAAGTAACTTAATTTTTTTCGGCAATTTATAAAAAAAGTAATTTTTTAGAATAGAACAGCAAATAGATTTTCTGCCATTTTATTATGCGTTCATAATTATAAGAATTGATAGATTAATTAATATCAGTAAAATTAATTTTTAGCAAACTGTTGAAAGAAATAGTTTAATAGTTTAGTTTAGTTTGCTTGTTGGTCATTTTTCTTTACAACCCTCGAAAAAAAATCTTCACCTGCTGTTTGCAATATTTATGTTAATTGTGCGAAATATAAATACGTTTATTTTTATATGGTATCAGACAAAAGTAATAAAAATAAATAAATTTTTGTATGTGTAAAATGGATCGAGATACTAACGAGGAATCTGATAATTGTGAAATTCCAGCAAAAAAGATGAAAACAGAATGGTCTAAAAGTTATTCGGATAAAGCCGTTCAAATGATGAGAAAAATGGGCTATGAAACGGATAAAGGTTTGGGTAAAGAAGGCCAAGGTAGACTTGAACCCATTGTACCGTTTCAACAAGATGGCCGAAGAGGATTGGGTTTAAAATTCAAAGGTGTCGATTTATCTGACGACTCATGGGATTTTAATAGTGAAAATCTCCGATTACCTGAGAAAGTCACTTGGTTACAAAATACTAATGAATTTCTTTATAATTTAAATGAAATGTCTTCCTGGTTAAAACTTGGCTACCGTAAAGAAATTATCGACGATGAGATATTGTTTTGTAATGCTGATATCTTAAAAACTGTGCTGGAATTGAAAACGGTTTTAGATCAGATCAATGAAAGTGACTTAAGAAGAGCGCGATCACGTAGCAACCCATTTGAAACAATCAGAAATTCCATTTTTCAAAATAGGGCAGCCGTTAAAATGGCCAATATCGATTCATTATTAAATTTCATGTTCACAAATCCTAAAAGTAAAAACAACAAATCGCTTATTGAAGATGATGGTTTATTATATTTCGCTGATGTTTGCGCAGGTAGCCAAAACAATTATATTCACTCCATTTACTTTTATTTTTTATATATAAAGACCATCTTTAGAAAAATTGCCTTTGAAACTCCTTAGGACTTATGTAATCGCATCGGCATGGTTATGTAACTCTCGGTGCCGACTAAGTAGAAGCCATATGCTTTTTTGTTAATAGTCAAATCGTTCAAACAATTTCATATTTTCTCAAAACTATTGACAGAGTGGCCTTTGAATCTTTTAATCTTCATTCAAGTGTAGTTACAATGTTTATTTCGGTTATTTTAAATCCACATTAATTACCATTATGCGCACAATTACTACAATTGTAATAGATTTTGTAAATATATAATACGGCAAAAATATTCATATGTTTTTATTCTGTATCAATATAGGTCCTGGTGGTTTTTCTGAATACATACTATTTCGTCGATCATGGGAAGCTAAAGGCTTTGGTTTTACATTAAAAGGCCCTAACGATTTCAAACTGGATAAATTTTTTGCTGGGTATGCCGAATCTTTTGATACGCATTACGGTGATCTGGGAGATGGTAATGTCTACATAGAGTCTAATCAAAATGCATTCGCCGATTATGTACGTAAACATTCCGAAAAAGGAGTTCACTTCGTTATGGCCGACGGTGGTTTTTCAGTTGAAGGCCAAGAAAACATTCAAGAAATTTTATCTAAACAATTGTATTTATGTCAATGTCTGACCGCTCTCAAAATATTACGACCACTGGGCCATTTTGTCTGTAAATTTTTCGACTTATTTACTCCATTCAGTGTTGGATTAATTTACTTAATGTATCAATGCTTCGAAGAGGTCACAATCATTAAACCAAATAGCAGCCGTCCTGCCAGCTCCGAGAGATATTTTGTTGGTAAATGGAAAAAAAGCGATACGGAAAATATATGTGCATATCTGAATATTATTAATCGACTTCTAAATGAAGATGATCCAACGAAAGATGTCCTTGAAATAGTAAATTTAAATATTTTGCTGCAAGATCATCAATTCATAAATTACATAAAAGATTCGAATGAAGAAATTTGTGAAAATCAAATTACTGGATTAAAAAAATTGGTGGCATTTTGCGACAACATTCAACTAAAAGACACAAGGCAATCGGAATATCGTAAGCAATGCTTACAGTTATGGAATTTACCCGACACTTTAAGACAAGCACCCGAAAACGTAACGACAGATCAATTTTTAAAAGATATTTTAGGAGAATGGTATGATGACAAAGTAATGTGGAATTCGACACCCGCAGAGTTAACACTAGAATCGTTACATAGGCACATTGAAAGTATACATGATTGGTATTTTATACCAATAAGTCGCAGCGAAACAAGTGGAAATGCGTGCACATTTTACTCATGTACTTATCGCCGAAAACTATTAAAATATATGAACAGAAGATGGGAATCTATTGAAAATAATTTCGGTATACCACCGAAATCATTCTTTTTGGGTGAACTAGTCTTTGAACATAAAGGTGAGGGACGCACCCAAACTCGTATTCCTGCTTTGCATATTATAGATGCTGCTTTACTAGGTGGCAAGGACGTCAAACGGTTACCGCTAAATCGGCGCTTAGCAATGTGCGAAAAATTCGCCAAAAGTATTAGTAAACCATATAAAGACGGAAATGTGGCTTTGGTACGCAGTAAGCCATTATTTAAACTAAAAGATTTACGCGCATTTTTTAATCAAATGCGTCATTATGCTCTAAAGGATAATTCATTACGTCTTGGTATACCATTAAATGCGGCAGTCGATACAAAATTTTTTGTACCGGGCGGCATACTTTTATTATGTGAAATTTTTCATGAATATGTGTCGAAAATCTCCAAATCACAAAACAAATTGTATTATTTTCACAAAACTAAACGTGGATCATATTTCAAGTCAGATTTACCAGCTCATATACAAAAGGAACTTTATGCATCATTTCGTAATACCATTGTAAGGCGAATGTTATGGAAATGGACGAATACGTATCAAGTAGAAGAACATGCAAACAAAGAGGATAATACGATTTTATATCGCGACGACTTGCAAAATTTTGTAAATAATAAACAAAATATTTAAGCATAATACTATTCGTGTTTGTGTGTGTCTATATATTTCTATAGATAAGGCGTGCATATAAGAGTAAACTTCTATCGGCTACATACTATTAACATTATTCATATATTTTTTTAACATTGATTCTTCATCTTCTTATTTTTATTTAGTTTTTTATATTTTGATAAAAGAAAAAAACAACATTAACATCCAAGAGTTTTGCCTTTATTTTGATTATCAAGATGTTGACATCATGTTCATTCCATCGGCTTAATGACTTTAAAATAAAAGAGGCGTTTCAATTATTTAAATCAATTTCACACTTTTACTGAGCGCAATTTAAGATATGTTCCAAAAGAATTTGATCGTTATAAATGTTTCGTTAAAGGAAGGCCTATATTTAAGTGCAAATGTTTTAATGAAAATCGGTAAAATAATTGGTTGGCCGATTTAACTGGGTGTACCAAATTTATTTTACTTCGATGCATTTTTTAAACCCCGTCCTACATAAAGAGCCTACCAAACCATTCGAAATTTACCATTTCTTTAAAGATATGACCGTGACTAAAAGTTTCTTTGTACATTAATATTAATTTTAAACTTTATGCAAATAAACTTTTGGCTTATTCTGTATTAGATGATTCTTTACGTGAATTTGACTTCACTACATATTTCTATTCAAATTTAAAAAAACGATTATTAAATATACAACATTAATTTATTTAACATTATAATCAGAACAAAAAATCAGATTTATTAAAAAAATTACTTTTATAATGTAATATAACATTATAAATATAACGCATATATATAATATATAATATATATATATATATATATATATATATATATATATATATATAAATTGTAGATATATTTTAATACTCAATAATAATAATAATAGTAACAAAGTAGTGTAACCATTTTGTGGGAAAGAGGACGGGAAAGAGAAACTTTAAGCTTACTAGACAAGGTCAAAAAAAGAAAAACAAAATGGATTCAATTGCAATTGATTCAGAATAATTGTACGCCATATTTTCATTCAGAGTGATTCATTGTTATCTTTGGATTATGTAATATTCAGTTCTCATGGGCAATTTATAAATTGCACATTGAATTTAATTAATTTTTGACTAGAATAATGTGGTTAACATGATATTATTATTAAAGTTTTGTTCCATTGATTTTTCCTTTTGGACAAAAAGCAACTGGAACAAAATTTCTCCATCTATCCAATTATATCCTTAGTAAATTGAAGATGCGATTGAATCTTTTTCGAAAAGTTGTCTAACTTTTATACAACCATCTGATCCGCAAGAGAATAAACGTCCGCAGGCGTCTATATGTATTTGATTAACACCTTGACCAATGTGCTTAAAGAAACTGTTTTTAGCATGCTCACTCGGATACGTGGTTATTAATACATATTGATGTAAACTCCATATCTAAAAATAACAAAAAAGATTCGAAAAAAATTATCTAAATATTCTTAAAAAGCCTTTGAATCGTTTATAGACAATTCACACCAACCGCAAGTACCTGGGTACACATTTAGTAATATTAAAATGACACCCACCACATAACCAATAATACCGTATTCTACGTTTTCAAATCATTTTCAAGCATACGCTTGATGCCGATTGATAGATTTTTATAATTAAACGAATAGCTATAATTTTGAAACTAATTTGATGAAACTTTGAACACTGTCAACTTAACTTGGTCTGTGCCGCTACATAATAAAAGTATCTTAAGTCATAATTATTGATTGATCCGTTCTCTCCCCTTTTTCCAATTTTTCTCTCTACAAGCATGTTTTCACAAAAATGAATGCAAAGTCGAAATTGTTTTACCTTAATATCACCTTCCAGTGAGCCGGTTGCAAAAAATTCTTCGTGTGGATCAATATCAATACATTTAATCGGTGTATCATGAGCCTTTTTTTTGTTGTGGTTATTGTTATTTAAAATGAAAGAAAAATGAATGAATAATCTTACTGCATTTAATACTAATTATAGATTTTATAAACTTAGTATACCTGAAAGCGATGTTTAACAATTCTTTGCCTAACATCAATTATGCAGATATCACCTTTCTTTCCGCACGATATTAACAATTGATGTTGTGGAGCAAAAGCAAAGCAAGACGCTCCTTGATCATGACATGTAAAAGTTGTTACACAGGATTTCTTTTGTGGCAACAGTGTATCCCAAATGATAACGTTTTTATTTTCTGAACTTTGACCAGCTAAAAAAACAGTTTATTTAATGTTATACGTAGAATTAAACGTGATTTGAATTGATTTTAAAAAATTAAAAAGAGGTAGATTCGTTCGTATGCCTATCTGTAATTAAGGTTACTAGTCCGAAGCGAAGTGTCTCATCTGGATATGGATTCATATGTACAAATTCACTTATGATACACATAGTATTAAAAACACGTCCTTTCACTTAAAAACTTGTGAAAGAATGTAAGGCTTATTTAAATACATATACATTACAAATATAAATAGCTTAGTCAGGGTAAGGTTAGGGTAGGGTACATCTTTTCCCATATACTACAATAATTACCTGTTGCTAATAAACTGCAGGATCCCAGGAACACAAAGTCGGTTAGTGTTTTATTGTGACATTGGAAAGTATAAAATGATTTGTTATTTTGTGTAGCGATTCCCGCTTGCCATAAACTTAAATTTCCATCACCATCACCTATGCCAAATTTATTTCCTTGCTCAGAAAATCGACATCTTGTAACTTTAGCAAAAGTCCCAGATGGACGTGGTGTGCATACTACTTGTTGATGACCCCATTCCCACATTTGCACCGATCCATCTTGAGCACCCGTCAGATATAATGGCATTAAAGGATGAGCACTCATCCTTTTTACATTATCAATCTTATGTTTAAGAATCTTTTGATTGAAAAAATCAAGAATAGTATATTAATTAATTCTCTTTAATGGTTAAATAACAAATTGTAAAAGAAGTTCAAAATTCAATTTTAAATTTCGTATTTACGAGATCTGTTCCTCTGCCAGATTGTACGGACGGTATGTGATAGTTATAGGTTGATTCTGACGTTGAAATTACACCATATTGTGATTGTTCTGGAGGCTGAATTAGTAAGAATCCAGTTTGAGAACCAGCTTCGCTATCTTTTGACACATTAAACATTTCATAATCACATTCATCTTCATACCAATTTTGTGATTCCATTAATAAAGATATATCTAATTCTTGCACCTCTCTTGGACTAGCAATGGCAATCGTTACAGCTGAATTGTTTAAGCAAAACGCTGTTACGCTTTCATTGTCCTTGTGAATAACACGTACGGGCTCCTTATTTTCATTCCCTGAATTATTACCTACAGAAAAGTATACAGCATTCAATTCGTTATAATTTTCTCTTTCCTTGGAGATATTATCCGATCGTTTCATAAATATTGATTTTGTAAAAACATCCTGCACATGTTCTTGCCGTACAAGATAACGCCATAGCCGTCGAACTGGTCCACTACATGATCCGCTTACAAACGGTGTATTCTCTTTATTCAATAATAAACGATACTTGTGTATACTAAGAGCAGGAAATCCATTATTAGCGTAACATCCAGGTATATAATTATCATCTGGCGGACCTTTCGCCAATAATATTTTTGAGGCGATATCTTGCCAACGATTCAATGTTCGTAAAATTTCATGAGCTAATGGACTTAAAACCGGTAAATCTATTCAATAATCAGTAAAGTTAATCAATAAATCAATTCAAAATGTCGGATGTATATTTTAGCGGATCTTTACGCTTCAAAAAAAATTAGAGCGAAAAATATTAAATTGGTATTAAAATACTACATCACCAGTCTATTTTACCTTGAAGTTCAATTCCCGCAATATTTATGAAATCTTGAATATTTTTTATGAACATTTTAATTAATGCTAAGCGTAATATGGACCATGAGAATGACATAGGGTCACTATGTTCAACATTTTCTTTTTCCTTAATATTTTTTGTTTGGAATATTTCATCTTCAACTTCTTCTTCACCTTCCTCTTCACTACTATCGTCTGTATTATAATCTTCAGCTTCTAATGATAAATGATAGAACAAAATTTACACAAATACAGAAATATAATAATAATGAATTTGAACAATTAACTCAAATTAACTAACCTTCTGTTTTTGGTTTGGTTAAGAAGAAGGACAGCATCGACATCTGAGGTGGTAAGAATTGTTCACGGTATGTCGGCTTATCCTCTTTCATTTGGGATGAATTTGGACTATTGCCGAAATTACCAAGAAGTTTCATATTTAATTTCACACGTTGCTTTGTCATTGAACTAACAGTGTTCCATACATTATTGTCATATGTCATTGGCGTTGTTGTTGCTGTTATTGTAGTTGTTGCTGATACTGTTGTTACTGCTATTCTTTTAGCTGGCCCTCCTGTTGCCGCTACTGATGAATCTTCACTTGGACGTTTATTCTCAGATGTTGGATTTCTTAATAATTTTTTCGTACCACCACCAAATATAGATGACCAAGATTCTAAGGAGAATTCCTGAGCTACCAATCTATATAATATTCGGCTATCGCATGCCAATAAGGCGTAAACACCTAAACCAGTATATACTGCAATGAAACTTTCCAATAATAATATATTCAATCTTGGTATATCTTCGTCTTTCTCTTGGGCCAGAAGAGCCCTTAAATTGGCCACACCAGGCCATTTTGATGGTGATGTACACACTTCCGACGGTGGCTGATCTATGGAATTCTTTCTTTTACGATTATATATATTAGCATTGCCTATTAAGTGTGAACATTCATAAGAAGAATGTAGTTTTGCAATACTTTCAATACCAGCTGAATAATATACATTTTTTGATTCATCGGTTAAAATAAAACTTTCTGAATCGCATAATGATTGATATATACATGACGATAGGGCAACAGCTAAGTCACGTAGCAGGAAGATTTCACAAAACGAATTCATCAACAAACCATTGAAAGGTGAAAAGTTGATTATCGTTTGTAACATATCAATAGTTTGGGACTGTAAATATTTTATAGGATCTGCTATGACAGTTTTATTACCAGCAACACAAGCACTTAAGAGTGGTAATGTTGTAGGAAATGGTAACGGACTTAAAAGTTGTTGCTGCGTCTTTTCTTGTTGCAATTCTTGAAGTAATAGAACCAATTCCATACGAACAGATGCCAAGCCTCCACCACTGGCGCCATGTAATGAACAGTAACTTAACAATGTTCGTAACAATGTTTCATTTTCTTTTAGCCATCTTTTACGTTTTGCTGCTCTTGTAACTTTTGCCTCAAAATCTCTCCTTTCTTGCATTAAAATTTCATGAAGTGTTGGCTTCTCTGATAACACACACTGCGAATAACGTGTGATATCCACTTCCTTAATTTTATTATCGCCAACGTAATCAGAATTTAAATCACCACTACAATAATTGCACAAGTATTTTAAAGCTTCAACTTCTTTCTCCAGCCATATGTACAATTGATATCGCAATTGGCCACCATCAACTTCAAAACCTGTGGCCAATGTTGATAATTCTTCCATAAGTATTTTAAGACATGCTACAAATTTTAATTGTTGAGCCATTATATCGAACACACTGTCATTACGCTTGCATTCATTAGCATTGGCTAAAGGTACATTCTTTTCTTTCATATGTTCACCATTTTCATTACTAACTTTTTTTGCAGATTCTATAATTTCATCATCCATTACATTTTCATTTTCAGTTTCAATTTCTTCGTTCGACTCATCCCATGTGATTTTAAAATCATCATCTTTTTTATTTAACAAATATTCTGGCGTACTCCAATCATAATCTGCCTTTTTGTTACATTCATCATTGCTATTAATATTCTTTAGGGAATTTTCCCAATTCATTATACCAGTATTTATAAGACTATCTTCAGTATTTAGTTTTTTTTGGCGCTCTTCAATTATACTTTCATTAAGATCTAATACTTTCATAGGTAATTTATTTAGGACTTCTAATGCCAATGCTGGACAACCAGCTTTAAAATGACCGTGAGCTGTTGTAAAATATAATTGTCTTTCCACCGATGTTATGGAATCTTCCACTAATGGTTGCTTATGGGTAACATCCGCCACAGAATATTTTTTACGGGAATGAGCAAAACCTGCCAAAACATACAGCTTTTTCTCTTGCACTGACATTGCCAGATTTTGGCGTATTAATAGTGGATGCGTACGTAGATATATATAGAAATTAAAGACATTCGGATTGGTTGAATGATTTTCATGTTTAAGTATATCATGTTCCTTAAATGCCGCATGCATTTCTCCTACATCATTCAACAGAAGTGTATTCAAACTGTTCTGATACTTTTGTAATATCCAATAAGACATTGAACGTAAAAATGGATCTGGATGCGCTACAGATATATCGAATGTGGATTGTTCATCTTTAAGACCCAAAACATATTGACATAGCAACTTTCTATATACTGATGAATTTGAATTTACTGACTCTAAGTCACCTTCATAGAGACGAGCTATAACCAAAGCTAATTGAAAATCTTGTAATTTATTTAGGCATACTTCAATGGCATCGTTTAAGGAGTTTGCTAATAAGAAAAATGAAACAGCATGTTCAAAACGTTGCTTTCCCAAAAGAACGAAAGCATTTTTTAAGGCTGCTTTGCGCCATCGGTCTTCCGCAAAATTATTGGAGAAAAATTGCGTCATTTTCTCATCTCGTTTTGAACGAAATAAACCCCAAACAATAGATTTCTTCTTCATCGCTAAATAATAAATTGCTGCATCGAGTGGATCTTGTTTTGCTTGATAAGCACATTTCGCCAATTTCTCGACACATCTACGCAACACATTTAGGCTGCGCAACCAATAACCTACACCTAAGTCTTTTAAAGTTGACCATTTTAAGTCACCTTTTTTATACGATGGTATTAAATTTATTAGTTCTTCCTCACTTTCCGAATGGAAAGCCCAAACAATATTTTCTGTACCTATGCCATTTTTTTGAAATTGAGATCTTTGATTTAAAGGTAAACAACGTAGAAGATATATGTAATGTTTCATAGCTAATAGGAATCGTAAACCACAATAATCTAATGAATCAGTCAATGAATTACTAGCTGATTCTTTCGTTCCCGCATATTTTCCAGTTTCTGATATAAATTTCTCGGATATATCCTTATTACATGTAGACACCGTATCAGCTAAAGCTAATAAATGCATTTGATCCAAAGATGATAGGCCAGGCAAATGAGTATGGGTTAATAATCGTGATAATTGTTGACCCTGACGTGGACCAAAATGTGATATATTATATTTTTCAGCTAATGATTGTCGCCGTTCCGTTCGATTACGTTCAGTAGTATCTTTTTGAAGGAAATCATCTAAATTTTCATCTGACGCATTTATATCGAAGAGCTGCTCGTAATCCTTTTCTTCGTCCATCAGATTATTAACTTTAATAGATGATTCCTTATCAGCATTTAAGAGGATCCATAGCGGTAACGCTGGAATTGATGTAATTTCAGCATAATCTAACATAAGCTCTTCAGCAACCTAAAAGATGGATATTAATTTATTAGTAATTACTTAAACTACGTTGAAAACCAAAAAGTCAAAATAAAACTGAAAACCTGAGCAGCAGAACTTCGAGCTTCGAATTGTACATTAGTATTTTCAGCTGGATAACTAATAGATAGTGTTCTGGATCTAGACCAAGTCCTCTAAAATAAAATAAATTAAATTTAACAAACATAAATAGAACAAAGTAAAACCGTTACAGGCGGTAATGACCGATTTTTATATACTCTATACCACTTCATATAACTCGACTAAAATTTGAAATTTAAAGAAAATGAAACGTCTGCAAATTGTAATATACGAGAGATTTTAAAAGTCATTATATCAGTTAGGGTCGATGAATTTCGATGAATTTGGTTATCGCGCGTCAAATAACTACCACTTTCATTTAAGAATTTCCAAAAATTGTAAAAGTTTTTCATACATCGACTTGCGCAACTTGAGGCGTTATATGGGCAGTGGCCCCACATTGTCCATGTTAAACCACGACATTACCCATATTAAATATCGTTTATTTTTGGGCACACCTATTTATCCAATTTTTATTAAAATTGACCTGAAATTGCGGTTTACACGAGCTTAAATAAAATTAAAAATTGGTTCTAAGTTTATTGCTATAATAAAAAAATATCTTCCTGTACGTTCTCTCTGCCAAATCTTTCAACTGAAAGCAATTAAAAATAAAAAAATTTAAATAAACATAATTTAGATTTGTCGATTTTTGTCCTGAAGTTTAGAAATTAAATCAGCCCTAGTTTAAAGTTTCTTATTAAAATACTAGATTGGTGTACATTTCAGGTAAATCTCTTAAACGAGATCTTTTAAAATAATTGAAATTTACTTGTTTAACGGAATCCTCATCACTTCCCTGAACGCCAGCGGAATTAGGACCACTTAAGCATCGTACTAAATGAGCCAATATAGCTTTAACCCATTGAATCTTGCCACAGTTTAAAAGTTCCATCAATTGTTTAGGATGATATTGTGGTAGAACTGGGCACGCAATACGTGATGCTTGGAACAGACCAAAATCTGTCATGTAATCGTCAGATGATTTAGCTAAATCAGTGCCACTTTGTAAATGTTCTGAAACGAAGTTGCCGTATTTTTTTTTTTTCTCACTAATCACTCGAGGTAAATTGATTGCGCTTAATTTATTCATGCAATTATTCATAAATGTTATAGAGACTACATTTTTATTGCGAATGTTTGCTGAGTCGTTCGCTGCTAACGACATTAAATCCTCGTCCCTTAGATTTCTGCTGTCTAAATGATCTTCCATATTGTTTTGAGCAAAATATCTCGGTTTCCATTGCGAGTAAATATGCATTTCCGAATCCATTGCTACTACCAATATGCCATCACGCACCCATGAAATTTGCATTGGTAAAGGCGGTAAGCCATCAGCCGTACGTAAATCGATTTGACGTAATTTCATCCACCGTATTTCTTCATTGAAATGCGGCTGAGCTAAAGAACTGGCTTTCCGTAAAATTGGCCGATTTATTGTTGTTGATTCTTTCATTGCTTTTACATTGGCTTGAGCAATATCTGATGACACGGCAGTATATAGAAGAATCTTACTTCCAACTGCTACTGTTAATATATGAGAACCATCTTCTTTAGAAACCCAATCAAGTTGAACTAAATGCTTTTGTGTCAATGGACAACGATTGCCGTCTTCTGCAATGCATCGCCTTAGCGATTGCAATGTGCTAAAGCTCGGTATAGCTAAAAGTCCTGGTGAACTCTTGCCGCTGTGTTCAGATATGGAATTTTCTCCTCCACATGCCGAGAGCCGATCGTCATGTGATGTAGTAAGTGTATGCAGTACTTGATTTAAGCGTTGCTTTTTTTGCAATAGTCGATTATCATGTAAATAACTGAAATCAATATCATGATCTATATTGAGACGTGGCAAATTGATATTCTTCAAATGAATGGTGTCTTCAAGAATCCATTCACTGCCGCCTGTACTTTCGCATTCGTATATTGCTACACATAAATTTATATAACGTAGTTCTGGATCACTGCCCTTACTTGGTCTGGTGAAACTTTTTCCATATTTGTAGGCGCAAGCTATTCGGCCGGAGTACGCAGCACTTATATTTAAAGGTTGCCCTGTAATATGAATCGACGATTTATGCTGCCTATTGAACATTTTCCATTCAACCCAATCGTACGTATTCGATTCGCTACAATAATCGCATTTCCAAAAGCGTACAATTGAATCTGTGCAAGCGGTAACTATTAAATAAGGAGCATAGCAAGCTGGATAGATAGATGATGAGCTAAGGTGGCCAGCAGCTGGCGATGCATGAACAACGTCTACACCATCAGGTAAAGGCAATTCCTGAGTGCAAACCTTTTCTGTAACTATCGAAATATGTGGTGTTTCTCTTGCAGGATCTTGAGCCTCTAGCTCATAATCTTTCATCTGCTCTAATCCCTTATAAGCGGTATCAAATTCTTCTGCATCCTGTGTTAGATTACTGTCGGGAACATACATAGCCGTTTCCGACAAAAACGTCGATTGCTGTTTTGATGATATAACAATGCGCCACATATGAATGGTACTACCTTTTATTATCTTCTCAATTATCACAATATAGAATAATTCTTCATATTTTAAACTTTTATGTAAATCGACGATAGCGTGCACGTCCATCAGATTTGTTGTGGTGTACTGTGCGGACATGTTACTGCCAGTTATTAATTGAGCTTGAAAAACATGCAAGAATAAGGTATTTTGCCAATCATGTTGAGCATCCGATATTGGATCGAGTTGAATAATGCATCCCGGTCGTGAAGTTGATTGTTGCGAGACAACTTTTAGCTTATCATAATACATTTTCTTAGTTTTTGTAGATGACGAGATATTTGAATATAGCGATGTTTCTGATGCGTATTTTTGTAAACTAGACAAAGCTTCTTGACTGGATATTTCAGCTAACAGAGTTCGAGCATCGATTACTGCTTGATAAACGCGTAAATGTTCACCATCACTGGCTACAAAGCAAGCTGATGGTGAATTACTGTAGCTACCTAATGTTGTGCTAGGCAATAAAGTTGGTATCCAAGCAACATTACTGAATGCTGATATCGCTAGAGAATTAATACGTGCTAGTTCACTTACGCCGCCCGTATGGCATAAGGGACCAACAGAATCGACGCGCCACAAAATCAATTCTGAACAAAAGCCTGATGGTGCGCAAATATTATCGCTGTCACTATCGAAACTTAGGGGTTCAATGGGTTTCTTATCACATTCAGTTGACGATGATTCTTCCGATATATTATGGTGAGATGTTGATACCAAAAGTGGCAACACTGGATGACAGGTTATATCATTAATGCGGAATCTATGCCCAGAAACTCGGCTGACATGCCCTATACTAAGTATCTGAGTGAACTTTGTGCTATATGCGAATGAGATCTGCCAAAGATTCAGTGAACCGTTTGAATGTTTCGTTACCATTGAAACAACTGGCGGTGTACATGATGCCATATTAAGAAGAGACGATTCTTTTTCATCAATATGATTTTGGTTTGCCGCATTATTTAATACTTTGTTTTTCTTAGTGCTTTTATTTTTCAGAAGAATTTCCTTGTTAATTTCATCATTATTTTCTTCATCAGTAACAATTACATGCTTTACTTTGCCAAGCTCATCTCCAGCACCACCGCCATCATTATCCGCACCATCAACAACATCAAAATCTTTACTTTTCACATTATTAGCAATTTCCCGTATGGTAAGTGGATGAGTTCCCGTATTGTACAAACTAACCGTTGTTGACATTGACATAGAATCACCCAATGGAAAAGCCGATGGTATTCTAGTTGAAAATGACACCTGTGCTTGACGAAATGAGCCTGGATAGTAATCATCTAACCATTCAACTACCCATATTAAAAAACTACCATCGACTGGGTGTACAGCAAATAATAAATCTGGGCTCTGATGCCAATTCCGTAATAGACAATCAATTTTAATATCTAATGAATCATTTAATTGGTGGTGCACAATACCAGCTGCATTTTGTTCGTTATTCAATGAACTTAATGATGTTGTATTCGATAAAAGGTTGCTTTGAAAATGTTGTAACTTCACTTCATCACTACTATCTTCTACTGATGTAGATTTTGAGACTGTACGGATAAAATGTGTTCTTTTAGATGCATTCACATCACTAAGGGAATTATTTTGTTCCGTTAAATTATGTACAGAATGAAGGCCATTCTCCTCGTCAATCACTCTTTTAGTAAGTTCTTGTAAAATTGATTCTGCTTGTAGTGTAAAGTCCATTTCTTTATTATTTAACCAATGCAATATAAAATAATTTGGATTCGTTGAATCAGCTCGAGTTTTCATTGATGGCACCAGCGGTATATCTGTTTCAGCATTAATCGATGCGGCTAAATGAAAATGCATACCATGCGTAATGCCTGTACCATGATAACCAAATGAATGAAAGTCATGCACACTACATGACGAT
This sequence comes from Melophagus ovinus, assembly GCA_023089585.1. Lineage (NCBI taxonomy): Eukaryota > Metazoa > Arthropoda > Insecta > Diptera > Hippoboscidae > Melophagus > Melophagus ovinus. The sequence continues at coordinate 10,536,290 of JAKKIB010000178.1, forward strand.
GGCAATGATGGTATGGGGCCGCCCTTGTAATTGTAATTATTATTCAGTACATTATTTTGTTCTGTGCTGATTTTTACATGCTTCCGTATATGAAAACATGTCTTCATATGTTTCAATCTTTGCATAAAACGATGCTTATGACGATGTGTGCGAAATTTTGGATTCTGTGACGCCAATGGGTCAAAATGTGTTATATTCACTAAGCCATCATCCGGTAATATTGTTTCGATCCATATGCGGCATATATTATCAAAGCATGATGTAACAAGCATGTTGGAAACTGATGCTTTTGGCATATATTTACTAGTTTTGCGCCATATTATATTAGAGACTGCTCTTGGATGGGCAATATAAACATACGTAAAATTTAAATTACTTTCATCCGATGTATTGACATCTTTCGTGGGAAATAAAACTAAAAAAGAAACAGGAAGAGGCTATAAGTATAAATATAAATCCGTCGTTTGCCTTTACTTACTTTGTTTATTTTCATACCAAATTTTAACAAGTCTATCGTTTTGACCGCATGTTGCAAATAAAGTCCCATCTGGGCTAAACACCATTAAATATATTGGTATAGATGTTTTACAAGACCATATACATTCCCATGTAATTTCCTCTTCATTTCCATCATTGTTGGATGATTTATTTTCTTTATCACCTCCAATAATAAATTTCACACCTGCGAACAAGATTTACAATAATTATTATTTTCAGACTTAAATTTGCATTGTTGTCGTATTTTGCTAATTTTATAAATTATTAGAAATTTGATAGGCCTTTGTTATGAAATTTTCTGAGCAGTAGATAAACCTTCTTGTACATTTTCAATATTATCAATTCTATCAATATTATCAACTTTGTAAAATACACAACCTTACTTTTAAGGAGAATGAAGTATAAAAATCAATAGATCCTAGAATTGTTCGATTTCTTTTGTTTTGTCTTAATGTACTAAGCATACCAAATGCTTCCTCGTCATAATGTTGTAACGTTTTCTCCTTCCATAATTGCAATACGGAACCACCTGTCAAGAGTCGTGTACCTTCTAAGTTCCAAGATAATGTTATAACAAGTGATTGGCTGGCAAACGATGCCGTTTCAACCCATCTATTTTATAAAATTTATAGTAAAAACTTTATAAAATGTAATTAAGAGCATTAAATACATTATCATTATACCTATAGTCCAAATAATGTGTACAATGCTTCTCGTTTTGCAGTACTGGAGTTGGCTCGAAAATGCAAATTTTATTTTCATAAGCGGCTGCTATTTTACCTGTATCAGTACTACAATCTAGAGCTGATATTTTTATGTAGCCATGTACTGCACCCGGTATTATCTGAACACGTTCAAATGAACTGGCCAATATAACTATATTACATCCAGCTGCATATGCCTTAAAAAGTACAAATAAGAATAGTAAAATGTAAATTAAAATTAAAAAATGTTCAATAAATCTAAAATACTTTGTATTAAGCAAGTTTATTTCAATTATGATTCCGAAAGTTATAGAATCTTAACAGAAAGAGAGAAAGAGAGAGAGAAAGAAAGAGAGAGAGAGAGAGAGAGAGAGAGGATACAAAACACATATTTAAAGAAAACCTATAAATTATTTGTAAGTGAAATGTTTACAACAAAATTTAAATTCCGTATAAAAAAACATCATTAGCATCATTTGCCAAAATCTTTAACAGAAATACATTTTAATTGAAAAATTACTTTTTTTTTGGAGAATATTTTCTCAATTTAATAATTTTACATTTTGAAGAAATTTCAAGTGCACAAATCTTACTAATTTTAGTAATTCAGTGAATTACGGAATAGGTTTAGACAACTCTGTATTCTATTACAACACATGATAATCGTAGCGTACCAAAGACTAAACTAATTTTAATGGATTGGAATGTTATAATGAAAATTTACAACATTTATATTGATCCTTGAATTATGAAAAGAGTAAAAAAATCAATACACTTGATCTACTTGAAAAGGCAGGAAAAAGTAACAATACTAAATGTTCCATTAAATTGACTTGTTAGGGGAAATGAGACAAATATTTTTAAGTGAGTCTCAACAATACTGTACGATAAATTAAATGTTATTAGTAGTATAACCGGTAAATATTGTAATTATATTTAATCAAAGGGCTTATGACGACCTTGATTACTTTTTTTTTAATTCTAGTAAATAGCAAAGATATAAACGCAAAACGCTCGTTACAAAAGTAACCATGAAAACGTAAAAAACTGATCTACGGAAAAAAAAACAAAAAAATAAAATAAAATTTATAGATTATAACAAACACAAAACAAAAGCATTTTTTTGTTCTTTTTTTCTTATTATTTGTGCAATAAACGCATAAACATTCGCACAAAACCATATGCATATATATATATATATATATATATATATATTATATATATATATATATATATATATATATATATAATTATATTATGTGAATATATATAAGCATTCAGATGCAATAAGTAAAACATTATTACATACAGTGAACGGTATTCCTTCAACTGAGCCCACAGCAAAGCAACGGTCACCAGCATTACAAGCACCACTCAATATTTGGTGGCAATTCATCACGTTTTTGATTTTATTTTTTATATCTTTTTGTTTTTTGTTAACACTGTTTTTATCTGCACATAAGTAACAAGAAACAAAAAATTGACATAAATTTTTTCAACAAATTAGTATTTTCCTTATAATGAAAAAAAGTGAAAAGTAACTCTACAATGTGGACACAATTTTTCACTTTCTATTATTCTTCTTCTTTTTTTTTGAATTACATTAATTGAGTACAGAGTAAGGAAAATAATGAACTAATTATACAAAATTTATCTGACTTAGTGCAAAGAGTGGACCCTTATACAATATTACAATTTAAATGTATATTATTGATCTGAACGATTCAGAGACTGACTTTATATATTCAATTAAATTACCTTAAATAATATAATAAGGACAGCTTGAACAGTTACCCCACTTCTCCTGAACCACTTCATGCAAAAATAATCTATAGAAATTTATAAAAGTCACTCCATATTTATTTGATCTTTGTAGTTTTTGCTTTTGCTTTTTCTGTGTTTTTGTTTTTGTAGTTAGTAAATTAATTAAAATACACTTGATGTTAACAAAAAAACATTGAATTTTCAATTTTAAGAACTCTAAAATATTAAATGTAAAATTTTATATTTCTTTTCTCTTAGTCTAATATTTGTTTTTTCATAATTATTGAACATTCTCATTCCGTGAATGGACAAAATTCGAAAATTATTTTTCGACTTTATACAACTTTATATCATATTATTAGCATTAATACTACGGAATATTTATTCCATATATTATTTGTGTTTTTTCTTTTTTTTATTTACAAGGTAAATGTTTATCATTTATATTATTTGATGTTCCAAAGGAATTAATTTTCTTCTTTTTGCTTTAATTAATGTACTTAACATTCTGATTTCCTCAAAAAGCAATCCTAAACAGAAATTTGCCATCAGTATTGCTCTTATTATTAATATAAAAATTAGAAAAATATAAATGAAGTTATACATTTACATTTTGAGCAAATGAGATGTAGATAATTCGTGACCGAGTGAGTATGTTTATAGAGAAATTAAAAAGTACTTTTATATTTACCCTTCAAAGTTTTGGGTGCATATTTATAATACTTAAGACAAATATGCAAAAAGAAGCGCCAGAATCCTTCTGTAGTTAATATTAAATTCTGAATCTGTCGATCTAATGTTAGTTATCTGTAATATGATGAATTTGTGCATTCAAGACGACATGAGATATACCAGAACTTCATTTTGTACAAAATATATCGTACAATTCGATCGATTTAGAAAATAAAAATGAAAATACGAAATGTTTTAAAATTTTGATTTGTTTTCTGTTGGATTGTTGTGTAAAATTAATATAAGCCGTAACGATAATTTGTGGAAGATTTTCAATTGCTATGAAAATCTTAGAAAATTTGACCTCTTTAAACCCAATTTAGCTATGAATGGATTCCTAATAATGGCGTCGTTTCTTGCAGTTTCGTTGTTATTATTGCTGTACCAGGCAAATTGCATAAAGCCGATTCATTGACAACTTCTTCTACTGTATCGTGGTTTTTTATCTTTTGATTGTGGATTTCATGTAAATAGAGAGCACTTAGACACATATCGGCAATAGTTAAATCGCTCGGTTCATGATGATTCCACACCATATCAGGACGTTGTAGGCTAGTTAATATGGAATTTGTAGGTCCTTCTAATCGTCCTTCCAATTTACATGTACGCAATCGTTTCATTTCATTTCTTCTAAATGATCGATTCATTAAATGACCTACCCCATTACTACATTGTGATTTATCTTCCAGGTTTTGTTGTAGCATTTGCTCAAATTGATCAGGCCGATGTGTTTCATTCAATTTATGCTTATCCTTACCAAAATAATTGCAATTTTGTCGTATATTGTAACGTTCCAGTAATGATTGAGCCAAAGATGAATACTCATTTCCCATTGAACCAAGTAAAACTAAACTATCGGTGAGCGGATTACCGCAAAAATCCGTTGTTGATTTGGCTTGATTTAAATCCGCCAAAGCATTATTGCGTATACCATTAATGAAATGAAGTGACTCCGGTGGTATTTGCCATTCCGGATTAGTTAATGTGAAACGTAACAATGATAATTCAATTTTGCCATTTTTCAATGGTGTATTCACTTTATTCTCCCCATCAATTTCAGCATTATTATTTATAATTGCACTTTCCGATTGCCAATCCTTATTACCATATTTTCGTACATCCATTTGAGCGAACGAGCATACATTGCCAACGCCACGTACAAATACTGTAAAACTGCGAAAAAATTTCACAATTTCCAAGGCTTTTGGTCGAAACACGAATATCAAAATAAATGGCGTTAGTAATGGACTAAAAATTTCATTTAAGCAATAACTCTGAAAAAACAAAAACCAAGGTAAAAAATAAGGAGAAAACAATAACACATAAATTAAAAAAAATATTATACTTATTTTAAACATAAAAAAATTTAAAGATTTTCACATTTTGTTTAGCATTTTTTCTTACAGCTTTAAATTGAAAGAAATGTCCAAATTCTTTTTGTACAAGCAATGTATGAGATTTATTTTTCCAAGAGCTGGGCAAGTAATGAACATGAGCTAATATGGCAGTCATTAATTGTTCTGGACACCAAATCAAATTATCATCTGGTATTAAATTTCTAAAATTACACAAAACCATTGAGAAAACGACAGCATTTGTTAATTATTAAATTATATAAATAATTATTGGGAAAATTTTTTTTAAATATTTATATAGAGAAGTCCTTATTCACCTGCATATTAATCCAATAACTGATAATATCGTTAGAATGGTGAGAACATGTTCAATTTGAAAAACATATTCACTATATATACCTAAGATTAATAATAAAGCAATCAGTCCACCAGTAATAAATAATATATTTCTGTAATTAATAGAAAAATAAATGAACATTTAGGTAATTTTAATTCGTCTAAATGTAGATTTATGTTATTATCAAGATGTTATTTTTTATTTAGATAATGTAAACAATTTTTACATTATTTTTAGGAATGTTAATTATATTATTTCAATAAAACTTTACCAAAAATTGTGAAATTTGTTTTTTCTACTTCTTACGACTTACATATTTACCTTGCAATAACAGTTAAAAGTGGTGAAGAAAATGAACTTAAATATTTATCGGCATATTCATAAGCACGATTTAATCGGGCATCTAATTCATGATCTAGCTCATTAAAATGCCGAAGATACAAACGACCATAATTAGACCACATTCTCACACCTAATGCTCCAGGCTCTTTACGCAAAATCTTGAAAAAGTCAAACCAACAAAAAAAAAGAAAAAGCAATAAATGAAATAAATGAAAAAATCAAATCAATTAGCATAAAAAAGAGACGAAGTAAATATAAGGATTGACTCTACGTTAGTTCTCATAAGTAGAATTTTATCATTTGTCAAGCATTACACTGAATTGCATTCCACACATTATACGTACATTTGCATAAGTGAAAGAGAAATAAACCAATTGCCAAATGAATATAAATGGAGCTAATAGAAAATTGCCCAATGCCACCCATAAAATTTTCTTTGATAAACGTCTAGCTAATTCAACTTGATTGCTACGTATACTATAATCATCTCTTAATTGCCAATTATTTTGAAATGGTGATCCTGGACTTCCTGCCATAAAACAGAAACATAATAAGCAAACAGTACTACATTACTACATTTTACGACAAGTAGAGTTAAATAGATGAAAATAGATATTTGAATAGTACAATTACTACAACTTACTAAATAAAATCAAATCGATATTAAAGAGTAAGCCGTGACTTAAGCCAACAACTTCGCCATACAAAGGAACAACATATTTTACGGGTAATAAATTTTTATTCATTAATGCCACCATATAATTTTTAAATCTGCAACAAAAATTTAAGAAAAAAGCGCAAATGAAATTAAAAAATTTTATTTCAATATTTGTAGATATTTCTTCATACTTCATTTCATTTTCGAATAATATTTACCTTAATATTCTATGATAAATATCTAAATCGGTTAGCTGCTCTTTATCTATACACATGTGCTGCTCTGATTGAACTTCACGTATTTTCTTCTTAATTTCATACCACGTTATATTATCTAAATCATTATCGTCTATGTTAAGCACCGTATTATAAAAACGTTTTATATCCCAATATTGCGTAATATTGTAAAATACTTTAATTGCCCGTATTGCTAAGTATAGACTGCATATTATCAAGGCCACGTATGTTATCCTACCAAAATTATCTATACATTTTTCCATTGGATATATGACATCACTTAGAGATGTACGGGTATGATTATTAGGCAAGACATTTCTATATTTTGATATATTTCATCAGCCATTAACAAAACAATACAATTTTTACATATTTATAATAAAAAAAAATCTGTATGCCAAATTATATTTAATTTTCCTTTAGCCCGTAATACAATAATTAAATGTTGTTCTACATTGATTTGACTTTTCATAATGAGTGTGGCAAATTCACTGGAATAGTAATTATTTAAACTTTATCTATGTTTCCTCTCTTTTACCAAAAATGTTAGTACAAAACCAGAACAACTAATCAAATTATTCAATTTATGTTTAAAATCAAAGTATAAAAGCAGAAAGAAGATAAATCGAATTCTCAATTTACCCAAATAGTTTATCATAATTTAAACAATGTATTGTTGAAGTCAGCAGGCAAAAGACAAATGCAAATTCAATTAAACGAAATACTTCGTCGGTAATAATAACGACGAAACCATGCTTTTGATGATAGTGATACATTTTTGTAAAAAATGAATCTAGATCTTGTATGTGATTCCATCGTGCTTTATTTTTTTCGGGAACTGTATGCACTAAAACTCCACTACTTCTGGGTGTATCTTCACCTTCATAGGATGATGCCTCCGGCAATAGCACATTGTCTTCATGTAATGACTTATAATTTATTTGAGTATTGCTCATAGGAAATTCCATTGTTTATATCCTTTAATATGATACGAAATTCATTCAAGCCATTCAAGATGATTAGATTCAATATATTCCTTATACATTTATAGCAGCATTATTATTATTATTATTACTATTTACATATAAACTGATATATAAACATTTTCTACACAAATACGATTAAGTTTTCACAACTCACGTTACATTTCTCAATTCTCAGCTAATCTACAGGGATTGAATAGAACAAAAACAAAATAAAATAAAGCAAAATATACAAGAAATAAATAAACAAATATATTACAGTAGTGTTGTTGTTGCAAATAAGCTTTATAAACATACTACTAACACTACACAATATATAGCCCAAACAAAGAGACCTCAACATACCGAAGCAGGCAGTATTGTACACTGAGAAAGAATCGACGCAAATTCTATTAATAATTACGTCTATTTGAATATTTTGATTGTTGTTTTTTGGTAATATTTTTATGCTTACTAATTAAATATGTTATTTAATATGTTTGGTTTTTTAAATTTGAAATGTATTATAATCATCACCCTTCAACACCTGATATCTATGAAATCTAATAATAATTCTAATGAAAATGTTAAGTTTACATGCATTTATATATACAGATATGAACGTACGATATGTACAGTGATTACATATCATATATAATATATATATATATATATATATATATATATATATATATATATATATATATATATATATATAATATATAATAGACTACCTGAATTCCATGCTGCCTCATATTCACTATATTATCACAAACCTTCAAAATGTATCAATTTATAGCACAAGAAAGAAAACGGTTGGAAATTAAACACATTGAATAAAATTGCCTTGTTATGTATTAAATGGATATTAAAATATATTTTACACTTGTTTTACGGGCAACAAGTAATTTTCAATTTTTTCTCTATTTGATCTTGAGCTCTTCAAATGTAACTTTTTTTAAACTGAAAACAATTAACTGCGTATTTACTTCAAGAGCACTGCTCTCTATAATTTGTCAAAACTTTGTTTAAATTAAATATGCTTTTTCTTCCATCATCTGATTTATCATATGGACAGTTTTGTTTTGCAATATTCAATTTCAACAAAATTCTCAGCTCTATATAAATAGAGATGAGTAAATATGTATAATTTGTAGTTCAAAATGTATTTTTTAAATTTTGTTGTCAAATTATTAATAACTATAAGTCAAATATATAATAATATAAACAGAATTTGTTGCTTATATACATATATATATATATATATACATGTGAATATAAATAGTTTAATTCTAATTCTAATAAGTAATAATGGATATTATATATTTTAATTTTTTCTTGTACAAGAAAATTTTGTAAATTTGTTACAATGTGGCAATATCATTTTAAGAGGTTTCAACAACTTAATTTTTTGCGTTTTTAGTATACATTTACTTTCTAAGTTTTTTAAATTTAATATTTTTTATTAATAAGACAATTGAATAGTAATTTAGTATTATAATGCATATTAAACAGGTAAATAAATACAATTAAATGAATAAATGCACATATATCAGGTATTGAAATATTTGCATATACAATTTTGATAGATTATTATACAAGGCTTCAAGAGTTATAAAGACCAGACAATTATTGAGCCATTTGATAAACGTCATAATGTTGTTGTAGGAAGAAATGGTTCCGGCAAGAGTAACTTCTTTTATGGTAAGTGTGTATTTACATCCTAGTTTTATATCTATCTACTCGCATATACATTAGAAATATTCTATTTCTTTCACAACTACAGCCATACAATTTGTTTTAAGTGATGAATTTACCCATCTTAGACCGGAACAAAGGCAGGCTCTATTACACGAAGGTACTGGAGCGAGAGTTATATCAGCGTACGTTGAAATTATATTTGACAATTCAGATAATCGAGTACCAGTAAGTAATCGAAAAAGTATTCAGTATTTGAACGAGTTTTCCTTTTTTTTTTTTTTATTAATTTTCCTTTTGTTTTGTGCATTTTTTTTTATAATACTTCTAATGTCAGATAGACAAGGAAGAGATATATTTGCGACGAGTTATAGGAGCTAAAAAAGATCAGTATTTTTTGAATAAAAAAGTTGTGCCACGAACGGAAGTAGTTAATTTATTAGAGTCGGCAGGATTTTCCAATTCTAATCCATACTATATTGTTAAACAAGGTAAAATAAATCAAATGGCTACTGCAGCCGATTCGTATAGATTGAAATTATTACGCGAAGTGGCAGGAACTCGTGTATATGATGAAAGGAAGGAAGAATCTTTGAATATATTACGGGATACTGAAGGTAAACTGGAGAAAATATCGGAATGTTTAAAAACTATAGAAGATCGTTTGCAAACATTGGAAGAAGAGAAGGAAGAGTTGAAAGAATATCAAAAATGGGATAAAGCTCGGCGCACGCTGGAATATATAATACATGAAACTGAATTGAAAGAAACGAAAAAGTCTTTGGAAGAAATACAACAGCAACGCAAAACATTTGTAGATAAGAAAAAAACGTACAATATTCAAATACAAAAGGCTCAAGAAAAGATTAAAGAATTTCAGAGAGCTTTAAAAGAAGCCAAGAAAAATGTAATGAGTACAAAAGAAGAAAGATCCGTTCTATTAACAGAGCAACAGCAATTATTACGTGAAAAAACTAAATTAGATTTAACTTTGGTGGATCTTAATGACGAAGTACAAGGTGATAATAATTCAAAAGAGCGTGCCGATCAGGAATTGAAAAAATTGAAAATTACCATAAGTGAAAAAGAAAAAGAATTAGATGAAGTGAAACCGAAATATGAAGCAATGAAACGTAAAGAAGAAGAATGTTCACGTGAATTGGCATTGAAAGAGCAAAAACGTAAAGAACTTTATGCTAAGCAAGGTCGTGGATCACAATTTTCATCACGCGAGGAACGTGACAAATGGATACAAAGTGAATTGAAGTCCCTGGCCAAACAGATTAAAGATAAAATTAATCATCATGCCATACTGGTAGAAGATTTAACAAAAGATGCGAATGCTGAAAAAGAACTTGGTAAAAAGATTGAAGAACATTCGCAAGAGGTAGAGCAATTGCGTCTGCAAATCGACGAACACAATAAAAGATATTATGAATTGAAAAAAACAAAAGATCATTATCAAGCGACACGTAATGAATTGTGGCGTAAGGAAACACAAATGACTCAACAATTGCAGTCGCATAAAGAGGAATTATCGAAAACAGATCAGGCGTTGCGTAGTATGGCTGGTAAACCAATTCTGAATGGGCGCGATTCAGTGCGGAAAGTTCTTGATAGTTTTATGGAGAAAGGACCACCATATTCGGATATTGCAAAAGCTTATTATGGACCAGTTATAGAGAATTTTAGTTGTGATAAAACCATTTATACAGCTGTTGAAGTAACTGCGGGTAATCGATTGTTCCATCATATTGTTGAATCTGACAAAGTCGGTACACAAATCTTAAAAGAAATGAATAAGTTAAAACTACCGGGGGAGGTAACCTTTATGCCTCTAAATCGATTACAAGTGAAAAATCATGATTATCCAGATGATCCTGATTCCATTCCAATGATTTCCAAATTGAAATATGATGAACAGCATGGTAAAGCTTTGTGTTACATATTCGGTAAGACATTAATATGCCGTAATTTGGAAAGGGCCACAGAATTGGCAAAAAGTACTGGACTCGATTGTGTAACCTTAGACGGTGATCAAGTATCATCGAAAGGCTCCTTAACGGGTGGCTATTTCAACACATCTCGATCACGTTTGGAAATGCAAAAAAAACGTAGCGAATTAACTGCCCAGATACGGGAATTTGAAAAAGAATTAAGTAAACTACGATTGGAATTGAAGCAAGTGGAAAGTAATATTAATGCAGTTGTTTCGGAAATGCAAAAAACTGAAACGAAACAAGGCAAATCCAAAGATATTTTCGAAAAAGTCCAAGGCGAAATACGTTTAATGAAAGAAGAGTTATTAAGAATCGAAAAGTATCGTTCACCAAAAGAGCGCTCTCTAGCACAATGTAAAGCAAATTTAGAAGCGATGAATAGTACAAAATCAGGTTTAGAAGCTGAATTGAATCAAGAACTTATGTCAACACTTTCCGTACAAGATCAACGTGAAATTGATCAACTGAACGAGGAAATACGGCGATTGAATCAAGAAAACAAAGAAGCCTTTACTCAACGTATGCAACTTGAAGTCATCAAAAATAAATTGGATAATCTTTTGGCGAATAATTTATTTAGAAGGAGAGATGAATTAATTCAAGCTCTGCAAGAGATATCAGTGGGTGACAGGAAACGGAAATTGGTGAATTGTAAAAATGAATTGACAGCAACTGAAAAGCGTATTAAGAAAGTCAATCAAGATTTGGATGATATTGAGAAAAGGTATAAGTTTCTTTATATATATATATCTTTCAACCTTTCACAAAATTAGTTCTTATAATAATTTAATAGAGTTCAAGAAGCTGTACAATTGCAAAAATCTTTGCAACTCGAAGTAGAAAATTGGATGAAGAAGGAAAAGGAGTTGGATGAAAAAGTTAATGAAGACTCTAAAAAGATGGAAAAATGGGCTGCCAGAGAAAATCTATTATTGCAAAAGGTCAATGAATACACGGAGAAAATAGCTAGCTTAGGTGCATTACCACAAGTGGATCCAGTCTATTTTAAAATGTCTTTAAAATGTTTGTTCAAAGAATTGGAGAAGGCCAATCAACATTTGAAAAAATACAATCATGTCAATAAGAAAGCGTTAGATCAGTTTTTAAGTTTCTCCGAGCAAAAAGAGAAATTATATATGAGAAAAGAAGAATTGGATGTGGGTGATCAGAAAATTCGTGAATTAATGCAAAAGCTTGAAATGCAAAAAGTAGAAGCTATCCAATTCACTTTCAAACAAGTGGCTAAGAATTTCAATCAAGTGTTTAAAAAGTTAGTACCGCAAGGTGCCGGTCATCTAATATTGAAAACGAAAGACAACAATTTTGATGATCCAGAAAAAGAAGTTGCAAATTCTGATGCATTTACAGGTATTGGTATACGGGTATCGTTTACAGGCATTGATGCAGAAATGCGTGAAATGAATCAATTATCTGGCGGTCAGAAGTCACTGGTTGCTTTGGCATTAATTTTTGCAATACAAAAATGTGATCCTGCTCCATTTTATTTATTCGATGAAATTGATCAGGCTTTAGATGCGCAACATCGTAAAGCAGTGGCTGATATGATACATGAATTAAGTCACAAAGCACAATTTATTACAACAACATTTCGTCCAGAACTATTGGAAAATGCTCATAAATTTTATGGAGTTCGCTTTAGAAATAAAGTTAGCCATATTGATTGTGTTACCAGAGAGCAAGCAAAAGATTTTGTTGAAGATGATAACACGCATGCATAAAATAGAAAATGCTTCACTTCATCTGGAAATTATACAATTATACTACACCCTAAAATTGTTTGTCATAAGTGAAGAAAAGTAAAAGAAAAAATGTTATTGCTGTATTAAACGCCAACCTCCATGTGGTAAAATATAATCGTATAAAGGATGAATTACTAACTAGCTTGGATTCAGTTCTTATATAATTTGGAATTTCATGCTACTTTAGACTTAGTGCTTTCAATATATTATTGGAATTTTAATGCTATCTAAAGCTATCTGCCCACGATTTCCTGCTGGACAACTGTACAAGTCTAAAATGAAATATTTCAAAAATTCTTTTATGGAAAAGAAATCAGAGCAACAAATTTATGCCAATTTTGTATTTCTATTTGTTCTGTAAAAGATTGCTGATTATTATATTTTGCGAATAAGTATGTTTATACTATAAATATGCATAGAGTATTATCTTAGAACTATATATAACGTTTAGGAGAATAATTTAATTTATATTTTGATATTTGTTTTACATTATATATTTCATATTTTATTATAGATATAAGTAAAAATTGTATAAAAAGCGACCTTTTTTTTATTATAATCAACGAACATTAATCCAAATTCATACAACATTAAGTTAAGATCAAAAGTTATTTACTTTATATGCGTGTGACACACCCATACACACTCACTCTGACTCTCTCACTTTATATAATATAATAATAATAATTGATAATGTAATAATTCATTTTAGTTTTCTATAATAAAAGTTTAAAAAAATAACATCGATTTTTTTTTAAATTAGATGAATAAATGCGTTGTCTTTTCTACTTTTATTGAATTTTTTGCTTTGTTTGAAGATTATTGAAATGAATTACAATTATATTTCTATTGCAACAATTTTCTTAAAAAGTCTTTACACATTAGCAACATTTTGTTTTTGCTTGTGTGCTTTTTTTCTGATCATTTTAACATTTGCATTTATTTCTTAGTATGACACTTGCTGAACACAAATATTTATGAAGTGAATTTTATGTTTTTCTCTTTTGTGTACTTTTTTGTAAAGTGTAGTTTTGGTAAAATGTATTGCCACATTAAATGGAATAATTTGGATATATTTGTGTGATATTCTTCAATTCAACTGGTCGTATAATCGGTGTAGTTTTATTCATACCTGAGATATCATTCGAATCTTTGCTTTGTTGTAAAGTCTTATTATTTGGCATTGATGATTTCACCTTTGACCAGAATTTTAAACTAGTGAATAATTTAATGTACGCTGTTCTGTAATGAGAAAAATTTCAAAATAAAACATTAAAATAAAAATAAAAACATTAAAAATTTATTAAATTCTCGAATTTCAAATCATAATTTTTCTATTTTAAAGGTCATGTCATGGCGCCTCAAATGAATGTCAAAAGCTTAAATAATTTAATGAAAGAAAAATATCGCTCGTGACTTACAAACTTACTATAGATGAATGTGAACTAGTATAAGTTCACAGCTCTGTTGTTTTAAAAGGTATAATGTATAAAGGGCTTAATTTTTAAACACAATTTCTGATTTTTAAATAGCCTTCATAGAAAATATAAAGAACAATATCTTCTGGATTTGAATAAACAATAATAAACGAAATAATTTTCAGAAATTTTAACTTAAATTAAAAAAAAATACCTGTAATTGCGATTACTAACAGCATATATTGCCGGATTAATGACACTTGATGCCCATGCCATAACAGATGCAATTATATGCAACCATGGATGAGATGTATTCCGTTCATCATCGACTACATTGGCCAGCATTAATGGTAAAAAGCATATCAGGAAGCATATAAATATAGTCATCATCATTAATGTCAAACGATTATCTTCACGACATTTTCGTATAAAAAAGATTTGCTCTTTCGTTGACAAATCGAATTTTCTATGATTAACGATTTTTTGCTTCTGGCGCGCAACTATTATATAAATACTTGTGTATGAGATTATTATAGCAAGGCACGGAAGTAGAAAACCAATTAAAAATAATGTCTTTTTAATAGATTTGCCATCTTTTTTTAATATAGTGCAAGAGAAGGTCGTTTCATCCAAGCCCATTTTACCCCAAATACCTAAAATTGGTGGTAACTATAAAGACATATATATGATATATATACATATATATATATATCATATATATATATATATATATATATATATATATATATATATATATAGTATACATATTAGTGTGTGTGTGTATATATATGTATATTTTCATTTAGATAAAAATAGAACATACCAAAAGCATAAATGATATGGACCACACGAAAATCAATTGTAAAATGATATATTTCATTTTATACATTTTTATATAGAGATTATGGCACGCAATCAATATATATCTAATTGGAATAGAAAATAAAAAGTGGTAAATGTAATATAAATATGTGTGTTTATATCATAGCAGTGTTAGCAGTGCTTACCTATTCAATGTAATGCCGACCATACTTAATAGTGATACAGCCACATTACCATAAAATATCACAGGAAAAATTTTGCATAATGTTTGTCCAAAAGTCCATTCCTAATTGAAATGGAAATGAATATTTAATCCATTATTGAACAAGTATATCTTAAAGGACAATTAATAAAATAAAAAGTAACGATGTGGACCATTAAAATACTATCAACTAACTACTTTGCCTAAAACTATTCGAAAATGTAATTATTTTTTCCATATACCAACATTTTTGTCCAAACAAAAAAAAATTTTTTCGAAAAACGATTCTATATTTACAGTATAACATCGTTGTTGAATTGTAGATCTATGTTCAACCATAGATACATGGTAAAACTATAAGACTTTCTTTTTTTTTGAACCTTCTGATAAAATCCATGATACAGTTGATATATCAGAAAGTTCACACTACTTTAAACGATATTAAAAGCATCTAATAGAAAACCATCCGCTCTATGACATATGTTCTCATTAAATGTCCAGTGCCATTGTACAGTAATTCCAACTAAGTCTGTTAGGCTATACTCACCACTTGACCGAATTTTTATTAATTGACATAGGCAACTGAAATTAAGAAAATTACTTACCTCTTTAAAAAATCTTACAGCAGTTAAAGGTAAACTAAATGAACAAAACAATAAATCTGAAATGCATAAGGATAAAACGAAAGCGGTAGTTGCATGTTTTCTAATCTTTGGACATTTCAACAAGGCAAGAATTGTTATAAGATTTCCTAAAAATACACATTAATAATGTAATTATTATTATATGAAATAAGCGAGACATCGATGGAGTTTCATAGCAAGAAGTTTTATAAATTACAAAAAATTTAACATAACTGAAATTTTATGGAAAAGAATGATTAAATTTTTTTTACAAAATTACTTAACTTAAGAACAATTAAAAAAATTTAGTTTAAGTGTTTATTGAAAACATTGCATATTTCAATAAGAATAAGAAAAAGAATGCTCCCAAAGTTAAATGATTAACGAATCTCTAAAGTTCAATTATTATCCATTAATAATCTAAATTAAAATTTTGTTCCAATTTTTTTTAAATACTTATTTATTACTATTGGAAGACATTTTCTCTCTTTCTCTCTCTCTATCTCTCTTCCATCTCTCTGTCTTTGTCTTTTAAAGACTTTCTTTATTCTATTTGTAGTAGAATTGGAAATGGTTTATAGTATCTCAACTTACCGAATATTCCGATTATTGTTAAAGCAGAAGCACTGAGAGCCGCAAATATTGTTGCTGAGTGTGGATAAATACTGTGACCTTTCATCTACAAAGTTAAACAATTTGAATTAAATTAAGTTAGGAGCACACTCTGCCAGGCAAAATATTTGTCTGTCTCTTAATCTGTTTTACATATCAATATACAAAAAAAAAGTTAAATATATTTTGATTACTCAGATTATTTTTGAATTGTAATGCAGCAGAGAATCATATCAAATCTCAAAGCACCATAATAATTCATAAAACTATTAAACAAAATTATCTTCTCGTTTTGGAATTATTTTTTCAAAAAACTTCCCGGTGCATATTGATCAAATGATTATTTTATTCTTTAGAGAAAGATTTTAATCTCAATTCTTAACAGTATTTCTTCAAACTAAAGATTAATTCATTAAAATTTCTTTTTTTTTAAATTTTTTTTTTTAAATTAAACCCAATACATAATCACCGTAGAATTATTTGATCCATTAGAATACGTTGAATTTCCCTGACTTAACTTCATCGAGTGCAAACTTTAAGTTTACCTTTAATTTTATATTATTTTTTTATTTAATTTGATTTACAAATTAAAACGGAGTACACTAAAAGTTCTAAATGAATTAGTTATATTTAACTTTATCTAATGGCACACATTACCAAAATGAAGGAGGAATAAAATACAATAAATTAAAAGTTATACATTTTTTAAAATGTTGAACAAATATTTTGTACAAAAAAAAAGGGAAAACGAGAAAGCATGACACATTTTTATCAATCAGTAAATCTGCAGATAGTGACAGGAAGCTGTAATAACAGCAACAGTCGTAAAAAAAGCAGTAAGAAATTATATTTGCATGGGGCCAAATCTTGGATACCCATCTCCCATACATTATGATATTACAATTCAGAGCCTGCTTCACTTTTTCAGTGGCCTATGCAAAATGTAAACATAAAAAAAGTGAAAATTTTGTTCATGTATAATTTCGCTTAAGCGATTTGATGATTTGGACAAAAACGTACCATTTTTACTTGTACAAAAATTTCAGCATTCTAATGCACAAACAGTCGGACATATAGAAAAACATATCTAAACTGATTCAGAATTTGATGCTGATCAGAACTATAGATTCTTTGTAGGGTCTCCAACGCTTTCTTTTGGGTGTTATAAACATAATTGTCAAATGACCTTTAACTTTTAATATAATTGAATCCATTTATCCATTTACGTTTGCTAATTGCATCATTAGATTATGCATATGTAGAGTATAAAAAAAACGACTACAATCAATAATGGTAAATAAAAATATGTGTGAATTTCAAACGTTGTGGCTGTTATATTGCTGTAACG
Source organism: Melophagus ovinus (assembly GCA_023089585.1). Classification (NCBI taxonomy): domain Eukaryota; kingdom Metazoa; phylum Arthropoda; class Insecta; order Diptera; family Hippoboscidae; genus Melophagus; species Melophagus ovinus. Next base: position 10,554,361 of record JAKKIB010000178.1, read on the forward strand.
CCGTGCATAGCTGCTGTTATTGCAGGGCCTATTGAAATTTCAAGTTTTGTGCGTATAAGTGCCTCTTCCAAAATTATACATATATATATAATATATTTAATATATATATATATATAATAGATTATACATATATTGTGATATTCTTTTAAATTTACAACCCCTGTTTGTCATAACAATGATCATAAAAGAGAGCGTTAGTTTAATTTTTCATATAAAAATACAAGCAAAATTATGCAGTACATTAAAAAAATTCCTTTTTACAAAAATGAATGAAATCAGAAGTGCCCCCTCCACTCACTCCACCTACCACCATAAGTAATTGATGTTTCTGTAATTTTTTTTTTCATTTGTAGGGGAACAGAAAGAAGCAGAAATAAAAGCTCCGAGGCCTATTAAGCAGACTTATATTTATTTAATTTTTATTTTATTTTTCCTACGGAAAGAGGACGACTGAAACATAAGAATGGCGTATTATTATTTTCATTACTTAGAGTAAACGTGCCCCAGCAGTTAATTTTTCCTATTTTATTTGTATTTTGTTTAATTTTATGTAGATTGTGACAACAACAATTAAGATATATAAATCTCTATATTTATTGAACGCACAAACAAAAAGACTTATTATAGTCTGAGAGATATCTTAATTGATATATTAATTGGCCTTTTCATATATATATAAAAGAAAAGAACTCCATAATAAAACAATCATTATATATGTAGCCATATACACTTTGAAAGTGAATAATGTTAGAAGGAATTGAAGATTAACATTAATTATGTCTCCATGCAAAATCATAATTATTTAAAAAGCACCATAATTAAAATATGATATTTATGCAATAAAAAATTCGTAATTATATACACTCAAATGTGATCACATAAAATATTGCCGCTTAGGGATTAATACTTACTATATTAAAAATATCAGAAAAACAAAAAACGAGATAAGTGCAATAAATAAAAAAAATAAATAAATAAAAATATTTAACGGTATGTATATGCACATACACATATGTAGAATGTTTATCACATATTTTTTTTGTTACATTTTTCTATGACCATATATAATATACATTGCATCCATATAAGTTTAATATTTAAATTTTATATTTTTTTGATTCTGTACACAAGACTTCACATATTTATTGAAAATATTTTTAATTTAACACTTTACTTTTTTTTCTTTCTTTTTTTACACAACTTTACTTTGTTTAAGAATTTTTAATGCCATCACTTTATATTAGATAAGATCAGGCTTAAATCTTATGTGATCTTAAATGCTAGAATAGTACTGATACCATAGCGATTACATGTATATATCATGCCATCACAATTATCCATCATATAACTGTTAATTTGTTACAGCGAATTCAATGCAACATGATAGACCAACTTTACTGTTTGGGGGAAGCAGAAATATACCGTTAATGATAATAAAATGAAAAGTAAAAATGGCAAAATTTCAGTAAAAAGGAATTTATATAAACAGACCAGTTTAAAATTGTGCTTTAAATAAATTTAAAACCTTTCTGTTGTTTGAAGCATTTACCTAATTACAACAAGAGACAAGTAATCCAAGAAAACATATATAAGAATTCCGCTTTTATTTTTTATATGAAGGTTACTTTATACACAACAAAAAATTCAATAGCAACACATTTCATATAAACAACTTATAACGTGAATATAACCGTATTGGGAACAGTTAGTTCTATAAATATTCTCCAAACCATTTGTGATCGTATTTCGATAAAAATCTATGGCAACCATTTAAGTTGTTTTGTATAACATATTTCATTGTAAATGGATTTTTATTTAGTTTCTCCAATTCCTTATTCTTTTCAGCTTGTTCGTTTAATATATCTTGTGAGGCAACTTCTGCTTTGAATGGCAATAAATGGCAAATTTGGTTCAACATTGGCTGAACTTCCGCAAACTCACATTTACCCGATATCTCAAATATAATTCGGCCACTTTTTATGGGTGTGACGTAATGATCAATAGCACCTTTACCACCACCCATACGTTGACCTTGACCCTTTTTAGTAACAGGCTGCCAAGGCGCTGGTATTCGCCATATGGCAAACATTCGACTAACGTCTATTTTACGGCCGACAGTTAAACGGCACATTTCAAAATGTCCCCAACGCATACGTCCACCACCTCGAGCAACTATACCATATTGATTAAATAGGAAACTATTGTGAATGAGTTCGGGGCCACGCATTAATCTAAGTTTTTTTTGTGTTTTAGGAGGACGTAAATTCGAGGGATATTGTGGCATTCTTTCCATTACTCTTAATTTAGGTTTCTCAACTTGTTCGAAATCATCGTATTTTCTTGGTGGTGGCATATATTTCAAATCCTGACATCTTTGCAGAAAATTAACCGGCTTACATAAATTCGTATAATTTCCAACACTTTTTATTGTACTTAACATAATTTGTTAATAAATAGATTTACTTGTACTTATATTTACGAATGTTACAACAGCCAATATTTATCAATTGAATTAGATAAGTTAGGTAAAAGAAAGATTAACGATTTAATTGGTAGTTAGTAATGGAGATGACATCAGATTTAGTATTAGTTCAAGTATAGCATATACATATATAATAATATGTCGAATATATACATTACGAAAATGTGGAAAATACAAAACTTAAGGTTGAATAATGTTTGATCGCTAATGCAAGTTACAAGTAGCAATATTATTTGTAGTAAGCTAATAATAACATATATAATAATTATAGCGCATAAATCATATTTTTAAATACATTGCAGAAATATATTTCGTGTGTATACTGTTATTTTTATATAGAGTCATGCTGAACGCTAAACCGCGATAATTTATCGATTACTAAGAAGTAAATAGAAAAATGACCATTTTAAATAAGATGACCATCTCTATAAAAAGAATTGGTAATCTTTATTAAAAAATTGGAAGTAGATTCGTCTCTTTTAAATTAAAAGTTGAGGCATTCAAGTAAATAAATATAAACAAAATAAAGGCTTCCATAATGAATTGGACTAAAAGAACTGATGATCAAGTTTCCACTTTGGTGGGTACGTTGGACATAAATGATACACAGATAATTATAGAAGAGAATGAAAAGGTTGAGGATGAACCAGATACATCAAGGTATGTACATAGATATAGATGAATATATTTGGTTTTACGGGGATATTAGTTCAAATATATAAATAAACATGTAGATTAATTTAAGTAGTTTGCGCCTGTGTTTGTTTGTTTGCATTAATAAAGAAATATTTTCTCTTTTATATCATCCATTGTATTGTTATTCGGTTATATAGTCCGGCTGAAACCAGTTTAATTTTAAAAATCATTCGTAAGGGTTTAGTCGAATCTAAATTAGATTTGGAAGTTCAACGTAGAGATCCAAATTCACCACTGCATTCAGTAAAAACATTTGAAAAACTTCATTTAAAACCAGAAATATTGAAAGGTATTTATGCAGTGGGCTTCAATGCACCATCAAAAATCCAAGAAAGCGCTTTGCCATTACTGTTAGCTGATCCTCCCCAAAATATGATAGCTCAAAGTCAATCGGGCACAGGTAAAACGGCTGCTTTTGTTGTGGCCATGTTAAGTCGTGTAGATCCCAAATTGGATTACCCGCAAGTTTTATGTTTATCACCAACATATGAACTTGCTATACAAACAGGAGAAGCAGCAGCTCGACTGGCACAATTTTGTCCAGATATAAAATTGAAATATGCAGTACGGGGCGAAGAAGGTTGATTACCTAACATTTTTATTATAAAACTCTTTAAATGTATATTTATAAATAATTTCGTACTCTGTAATAATATTTAAATGCAAATGCTCAGTGATACAAGGTACTAAATTGACAGATCATATTATTATTGGTACACCGGGTAAAGTACTCGATTGGGGTTTAAAATATCGCGTATTAGATTTGAAGAAACTTCGTGTTTTTGTATTAGATGAAGCTGATGTTATGATTGCTACCCAAGGTCATCACGATCAATGCATCCGAATCCATAAGTATATATATATTTACTGACCTTATTTAAAGAGGTTTTAATCTCAATAGTTTTGTTTTTATTATTTTTTTTTTTTTTGGCACTTTGTGATTTAAAAGACAACTTTCACCCAAATGTCAGATGCTGTTCTTTTCTGCAACATATGATAAAGAAATTATGAATTTTGCTCAGCATATTGTGCCTGATCCAAATATCATAAGATTACGGCGTGAACAAGAATCTTTAGATAATATTAAACAATATTATGTACGCTGTAATACTCAAGAAGCCAAATATCAATCTATACAAAATATATATGGCAGCATTACCATTGGTCAAGCAATCATTTTTTGTCATGTAATTCCATGAAATATATCGCAAAAAAAAGAACAGATAAATCATTTAATTTTATTAACATATTTTAATATTGCTCTTTTAACTATAGACTCGCAGCACAGCCGGTTGGTTAGCTGGAAAAATGTCTAATGATGGGCATTCGGTGGCTATTTTATCTGGCGAATTAACTGTGGAACAGAGACTAGCGGTCTTGGATCGTTTTCGTATTGGTTTAGAGAAAGTATTAATTACGACGAATGTTTTATCTAGAGGTAAATAACACATAAAGGCGGCAGGTTTCATTTTAAATGAATAGGTTGAACGTTGAATATGAAAATGATATTTTTTCATAATGCAATATTTATCTTCAAGGCATTGATGTGGAACAAGTGACTCTTGTGGTAAATTTTGATTTGCCAAAAGATGCAAAAGGTAATGCTGATTGTGATACATATTTGCATCGTATTGGCAGAACAGGTCGTTTTGGTAAGTGCATAATAATTTATTTCAACTGAAATGTAAAGTTTTATGAAAGAAACTCTATTAAAATGGTATTTTCGTAGCAGTTTCATATAATTCTGTCGCTTTCAATCTCTCCACAGTTATTATTCAGAAAATTTGTTTTATTTATAACATTAATTTTAGGAAAAAATGGCATAGCAATTAATCTAATTGACAGCGACGAAGCGATGACAATTTGTCGAACAATTGAAGATCATTTTAAAAAGCCCATAAAAGAATTGAATGCTCATATTGAGGAAGAATTGGAAAATATTGGATTTTAATTTATTTAAAAAAAATAAACGTCTGCCAATTTGCTTTGCACTCTACGACTTTTCTATGTATTAAAAAGTTTTCTATGTATTAAAAAAAAGCAGGGAATTTGCTTGAGGATTTAGAAATATAAGAAATGAACTAAAGAGAAAAAAAAATTGTATGCAACATTTTCATAATGAAAGTGAATGTCATTAAATAAAAGTAAAAATAAAATTGTTTACTTAATAAAGTAATGCATAATATACTCGAAGAATTTGATATTTTTCGATGGAAACAGATAAATTAACTATGACGCCTGCAGCGTTTTTGGAGCTGGAAAAGGAAACATGATTTGTATCATTTTTTAACAGTACACACGTTTATTACTAATTGTGTTGGATCTTATTGCACCTATCCATCTTAAAAAATTTTTGTCATACAAATGGCCGGTTATTGCTGTTGGATTTAACGATTGGTTTTGGATTAATTGTGTCTGTGAAGGAAATTGGCCATTTTTAATCGCCAATTCTGAATGCTTTCTTTAAAAAGCAGAAAGTGCCATGGTTTATTTGTGGCTTCTTCTGAAGAGCTAGCAATTGCATAAGATGGAAAAAGTATTTGATGCTCCTCATAATTTTATTTTTTGAGTAAAATGCGCCTAAAATATTAAATTTTATTAAAATATATTTCTAAAATCGCGCCCTGTATTTTAATAACAACTTCACATGTACAAAGACGCAAACTTAAATCTTTATTGGCGAGTGTGCTAATAAATCGTTCGGTAAAATCTAAAATAGGTCTATTTCAAGTCTTTCTAGGTGTTGCATACATTCATACAAACCCAAAATATCTTAAGTATTACAAGTGGTGTACGTATACAATGATTTAAACGGAAGAAGAAGCATTATTTGCAAAATATCTGTAAAATAATGCGACAATATTTATGAAATTTTACGAAAGAATGGAAAGAAAAAATATATTATGCGCCTTTTAAAATTTTTTTTATAAATTTTGCAAGTTTCTTTACGTGGTAATATATAAACCATAGGCAAATACATTTTTATCTATCAAATTTTATTAAGCTGTCAATTTGCGAATGTTTAATGTTAACAAGAAGTACAAGTAACCATTTAAACCAAAAAAAAGCAGCTTTAAGTGTAAGAAGTTATCATTAGTAAATTTCACTGAATTGTACGTTAGGTAATCGTCCATTTTAATCAAGAATTTCAAGGACTTACTTCCAACACAAAACATGTGTGGTATATTTTGTTGCATATCTGACAACAATGCGAATCATGATTGTTTACAAAGTACCGTAAGTCTAATACTCTCTTAAATACTTAATTTTGAAGAATTTTAATCAAAACTGGTACTAACTTTATGTTTCAGATAGTATATAATTTACTACAAAATCGTGGTCCAAATAATGAGAGAATTATTAGATTACCTTTTGGAATATTTGCCAGTTTTATATTGTGGCATCAAGGAAATTCCATGTGTGTGCAACCAATTGGCAATGATGATTTAATATTATTATTTAACGGAGATATATACAACTTTCCAATGGGCAAATCGAATGATACATTTGATGGTGAATCGGATACAAAATATCTGTTTCAAATGATAGAAAAGTGTAAAGATGACTTGACCTTGATTGAATTATTTCGTCAAATTGAAGGTCCATTTAGCTTGATATTATATAAAAAATCGTGTAACAGTTTGTATTTTTGTCGTGATGCCGTTGGTCGTAGTTCATTAATAGTTGAAAAAGATTCAAACCATTTCCGTATTTTAAGTACGACAAGTATAAATAGTTCAATTGCTATTGAATTACCTTCAATTGGTTTGTTTAAGATGAATTTGGATAATCTTCACTATTGGACACTATTTTCCTGGCAACAACTTGATAATTTTTGGGTGAATAAGTTAAACGATTTAGAGCAAAAGTTTGATATTACTATAAACTATGGCGACATAATTTGGCCAAATTGGCTGCAAAAACAATCGTTAATTTTCGAAAACGATACATATAATTTTTACGATATCATTAAAATGCACGCATTTACTACAGCCGAAAGTCTATTTGAGATGCTATTAAAAAATGGCAAAATATTAAAAACTTTAAGTACATTTGCCAAATTATTGGAAGAATCAGTGAAAGTTAGAGTTACTAAAACGACGAAATATTGCAGGAATTGTTTAAATCCCCAAAAATGGTGTCAACATACGAAAATTGCGTTATTGTTTTCGGGTGGGCTTGATAGTACTTTATTGGCCTTTTTAATAGATAAATTTGTTAACGAAGGCGATAGTATTGATCTGATTAATGTTGCATTTGAACCGATCAAAAATACAATTGATAATTGGGAAGTTCCCGATAGATTATCAGGAAAAATTTCATTTAACGATTTGCAAATGCTATGTCCGAAAAGGTTTGTTCCCCTTAAACAGAAAAAAAGAAATGAGAAGAAAATACTTATAATTTCTACTTTTTACTCATGGAAGGACATGGAATTTTATTGAAGTGAATGTAACAAGAGATGAGTTGAAAGAAATGTTGACAACACATTTGAAAAACCTCATTTATCCATTAAATACAGTTCTTGATGAATCAATTGGCTGTGCTTTATGGTTTGCGGCTAGAGGTAAAGGTTTACTCAATGGGACAGAATACATATCTTCCGGAAGGGTAATAATAATTGGCTCTGGGGCTGATGAATTATTTGGCGGTTATATACGTCATAGAAATGCTTATTTGCGTATGCAAGGTAATGACTTGGAGAAGGAGCTTTGTGTGGATAAAGAATTACATTACGATTGGACTCGTATATCATGTCGAAATTTAGCCAGAGACGATCGAGTTATTGGTGATACAGGTAAAACGTCAAGAGGACCATTCCTTGAAGAGCATTTAATAAAATACGTACAAAAGATGAATGCAAACCAAAAATGTTGCTTCATTTTACCGAATGGCATTGGAGATAAATTATTTTTAAGATTATATGCTTATCAATTGGGTTTAAAACGTGCTGCCTCCTTAAAGAAAAGGGCCATACAATTTGGTTCAAAAATAGCAGTAAAGACACAAAAAGCAACAGATTTATCAATATATATAAGATAATACAATTATTGTAAATTGATAAACAAATAATAGCTTAAAGAAAAACAGATATTTGCTTTGCTTTACTTACAGTTGCTACATCAAAATAAAATATTTCACAAATGGTTTGCAAAATTTATCAAAATAAATGTGCAACACTTGTTTTACTTCTTAATTCACACCATCAGGACATTAATTAAATAAATATTGAATAATCGTTTAAAATAATCACAGTCTGCAATGGAGGCAACTAAAATGTAATGAAGCCGGAATGGCAAAAACTTTTTGACTGAAAAATCAAATATGCGTAATTTTGTTAGATTTAATATTGCTTCTTTATTTCTAATAAGACATATACAAAAAGGGAAAAACTAAATTATTTAATTTACTTTACTGGAATGCTCAAGAAATCTTTAATTTTAACCATTTTAAGTGAATGCTTAATTCGCGAATTGAAAGTGATTAAGCCATCCCTGTTTTATGTATACTTCTTAGATTTATCTCTAAAAATTCATTGCATTCTTATTTAGATTTGCGTGTACACATTTTAACTTTAAAAAGTGTGGAGGTGCAAATTTTTAAAATTTAAACAATTATGAGTACATTAAGTAGACCAAAATCACCACATTCAAATAATCCAGTAAGAAATGTGGATAAAGAGGAAAGTTTTTGGGATAAATTCAACACTTTGGGTAGAAAGAAAGGCACTAAAGAGGGTGAGTCATATGAGTACGTCATATTTGTTTTGATGGGATACCCACTTATTAAATTTTTAATTGACATACATTTTTGTACATCTATCTACACATATGTGGGTGTTATTCCATTGTTATTACATCATTCCGAATAAATTTCATATTATGTATTTTAAAAATGTGATAAATGAAATGTGACGTCTCATTGCACTTTTCTTTTTTCTTTAAGTTCAAAAAGTACAAGAAGAAGGTAAATATGCTATAGATGCACCGGGAGCACCTAGCCAACTGGATATACCGCCAGAAGATTACGCGTTACGTGATCATGAGCAACGTGCTGTAATCGATCCACAATCAGCGAATGATCCAGAGGTTCTTAAACTACAACGAATCCTTATAGATTGGATAAACGATGAATTGGCAGAGCAACGTATTATCGTTCAAAGTATAGATCAAGACATGTATGATGGTCAGGTCTTGCATAAATTGTGGGAAAAATTAACGGGCAGAAAATTGGATGTGCCAGAAGTAACACAATCTGAAGAAGGTCAACGTCAAAAATTACGCATTGTCTTAAGTGCAGTTAATCATACTTTGGGTTTCCATCAACGAATACCCAAATGGTCGGTGGAAAGTGTCCATTCAAAGAATATTGTTGCAATATTACACCTTTTAGTTGCTTTGGTACGCCATTTTAGAGCACCTGTTCGTTTACCTGAAAATGTTTTCGTTACAGTTGTTATTGCCCAAAAAAATAGCGGTGTTCTGAATGCTCAGTGAGTGTGACGTTACTTTTTGACTATAGATGATTTTATATATATTATATTAAAAAACAGTATCAAAATGAATTGTGTGTGTGTGCTTTTCTCGTAGGAAATTTCAAGAGCAAATCACTTCTGAATATGATGATGTTGGTATGCGTTGCGAAAAAGATGCATTCGATACGCTGTTCGATTGTGCACCAGACAAATTAGCTGTTGTTAAGAAATCACTAATAACCTTTGTGAATAAACATTTGTCCAAAGTGAATTTTGAAATCAGCGATTTGAATAGTGATTTCCGTGATGGTGTTTATTTATGCCTACTAATGGGCTTATTGGGTGGATTTTTTGTACCGTTAAATGAATTCCATCTAACCCCACAAGATTCCGATCAAATGATTGCCAATGTAACATTTTCATTTAATCTAATGCAAGATGTTGGTCTACCTAGACCCAAAGCACGTCCTGAAGGTAAAAATTTTTTCGATTACAAATTAATAATAAAGTTTTTCATTACCTTTTTCTCTCTTTTTAAAATTTGAATAATCCCATTTTAATTATTTTAATTTTAATTAAATATAGATATCGTTAATATGGATTTGAAATCAACATTGCGCGTATTGTATAGTTTATTTTCAACATTTAGAAATTATGCTTAAACATCCATAATTACAAAATTATGTGATTCAATAATAATCAAATTATATGCTTTAGTAATAATCATGAATTAACTGATCTATTGATCTACTTAAACTATGTGTAAATTTTACGTATTTGAATGGTAAAACTTTTATTTCATTTTTTTAAGTTGAAATTGTTGTAATTAATTTGGCTTGAAGATGTGTTGCAATTGAAAATTGAACTTCAAGGTTTTAAATTTAGTTAATTTATTGTTGTAGTCTAATCACGAAGAGATGTATTAAGGTGTTTTTTTTTGTTGTTTTCGCTTGAAATATTTTCATATGACGAAATAATTTATATATACTTATCTTTAACAAGATATAAACATGAATTAAGAGTTGCTTACTATTACTGAGGCAATGAAAATCTTTTACTAATTTATAATTTATTTATATTTTGTGAATGGCTAATAGGTTTCAATTCGTTAATGAATGAAATTTTTTAAACCTAAAAATAAAGATCGTTTCATTATCACAAATTTTATGGGAATTTTTTTCTATGTAATAACAACATGTCAGGCATAATATCTAGAATTAAAATGATTTAAGATATAGTGAGATTTTTCTTATACAAATTTATTTGAAACTTAATATTTTGGCCTATAAACAATTTCCAGGAAAAAATGGACCAAAGCAAACTTTATTTTTTTTTATTTATAATTTTCTTTACATTTTAATTAAATAGCAAGAAATAATTCATAGAACAATTGACAAGTGACGCTTTTCGTAATTTTTCTACTATTTAAGGTTCAAACTTGCTACTCCGTTTTGTTATGAAAAATATAAAAAATATAAAAATATATTTAAACAATTTTATACATATATATGTATTTACTTAAGTAATTTATTATTAATCAGTTAGACAAATATATATCAAAGTTAATAAAAGGAATGTCGGTTAAGATCATGGGTTTGTTAAAATGAAAGCACAAACAATAATAACAATTGTAAAAGAAGACGAAAAAGTTTGAGGTATAAATTAATGCTTATATACGTAAAGACACAGACACACACACATACAAACATATAAATGTATACATGTACAAATATAAATACATTATGTATGTATACTTTCCAGCAATAAAAATTACAATAATAATAATAATAATAACGCAATTAGTAGAAACAGTCAGTAGCAATAACAATAATAGCAACAACAGCTACAACAACAAAAGTAAAAAATAAATACTAAAAGAAAATATGTTAAAGGAAAACAGAAATTCTCCGCTTTTGTTCGTTGAATAGTTCACCTTTTTTTTCTTTTCTTTTTTAAGTTTAATTTTAAATATATATATATGTATATATATGTATCTGTAGTTGTGTGTGGTGTTTTATATGTTAAGATTTTTTAAGCCTCATTTCTATAACTGAGCAACAAGTTAAGTTAGTCGATTAAGAAACGTCTTTGGAAGCGCAATGTTAAACGTTTATTAAAGCTGCACAATAACTATTTATACAACATATACGCATGTATATGTCTACATATATATAAGTATATATATATGTATGGTATAATATATAAATTTGTATAGTGCAAACAAATGGAATTAGTATTGTGTACACAGTAAAACTGGTTTTTGGAATGAATATTTTTTTGTTGTATTTTTCAAACAATTTTCAACACAATACATGAACATTTTTCCAAATGAAATTTTCTGTTGCTATCATTGTTGTGTTTTTTTATTATATGTATTTTTGTTTTTGTTTGGCTTTCTTGTAAAGTGGCCCTACATATATAAATGAAAATTACATACATATATATATAGAAAAAAAAACCATAAAGAAAGAGTCAAAGAGGGGGAGAAAGAAAGAAATTGTCATAATTGTGTGTTTCAATTGAGAAGCAGCACAAAGGCAATAGAAGAAACTTAAAAAAATATTTCAATATAAAATATTTTACAAAAAGAGACAAAAACATAAAGCTAACAACAACAACAAGAGTAATAATAATAATAATAACAATAATAGTAACTACAACAAAAACAAAATCAAATTAATAATAACAACAGCAGTAATAAAACAAAAACAAAAAACAAATTGCTGCGAAAAAATGCCTTGTTCCGCTGTAACATTATCTGTGGCTACAATATCCGCCATCATTGCCACCGCTTTGTTGGCCATTGCATTTTCAACAGATAATTGGTTACACTACGATGTTAAACGAAGCAATATACAGGTAAAAAGTTAGAACAACAACAATAATAATAATAATAATAATAATAATAATAATAATAAACAACAACAACATTATTACTAACAAGAAAAATTAAGCAAATACCAGAAAATGTATTTCTTTATCAACAATAGCTGCTAATGCATTCCAAGCTTCAGTAACAACAACAACATAACAACGACACATCAACAATAATGACAATAAAAAAAAAATTACAGTAACAAATTAGGGAAAAAGTTTGAAAAATGAATAAACAAAAAATTATGAATAAATATAAGAATAAAAAGAAAAACATCTGAAAATATTAACTTTCTATGAACAGTAAAAGCAACATACATACACAGAGAAATAACTCGTATAACCACGTATGTTGTGTTTAAGCATAAGTAGACAGACAGAAACACAGACAGACAAATAAATGTATATACAATCAACTATAAATATCATAATAAATTTATGGTATGCGATTTGAGATTTTAAAGAAATGCAAGACAAACCATTGGAATTTAAATTATACCTAGTTACATATATATATATATATATATATATATATATATATATATATATTATATATATATATATATATATATATATATATATATATAAGCTACACATATTTATGAAGAATAAATGGAAAACTTTTGATCAGAAACTTGCTAAATTCAATTCGACTTGTTTTCGGAGCAACTTGAATTCTTTCTTAAAAAACAAAAAAATCTATTACTCTTATTCTGAATTCTAATTTATAAAACATTCTTCTCTTTGTAACACAAAATTTCAATAAATAAGCGGATATAAACAAACTTTTTATTCATTCATCAATGTTTAAAAAGTAATTTCACATGCCACAATACAAAAAAAATTTAGTTACTATGAAGAACTGCTGTTTTAATTGAATTATTATTTCTAATTTTAGGCATTAGAAACATTCCACTATGAGCAATTTTAATAAAATTAATCATAACCTTTAGTTTTGTTAGAAAACGATTGAATATTAGTTTCATATGTTGAAATTATTTGATATACTTTAAAATGAACAGGTAAGGTTAGGGCCAACTCTTAAATACCCTCCACCATTTTGCTTAGAGAATTACAAGCCAACAAAGTTGAAAAAATCGTTTTTTTTAATTTATTTAAAACGATCAGTATATGAGAGAAGGTTCAAAAAATTGACTTATATGGACCACATATGGCACACATATTTTTCACATTAAAACTTAAGGCAGTGCCAATTTTTGGTAAAATGTATTCAAAATTGAAACTTTTGCTTATAGAATAAGTCTTTTTCGCAAAAGGCGTTATTGAGAAGCGGTTATACAAATAGACCAATCTAGACTAAATTAGATACATAAACTTTTTATGTAAAAATATAATGTAGCACCAATTTCCATTAAAATATTTCTGAAATCGTAATTTTTTTCAATATACCACAATTTTAAGAAATATGTTTTAAAAAAACTGGACAAGGTTTTGCAATATTGAAATTGTCACCACATTGTTAAAAAAAGAGAAAAAAATAAATCCAATCGATCATAATATAAAAATGTTACACATGATCGGGGCGAATTTTTAAATACCCTACACCAGTTTAACCAATGAAATGAATCGTTCAAGTTAGGCAAGTCAAAGAATTGAAATATTTTTTATACCAGAGGAAGGGCAAAGGGGAAAAAGGGCATTCTAAATACTGAAACAATCCTAATCCCAATTTAATGTGATATTTATACATTTTAACTTATGGAGTCTTGTAACCAAAATGTAGCAAACTATTGTTATTCTAAAATTGCGTTTTGTATTTTGATAACAATATTAAGATATATAAAAAAACGGACGCATAGACATTCAGACAAACAGATGTGTTTAAATCAATTTGAACAATCAATTGCTTGACAGTCATTTGTTTGTATAAAAGTTGCCTTTAAATGTTATATACATTCGCGTTTATCTTATTTTTATATCCTGTACCAAAAGTAGTGGATAGTTGGAAATAAAAAACATCATTAAAGAACTTCAATACAACTTTTATTTATTTTGTTTAAAGAAAACGTGAAATTGAAGAAAAATGAAAGCCACATGTAAAGCTTATACTTGGAATGTCATTTAGAATAGACAATCTCTTTTATGATTTATGTTGATTTTTAACAGGATTGATAAAAATCAAAATAAAATTGCAAAAGAAGAGAAAAGAAAAAGAAAAGTGAGAGTCTATAATAAAATGTCGCTTATATATGTGTATACTCCAAATTCATCATATGAAAGATCTTTGGATCATCATCAGAACCGGGTAATATGCCAAAGCATACAAATATATATATATATATATATATATATATATATTTGTATAAGTAAACATAAAAATCAAAATTAAACGGAAAAAAAATAAGAAAACAAAACCAGTTTCTTCCAATTCCATTGAATTGAAAATGCTGTTTCCAATCGACATTCATGTTATTGTTTGGCATCCTTTTTAAATATAAACATGTTTTGCAATCGCAATAATAAAATAAAAATGATAAAAGCAAAAATGTATGGTAGGAATGAAATTAAAAATGGCATCAATTGATTCAAGATATGATTAAATTTTTTCTTTTCCATTTCATGTTTTTTCTTCTTTTTACATTTCGCTTGTGCCACAAACAAATTTCTACATGTTTATGTTTTGGATTCTAATATAAATTGACGTGGCTTGCTGTATAAAGGAATAAAAGTAGGAATAGAGAAGCAGAGGAATGTTCATCTCATTTCATCAGATCGGATTTTCTTTTTTTTATATCAGATTACTAATTATGTTAAATATCAAAAAATTGTGACTTTCCTAAATGTATGATGCATGATGATTAAAAGTCCTCTTCTCACTCAAAGACTTTTATAGGGGGTTAAATTTTTTGTGGTAAACAACAAAAGGAACAAAAAACAAAAAAAACACAAAATGAAAAACGATTATTTTCAATTATAATTTTCATCGAAATTGGTTGTTTCAGATGAATGAATTTATGATAAATTTGTCTCCTTTTACATGTAAAAAGTGAGCAAGCTGTTTGCGGGCTCGCTTCTATTAAAACTCTGCTCGTGTAAAGTCACATCACAAAAATAATAGCCAAAAACGATTAAAATATATTTTCAATGGAGAACAGATTTCATTCAGTTCTTAATGTGTCATACCATTAGTAATGGACCATTAGTAATGTAATTCATCATACCTAAACCAATGTACGAAATGATACTTCAGTGAAAACTTAGATTTTCACAATATATTTTAGCATCATACTATTAAATATTGCCAAACATATGAAGCGATTTCTAAATGAATCATAAATAATGTATGTGCCAACAGTAAAACTATTTCTTACAATTTGCTGTTAATTCGCATCAGGTCATTTTAATTCCTACATTATGAACTAAAGATCGCGGCAATAATAACATGCCGAATTATATGAAGATTCATTTTGACATGTCACGGTTTACTATTGTACGTGACATGTCAAGAGAAATGTGCTCACACACTACAAGCATGATTAACCAGCAACGTTTGTGATGTGGTCACCAAACTCCGCACGAAGCCAACTCTAATATCATCAGAATAGGTATTATTAAAACTGGTAATCCCAAATTAAATCTTTAGTTCGATTGCGTCCACTCATGAGACGCTGTCAAGTCAGGCCCTTTCACTTCTTATAAGTCACTTTTAATTAAGCCAGTGCTTCTTGCGACCTATTGCCCTATTGTCAAAAATAACAGACCGTAAACTATAGACTTGTAAAGATACTCCGTTTCTGATCTAAATCTGATACATTAATCCAAAAACAATAAACCGCCATCACAAAGTATGAGTATGAGTAACTTTTTTCACCTCTTTAAAATAAAAATCCGTTTAAATTTTGTGAATTATTATCGAAGTTTGTTTTCTGAGTAATATGAAATTGAGCGTACAGAAATTTGCCTCTATTGTAGTATTTTTTTATTGCAATAAAGCTCCAATGAACTTACAATAACGATTCATTATCACCGTTTCTGCTTGCTTACAAACTAATGCAATAACAGCAACAATAATTCTTGCCATAAACAATATATATATATATATATATATATATATATATATATATATAATATATATATATATATATATATGTATATACATATATATTATAAATAAAACACTAAGTAAAGAGATTAAAAAAAGCACCTTTTGTGTGGCGACATCACAAATTTCACCTGCATATCAACAAATACAAATAACTTTTTTCTCTTTCTTCTTAATTTACTTGTACTAATAAAAAAGCAAAGCAAAAAAAACAACGAAATTAAATTATTAAATTATTCTCAGTAATTTAACTTTTCAGTCATAATTTCTTTTTTTTTAATACTTTTACAACAAAAGAAATCCCTTTTTTTCTCATCATAGTGATAGAAAGAGTGAGTGAGAGGTAGGGAGAGAGAGAGTGAAAGAGGGAAATAGGGGCAGAGCAAATAGTGTAAAATAGAAAATGACGTTAAACCAATAAACAAATAAATAAAATAAAAGAAAGTGTTTGAGACAGATGATGTTGATTAATTGAGAAGAGGAGACACAGAGAGAGAGACCGACCACCAAAGCCTATCTCAAAATACAATGCCTACCACAAAATGTGCATACAGTTATGCACATAGTAGAAAAGAGTTTTCATAAATATCAATGGCTAACAATAATAATATCACTCATTGATCATTAGGATGTGGTGGGGGAAAAGAGAAATTATTATTTGATTGAGATTTTTCTATTTTCTCCTTTAAAAAACAATTATTTTCTTGCAACTATTTTTTATGCATTTTTTTTCTCATTTTCATTATGATTCACAATTATTCGTCGCCGATTGTTGTTACTAATCGTTCAATTATAACGATTTCATTTTACAGCTACAGAACTCCATTTTGTTTCAACTTTAACTGTCAAGAAGAAATAAGAAAACAAACATGAAGCCATCGTACAAAATAATAAAAAATGAAAAATAAGCTGGGAAAGTGAAAGAAAATTATGAAGCGGAAGTAAAATTTTCACAGTATGCGAAACTTTATATATTAAAATTTTATAATTTACGAGTAAAAAAATCACTAAGAACTTTCTACGAAAAATTAGTATTATTTTCTTTTTGTTTTTGGTTGTTTCTGTCGTATTTTATATGGTATTACTTTCTGCTGCTCGAATTAGATGAGAATAAATTTGTAGTAAAGCGTTTTTCTTCCTTTTCTTTTCTTTTTTTTTTGGTAGAATTTTGCCTCGAAACATTCTGATGCACAAGCTTTATTGAACAGCCTTAATAATAAATATTACTTTTATACAAGAACAAGAGGTCTGTTTAGAATTTGTTATCCGAAAGAAAGGCCACCAGCTAATTTGGGTGAGTGTTATTTAATAATTACCTTGGTAACTAGTTGTAAGTATCATTACTTGTAAGTATAGTAATCTAAAAAAAAAAAGGATCGTGCAATTCTAATCAAGTGTTATTGTTAATAACAATAATAATTAATTTTTATTCGTTAAAGTACCCACATATTTGTCCCCAATTGAAACACACTGCTCAAATATTGAATATTTTCCACCAACGGATGATACTAAAATGATGCAGAATGAAGATGCTACCACAAGGGTTCATTTGGCACGCTCTTGCATTGCAATATTTATTTTAAGTTTTTTTACAACATTTTGTGCTTTTTGGACGGGCCTATCTGGTTGTTGGAAAAGATCATCTAGTGCCATTACAGCTACATCAATTTTATTACTAACAACATGCTTATTGGCCGCTGGCGCAATGGGTCTTTGGCATACTGTCGAATTTTTTGAAAAAGAGAAGGTGGTGGGCGAGGATTTCTATCAACAATGGAATACTGTAATATATGAAAAAACAACATATTAATACACATACATAAACATATACATATATATACATATAATTGCGCCTCATTCGTCATCATCTTTTTTTTTATAACAGGTTTTAAGAGATAATACAAAAATTACATACGATTGGTCTTACATAGTGGCCTGGATTGGTATCGGTTGCTGTCTTTTATCAGCCATACTATTATCAGGTGCAGCTGTTTGTTTAAAGAATGAACGTCATAAAGAAGAGCAATTAAATTTACAATATCTTATGCCTGGTAAGACAAACAATAGAAAACAAAGAAAAAAAACCTTAACAATACGAAGCATTTCACGATAGAGTACAAACAAAACGCCTTGTAATTGATTTTTTCCCTCTCCTTTTATTTTTCTTTGGATTATTTCAACAATAACAACAAAATAGTGTATTCGCAGAAGCAAGCTTCATATCCACTTTATACAAATTATACGCAGCCACATATATATTCTGGACCGTATTATAATGGCTCACAATATGGACCATACAATTATTAATAATAATAATTATCAACATTTAGAATAACTACATTAAGACAACGAATTATAAACAACAAACAAATAAACAAATCAACAAGCAAATAAAAAGAAAAGGAAGAAGAAACTATAAAGTAAATAAAACACAATGGTGGTGCCAAAGAAGACTCCACAATCTCTAGTGAACATTATAAAAACGAATTTGTAAGCAACACATACACATACAAATAAAGTCGCACACAACACATATACACTCATATACACACTTACATGCGTACATGCATACTCTTCATATATAACATAAATTAATAATCCTTCATTCATACATATATATATATATATATATATATATATATATATATATATATGTAAGGTATAAAACGTAATACTCTTACTACATTAATTCATCTACATTTTATAATACATACATACGAACATACATATATAAAAATGTTATTTATTTAAGCGAAAAAATTTAATAAAGTCACAATTACAATATCATCACAAATGTTTCAAGATTTAAAAAAGAGAAACGAAAGAGAATTCAAGCGAATATTGAATATTTTAATTTTCGTTCTACATATACCGAAATTTTAGCCATTAAAAAAATAAACGTAACTTATGTGCTTCCTTTTTTTTATTCCTAACATGATTTTCCCCTTTCTTTTTATAAAATGTTATTCATTCTGTTTTACTGTAATTAATTAAAATTACTTTGACCATCATAATAACAAATTACCCAAAAATAGTTAAATCTAAAGAGGAGAATACAAAAAATAGTACTTACAAATAAAAAAAAACAGCATTAAGGAATATCGCAAAGAGCAGCTCTTGAGTTATAACAATTCTCTTTATGATTAACCCACGAAAATGGTGCACATAGGTATTTAAATTATTTCATTGAAAAGAATGTTTAATTTTTTGGATTGCACTTTCAATATTAACTTTCAACTCGAGCATGAGTAATTCAAAATTTTTTATATACCAACATGTATTATACATGACATGAATTTTCCTATTACGATCCAAGAAATGCTTATAAAATTTACTTATTTCATCAGCAGATAAGTTACTTGATTCTTTGTTTTCAAACAAATGCATGAACTGTTTCTTTTCCTGTAAAGAAATTAAAAATTTATAGAAATCAATAAAATTAAAAGTAGTTCAGAGGAATACTAAAAGCAGACACAATAATATTGTCAAATTATCTTACTTTACAGAACCGTTCATTGTGATTTGACCAAAATTTTTGATTCCAAACCTCAACTTCTAATTGTTTTAAACGTAATCTCTTCTGTAATGTTGTTTCATTTTCTGGTATATATCTTACGTAGGGTCGTAAATTTGACTTTTCATCTGGTGGCCCAACATAATCAATTTTAACGGTATGTGGATCTGGTTTATTGGAAAAACTTTCTATGTTACGCAAGGAAAAACACCATTGCTTTACTAAATAATTTTGTTTTATTATATTGTATCTAATAAGAATCATTTTATTAAATATTTCCCTTTAACAATGTTTACAAAATAATTTCATATTGCAAACAGCTGAAAAATTTCTGTCTTCTTCTACTACTTTAAAGGTATCCTGGATTGACAACATATATTCATGTTTCCACCAAAATTTAAATTTTTTTTCTTTTCTGTTATTTACATTATAAATTCAACTTTTCTTAAATTATTTGGTTTTTCCCATTTGTTTTGCTTCCAGCCTGTCAAATTTTTAATTTATGTAACTATTAAAGTTTATTAACTGTTTTTAGTACAAATTCATTTAATTAAAAGTGATTTAATATAATGAAATACAGGGTGTGTACGGTTACTACAAATTTATTCACATTATTATAAATCTGCTTCTTCTACTTTTCTAATCTAGATAAGAATTAGCATAAAATGATATACATATATTGTTAATTCCTTAAAGTAATATTCAAGTTAATTAGAAAAATAGAAAATTAAGTAAAACATTTCATTTGTACGTAACCGTTGAACTAATTTTTAATTAAACGTTTAAATACTATAAAAGTGCATTGTAAAAGTTGTTTGGAGAACACACTTAAAAGTAAATGGCTGCTGGTCCAATAGCTGAACGCAACCAAGATGCAACAATATATGTTGGTGGCCTTGATGATAAAGTGTCGGAAACTTTGTTGTGGGAATTGTTCGTTCAAGCCGGTCCTGTTGTAAATGTACACATGCCCAAAGATAGAGTAACGCAAATGCATCAAGGTTATGGGTTTGTGGAGTTTTTAAGCGAGGATGATGCAGATTATGCCATAAAAATTATGAACATGATTAAATTATATGGTAAACCTATACGAGTGAATAAGGCGTCTGCTCATCAGAAAAATTTAGATGTTGGAGCAAATATTTTTATTGGAAATTTAGATCCAGAAGTTGATGAGAAATTATTGTACGATACATTTTCCGCTTTTGGTGTTATACTGCAAACGCCGAAAATTATGCGTGATCCAGAGACAGGCAATTCTAAGGGGTTTGCATTTATAAACTTTGCCAGCTTTGAAGCTTCAGACGCTGCAATGGATGCAATGAATGGCCAGTATTTATGCAATCGCCCCATATCAGTTTCGTATGCATTCAAGAAAGACTCCAAAGGCGAAAGACATGGTTCAGCTGCTGAGAGACTTTTGGCAGCCCAGAATCCATCGTCTCATGCCGATCGTCCGCATCAGCTATTCGCTGATGCGCCAGTACCGAGCATGATGCCTGTTATACCAGGACAAATAATGCCGCCTCCATTATTAGCGCCTCCACCACCCCCACCACCATCAGCAGCACCTGCTGTTCCTAATATGTTACCACCGCCACCTCCAGTGCCACCACCACCGCAAGCAACATTTGTTCCACCGCCACCATTACCGCCTCTAAGTGGTAATCCATCTTTACCACCTCCAGTGGGTATACCACCTCCACCTAGAATGATGGCCCCACCGTCAGTGTGGCCGCCTCCAGCTCCACCCACACAGCCAGGTAATTGGAGGCCACCACCCGGTTTTCCTGGAAATCCGTTTCCCCAAAGACCCTTCAATGGAGATGGAACTGTCGCTTATCAATTTTAACCATGCCCAAATACCTTCTAACGTGTGTTTTGTCAAAAAAATAACAAAAAATAAATTACTACTAATTTTTATTTTTATATTTCATTGAGTTTGTTTCTGTCCTTTAACTATAAAGGCAATTAGGATTGTTTAATTTATTCTTTCTTTTAGGGGATTTTCTTTGTTAGAGACGTTTGTACTTTCTACTTTTCAGATATTCATTTGGTTTCTCTTAATAAATTAAAAGTAATATAATTCGAAAGAGATAGCTTTGTAGATGGTTTAGTCTTGGTTTTTATTTCAAAGTACAAAAAAAAAAATCACACAATTTAGAGAGAAGGTGGGTTCAAAAATTCATCAATTACTTCATTGAATTTATCTAGAATACTGAGATCACCAGTTCTTTCAATTATATCTGCCTCGGTAATCAGGTTTGCACTTTCTTTAATCTCTTGGAGAGTTTTACCAGCAAAACGGGAATCATTCAGATCAATCTCAACTAAAACTTTATCCAAACAAGCTAAATTCTCATTAAACTCGTACATTTCCAGTGTGGTCATCGTATCACAAGCATTTTGTTCTTCTTCCTGTTGTTGTTGCGATTGCCGTTTTAATTCTTCTTTCCTAGAGTTTCCAATATCTTCTGTTGTAGGTATTACCACCATTGGTGGTGTTGACTTCACTGTATTACTTGGCAAAGGAGAGAAGTACGCTATAGCAGCGGAAGAGACGGGAGTTGAAATTTCGGTGTGTTTTGAAGTTGGGATAGCAGTGATTTCTCCACGTTGCACTGTTTGATTTAGGGCTTTTTGTGATAGTATGACAGTGACCGCTGTTGATGATAAACTGTCGTCTGAAAAGTCTGGCGTTCCAGGTAATAATACATTTGGTGATACTTGCATATTCTTATGTACATACAATGATTGATTAATTAAATCACTACTATTGTTATTACTTATAAGAGCAATTTGTTTTTGTTGTAGCTGTTGTGAGGACGTCAAATGCACCGAGAGGGATACATTTTGCTCTGTTATTGAACATGTACGACATTTGAATTCCGTTAATTTTACTTTAGATTTTTCCAAGCCAGGAAAACAATTGGGATTATGAGTACCAAATGAACCGCATAAACTGCATGTAATTAATGTCCATTTTGGTCCTTGTATGTATTCACGGCCGCGCGGGCATATACATTTTTCCATGTCACAACGTCTATGGCCACGATGTAAATCACGGTACGCACCTTTTTCACTTTCCCAATTTGCCTCACGATTTGGAACAAAGATACCTTGAGTTTTCACCAAATTCCGAAAATTCTCATCCTTACACCAAACGCATCGCAGATAATAACCGGCACTTAAAGCATACTTTCTCATACATAATGTATGAGCAAAACCGTTACTGCAACAACGACCATAAATCCAACGAGTAGGATGATAATCACACAAATACTCCAAGCATATATAGCAACGTAATGTATTGCTTTCTGGTTTACATTCCATTAATGTTTTTTCGCCATCATTTAATGGTAGACATTTATCACAATACGATACAAATTCATCGATAAACGTAAATAGGCATGCATTAGTGTGGCCACAAATCAAGTGAAAAAATTTTGCGCATTGCTTACAGCCAATTGTTGCATGATTTTTACTGCAATAAATGCATATTCTGTTCGATGCGGCTGTAATTTCTTTACGTATGTCACGTATTAAAAACCCCAATATACCGGAATTGTCATGACCTCTTTGAGGTAAATTTGTGGACAAAAGCAAACAAAAATAGTGTACGGTTAAACCATTACTAGCTAACCAATCTCCAAACAAAACTACATCGTCCCCGTTCAATGCGGAGGACATTTTACAAATACTACATTCTTTTTCGTCTGGCGCGATGGGCACTTTTTCATTATGCATATTTTAAGAACAATCACAAAACATCAATACAAAAACAAAGCAAATTGATATATTGAAAATTAAATTGTTTCCATAAGAATTAAATCCACTTATGTATTAAAATACAATATAATTACAAGAAACCTTTAGCGTTAAAATCATTTCGTTTCATTCCAACATATTGTCTTCTTCTTAATAAAAAAAACAATCTTTAAAATTGTTACTTTCATTAACAAGGCGTTGCATTTATAAGTATGCATTGTGAATAGGCAAATAATTAGTAATAATAATATGTCATAAAGCAAACAATAAAAAACAAAAAAACTATATACAAATCGTTCAATATAAATCGCTATTACTAGATATTATAAAATTATTTGATTCACGGCAAAAAACGGCACAAAGGAAACATATATGATATACCAATAAGAAATAGTGGTGCAATAGAATTTGCGCAATACATCACAAGACTTTGCCGTGTTCAGTGTGCTTAAGCATAATTATGCTTAAAATTAATATATCTTAGATGCATTTGTGTTATTTAAATTGTTATATACTTAGTGGATTATTTCTACATTGCAGTGAAGTTTGTAAAGTGTGTAATTTATCTTATGGATAGAATTTTTCATTAATATCAGAATAATTAACGTGTTCTTTTTCTAAAAAGGAAAACAAATAAAATGTATTAAACAAAAATGAAATGTCTACTTCCATTTGATAATTTTATTTAAAAATTAGTATAAAATTTGATATAAAGATTTACAATTTACGCATTCAGATATATTGCTTTTGAAATAAGTATTTTATATATAAATAAAAAATAACATACATATATACATACGTATATATATGTATATGCATATAAAACAATCGATAAAGGAGGATGGAACGTATCTAAAAGAGGAAAAAAACTATTAATGAAAATACAATAAAAATGTATTTTTAATGGAAATACTAATGTATTTCTGATAATTATTTTTCTAAATATTAACAGCAAAATCAAATCAAAATCAAATTCTTCTACAGAATGATAAACAGCATAAAATCCTGTTTCTACATAACATTATTAAATTATTTCTGTAAGTATGAACTTAAATATATATGCATGTATGTGTGTATGTATGTATATGCAAACGTACATATATAGAGGGGTACACCCACACATCTATATCAATGTAATACATACGTACACATACACACCCACATTTCATATTTATAAGGAAATATCTGAATTTATATTCTCTCTTTTTTTTTCGAATGAACTAATTTGCCTTGTTTTTTCAAAGTTTAATTAGTTTTCAACTACATATAGATTTAGGTAATTTACTCTGCTTTTTCTTAAATAAGATTAATTCACACTTATTCATTTATATATCAGTATGAATTTTTTGTTGTTTTTTCTCTTAAATTTCGTATTTAAATTAAGATAGAATCCTGTAAAATTAATTGCATATGATTTTTAGAATGTATATTATTGATGGATTGTGCTTAGCGATTGTGATGTGATATTCATACCAAAATTATTCAAAATTTTGTCCTTAAATTTTAAATGTCTATCCCGAACAAACTCATGCTTTAAGTTTATATCCGACATGCTTGCTTCATCATAAATCGCATGTTGAATGAAGCACATTGTTTCCTTTATGAAGATACATTGTAGATATATTTTTTCCTGAAACCAAAAATGAAACTGAAAATGGGTTTGGAATTATAAGGCAGATTTTCAAATATCAAATATGGTATCAAAAAGAGACAACATTTGAATGTTTCTTTAATCAAATTTTAGCACTTTTTATTTATTTATTTATAAACACTTGAAAATAAAAACCCACTTGCATTTTTTTTTTCGATCTGGTTTTCTAAAATTTTTGTAATTTTCCATTGCTTTTATAGATTTTTCTCATTGCGTTGAAGTGCATTTTGAAGCTAATGATAGTGGCTTTTTTCTAAAGCACACACGCCAAGTACCCGTTTCACCAGAAATCGCTAACGTTCATGCATCATCTCCAGCTACATTATTACGATCACATACATCGTATAATTCGATATTATCCGTTGATCGATTTACTGTTGTTCAAACAACACAACCCGTTTCAATAAGAGCTAGCTACGGACCATTTTCTACAAAGCAAACGGTTCCAGCACGATATATTGTACCCAATGCTCTAGATAATCAAACTGATTATCTAAATGTAAACTACTTGCCTATATAGATAATTTTATTAGATTTGCCTAAATATCAACTAACAATTTTTTTTTGGTGTATTTGTTTTCAGAATACAACAGCTGCTTTGTTAGAGTTGCAACAATCTAATATTCATTTAGATATATCGGCACATTTAGTTAGTGGAAATGCTTCACCAGAATTTCCGGTATTGAGGGTTCTATTTCATGCTGGTGCTGATACAGGTGCTGGTCGTATGCAACGGCAAAAAATTTGTGTTCTCTTACATGTATCAAGTATTACCCATGCCCCATTGAAAGGCCGTTGTATGCCAGAAGGTGAAGATGGTGTTTGTGTGGCTGAAGTAATTTCTCTAAATAAAATTATTATTACGATAATTATAAAAACTATTCACAACTGTATCATATTTCTTGTTTGCCTTCATAGGTAGTCATACCATTTTCATGGTTTCAATCACCCATATCTTTATTGGCAAAGAATACTGGTGGATATACACCGTTAAAAGTGCCGCAACGTTATATACAGTTGGCGTATAGTGTGTTTGAGCCACCCACACGAAATCCGGAACAATGTGAACCGAAAGTTCAAGTACAACCATTAACGACTTTCACACAATTACCACTAATACCGTTAACAGTGGGCTTCAAAGAGTTACGGCCCGATAATTCTTTTACATTATTGCTACCACGTCAACCATTATATCCCATGTCGAAATTTCATGTACCAGTTTACTTGCATCAAACTTTAGACAAAGCCATTTCATCATTTTCAATAAAAGCCCGTGTAAGATCTGGCATTAGAGTGGTTAGTGCTACACCCTTGAATGATATATGGAATATATCCATTGAGAAGGAGAATTCAAAGCATACAATTATTCGAGTTACAGCTTTAAAAAAAGATGATACAGTTGACAGTTCATTACGTCATAATTCTTCGACATATAATAAACCTATTAATAGTGATCATAATGAGAATCATAATCATAAAGACAGAATTGAAGAAATATTTTCATGGTTGTTTGAAGTTGTTGGTGACACAAAAGATATTCTTGATGGTGGGAAAATTGTTTGGTCTGTTACATACATGTATGACACAGCAAAATTAAAAGATATTACTTTAGAAAGTAATGCTTTAGAGGATAATAAAAAAAAAGTGATTGCTAAATTAGAAATCAATAAAGATGATATACAAGCTGTAATGCCAATGGCAAAGGTAATTTATCATTATATAAGTTTTATCATAATTTTTTAATATTTTTTAATGATGTACTTGTATATTTTGCAATCACGAATATGCATAGAATTGGGAATTGATGAATACGGCTGTTTTAACTGGGCGACAGGTAGCCTTAGCTATGAAAGTGTTCATTGTATCACAAGGTGGTAAAGTTGCTGAAGTTACATTACAAAGTTCATGCCATGCTGAAGATGAAAGTGTTATAAAGGTGGGTGAGATAAGATGCAATACGATGCGATTTTATATAACGTAAACTTTTGTCACATTCTTATTTGTAACATATTTCATAAATGTTTAGGTATCTTCATCATGCAGTTCAGTTTATGTTGATGGCTCTGAGATACGTGGTTCTTCAAATGCTTCAATTATCGTTAAATATGGTACTTACATAGGTTTGGCCAAATTTATTGTTTGGATGCCCGAATTTCCTCTTGAAGTATATATCAGCGATTTTCGTTTATCACAAATTAAAGGTTGGCGTGTTAGAGATGAAAATCATTACTTGTACGTAATAAAAGACCTCCGAAACAATCGTTTTCACATAATTTAAAATTAATGTATACTATTGAATTATTAATTAGCAGGAATAAGCAATTACGCCGCCGCAGAAAACGGTCATTTGTAAGTGGTCAAATAAATACAAATTATAATGGTTATGCTTTAGATAAAGTAACTTGTCGAGCCAGGTATCAACAGAGTCCAGTTGAAGTCTATGCCAGATTCGTTGCCATTGATCAGGTAAACAAATTACTACTCAGGGTTAGTCTAGTTTTTCATTTGTTCATTTTATTTTATTAACTGAAGAAAATTTATTCTTGAAATTTTGTTATGTTTGTTTGTTTCAGAATTCGGGTCGAATTAGCTACTTTATATCACGTCGTACGGGTTTACGAGTAACTGATTTAGTTCAACCATTATTGAGGGTAGCAGATCCAAAAATTGCTACATTACGTGGAACAATCTTACAAGGGAAGACAATGGGCCGTACTGATATTCAGGTAAATAATTTTCATTATTATATCTCTCTAATGATGTATTTTATAAAAAAACGTTTTGGTTTCCTTTTTAGGTATTATCTCCAATAACTGGTCGTGTAATTGGTGCTAAGGAAATACGTGTTGGCAGTGATAAAGTTAATTTAATGAAATTAGTTGTACGTGTAGTGTCTGGCCTACAATTAACTATAACACCGGATAATACAATTGAAAATGGTTACATAGCCGAAACAGCGGTTACTCATAAATTAACTGCACAATATCAGGAAGGTCTTCTCGATATAGATTTGCAATTTTCCGATGGCTCTAAGACACCATTAAGGTAAAATTTTGTGGGTTGTGTGTAATTCTTAATGTTCGTTAAATTTCTTTTACATTTTCTAAATAATTTTTTTTTGTAATATATCGAATGCTGCATGCAGAGATGTGCCCGTAGATGATTATTTTCTCTTAGTTGAAAGTTTAGATACAGAAGTGGTGGCATTCGCTCCAATGTTGGCATCACATCATCCACGTGTTATTGCCGTTGGTGAAGGCAATGGCAATTTGCTAAGAATAACCCTTTTATTGGCAGACGATTGTCGTTATCGACGTACGGCTGTT
Source organism: Melophagus ovinus (assembly GCA_023089585.1). NCBI lineage: Eukaryota > Metazoa > Arthropoda > Insecta > Diptera > Hippoboscidae > Melophagus > Melophagus ovinus. The sequence continues at coordinate 10,583,210 of JAKKIB010000178.1, forward strand.
ACAAATAAACCAGTTAAAATTAATACACCGCCTTTAGCCAGTGCCATGGCTTCCGTGGAAGTAGATTTCAACACGGAGAACGATATTATTAATAAACATGAAATTATTCAAAATGATGGAATTATTGGCAAAGATAAATCTAAATATCGGAGTAGTGGTGATTTAGCTGATATTATAGGAGTACCTCTAAGAGATGCTATGCATCGTTACAAAGCAACACCACATGGTAAACAATATCAGTATCGAGCACCTACACATTCTTTTGATGAGATCCGTTTTGAAAAGAGTGTATATCATGGCAATATGACATCAATGGAAATCAGCATGTACGTTCTTTTAACGGCGTTTTGCTTTGCCATAGTTGTTTTCATAGTTTCTTGTGTGGTCTATGCATCAAAATTTAAGACCTTTAATATGGAAAATCGCGTTGAATCAAATGGTCATCCGAAAAGCTTCAAATGGTAATGGATACTTTAAAGATCCAATAACACTGGAACAGACTACTACAAATGCCCATGATTGGGTTTGGTTGGGTCGATCTACAATGGATAAATCCACAAAAACGAATAAGTTATGTCCAAATCAACGTTTCATGAATTGTAAAGGTTGGTCACACTAAATGATTGGACTTGAAATTGAAATTTCCCACTATTTTAATAAGTTCATGCAATTTTAGAGCCGAGAATTAGAATAACCAATAACCCCATTACAAATTGTATAAAAGATATAAACCCTAATGGGCCAATGAGGACGGCGAGAACAACATCATTCAATATGAAAAATTCCAAATTGTTAGCAGCATATATCGCGGGAAGTTATTATGATAGTCAAAATAAGGAAAATATGTGAGTAATTCTCTATAAGAATAAAAAACATAAATTGTTTAGAATAATTGACTCGAATGAAAATGTTGTCAAACAAGTAAAAACGTTCTAGCCTATCGATATCGATTTTTTAATATTGTAGGATGTTCTTGCTTGAATTGACTATTCAGTTTATCGGTATTAATCATCTGAAATAAAAATTAATAAATAATAAAGTTAATCTTATAATAAATTTAGTTCTTTAAAACATTGTGACATGAAGCTTAAATCGAAAGATTATAGACCACCAGTGCCACCTCATCGTTACATAGGTGCCGGCATATTTAATCCAAACACAATTTTTGCCATTCAACCACCAATCAATCATTTAAAAGTAAAACTGATTCTGTACATTCATCAGAAGTAATATGCTTATCTAAAAAAGAACGAAACGATCAAGCGGACATTTCTGAAAAAATTGCCTCCAATCAAGGATTAGTTAAGTCAAATGTGAACTCAAATGAAAAGCACAATGCTGAAAAATTAGTAGAGCAAGCCATTGATAGACGCAATGTGTTCCAATTTGATACAATAACATTACAAAGAACGGAGGAGGATTTACGAAATGGAAATATTGGTAAAATACATAAAGCAAGATTTGTTTATCTATTTTTTTTACCTATTCACTTCACTTTACCTTCATTTCATTTCAGAAACGGAGGTTGCAAATCGAAACAATGGCAAATTGTTAGAAGAAACAAATGGGAATTGTAAAGATCAATTAGAAAATTGCTTTATGAAATTACACAATCGACAGTCTCCCATTGTGCAACATCGCACCAAAAGAGCTACAATTGTGGGTAATCCCATGTTTTCATCCGGCATTGATGCTGATGTAATGCAAGATGAAAGTTTAAGTTTAGATGATCTCGATATGGATTATGAACAAATTATGCATTATTTTGATAATTTAAAGGTAAAACATAAATATATAGGATTTTAATTACATAGCATTTTTAAAACGTAGCATATGCTACAAAAATATTATATGTGAATCGAATTGTAACCGTTCAACATTATTCTTGTTAAAGTCTGATTCTAAGAATTTCAATATCCATGGTTATGTTCAAGCTTTCAACTTTTTAATTGATGATATCAAAAGTTCTTTATCAAGAAATGATCACATTAATGAGAGACATTACACGGCATTTTTGAATATTTGTAAACCTTATTAGACAGATGACTGACCACTCTGCTGTTGCCACTTTGAATGAAGCAACCTTTATTGGTATTAATTGTAAATTTATATGAATTAAATGAGGAATTATTTACCATTAAAAAATTCAGTTATCAATTTTATATGACTTATTCGTAAAGAGAAGAGATTTTCTTATACTCTTTTTCATTAATATTAGAAAGGTTTGGTAAATGTTTTTTCTATTATGTGGCCTAATTATAATCATTAGATCATTCTATTTATTTTTGGTTCATTTTTCATGTATCAAAAGTTTGTAACTGCTTCTACATTTTGCATTAACTGAAATTTTCTAATATAATTGTAAAATTTGCTGCATGTATTTTCCATTTTCTATTTTGTAGGAATCAAATGCTTGAATCCTTCGAAGGTAACTATTGCAATTAGAGCAAAGTATTCTGCTTCAAGTATAATCATGAATTACGCCGACGCTAGTCCAAATCTATAATAAGCAGCTATTAATTATATTAAATGCTGTTTAACAATGAGCTTTTTTATATACAATGCCGCAGCGCGTAAAAGGTATTGTACATTACGCTAAAATATACCTACTTACATATACATATACATACATAATACATACACAAACAAACACAGCGCACTTATATATACATACATATATAAAGAGGAAGAAGGAAATGGAAATTATCGAAAAATCAAAGACTATGTGTTTATTAAGAAATTTCACATTAACAACAACAACAATAACAACCATAACATTTGTTAAGCAATTGAAAAGTAATACATGCAAAAGAAAATGCACAAACTCTGGACACATACGTACATTGACGTTATGCTGAATTATCATATATTAAAAGGTATTCGCTTTTCTTAACAAAAATCTATGATAATCGAATGGGCAAATGTTCATTATTACTATTGATTAATTATTTGTAGGGACCGCGTTTCATAAGTCCATTTCATTTAGCATACTCAGTCAAGTTATGTATTTAGACGTTTAGTAATAAAGTGCGTATTTGATATTGAAATTTCTGCAAATGGATTCTTGCAAATCGAAACTTTGGATACTTTTCAATGTGACCTATTAAACAAGATTCCAAATTAAATTCAAAAAATTTCAGTACATTTTGTAAAAGCAGAAAGAGTAACTAAGAAATACTGAAATACTGAAATGTAGTAATAAATATATACACTTCACGCCAGTGTATATAAAGCCGCTTCTAAATTATGAATTGAAAAATTTAATAAAATCCAATACAATACAAATATAATAACTCACTTTTATACGTATGTGCTACGTTTATTATCCATCCCATCTATGCATCAGGCATTATCATCTAATTTGAAAAAAAAGTAATTTAAATCATTCCATTATTAATTATTAATTATTTTTCTTAATTAACAAATCATAATAATAATATTGATATAAAATTATGTTGTAAATCAATCGCTTTATATAATGCTTAAATACAATGCATACATACATAAACAAGTATATACATAATAGTCGGTATATAAATCGACTCATCATAAGTTTCAAATTAAATAAAAATTATTCGAATATTTCGAATGATTTAAAGTTTTTTTTAGAAATTTTCTCTGCTCTTTGTTCTTTTCTTTGTTTTACATTCTTTATGAAAATATTCCATTAATTAAATTTTTTCTAAAAAATTGCGATAGAGATATATACACATATTTAGATATGAACTCAAGTTGTTAGAGATTGGAGGCTTTTTTATGTTATGCCTCTTAAAAAGCACAAATTCCCATAACTTATGGACTATTTTACCATATTAAACAATCGTTTATATTCATTAAATCAATTGTTTATATTGAGCTCTTTGATTTTCTTCACTTAATGCTGCTGGCCAATAATTGCGTAAATCAGAATTAGAAATAAAACATTCATAAACTATTCAAATTTTATTATATCCACCACCCATAGGTAGCGGGTATATTCATTTTGTCCTTACGTTTGTAAAACCCAAAAGGACGCGATACAAACCTATGAAATGTGTATATTCTTGATCAGCAACAAATTTTGAATCAATTTAGATATGGTTATCTGTTATTTCAATTTTCAAATTATCTATCTGTAAAATATCAAATAACATCTGGGTGGTCGGCATCAGCATCCATGATTTGGCTCCAGCTAGATATAATTTTCTCACCAATATTTTATTTGTAATTTTTTTTTTTTACTGATACTTTCAAGTTCTGCACAAAAGACTTTTCATAAATATTTTAGTATATTTTCTTATACCCCAGTGTATACACATTATATATAGACAGACTGACTGACAGATGGACAAATAGACAGATAGGCAATTGTAACATTATTATGCATATAATCAATATTAGTTGTTCTTACAAAAAAAAAAATTGTGCCGTCCATAAACATTTTGTTTTGTTCCGTTTTCTGTTTACTTTACATTTGCCATTTTATGCTAAGCTTTTTCGCTTATTTATAATTTAATAAATAGCTCATAACTAACTGTCTAAAAAAATAAGAAACCGTTTTCAATCAAGCAGATCTAAAATAATAACAGAAATATCAAAATAAAAATGAAAAGAAAGAAAGAAAGAGAGATTTACATTAATTCTTGTAATTTACAGTTAATTTTACCACATATATACATATATATATATATATATATATATATATATATATATATATATATATTTATTTATTTATTTTTTTTTTAATATCTAGTCAAATGTTATTTAAACGCATATAACTTTTTTGCAGTCAATTGCGTTCGTGTATTCATATTTTTTTAACAGTTTTTTTGTTTTGCTTTGTGTTTTCTTTTTTTTTGTGACTTTATTTTGCTTATATGAAAATCATCACTTCAAATAACTAGCTACTATTTAGCAATTTACATACGTCCACATAAATTACATACACTTTACATTTCTATTTAAACAATTGCTACATATTTTCATTCTTGAAATTTTAAGATTTAAAAAACACTTATCACTATTATTAATGGTTATTATTATTTAATTTCATTTCATTCATTCATTCATTGACTAATGCAATGTAAAGGTTTATATTTAAATAGTAATATGAATTAAAATAACAAAAAGGAAAACGAAACAAAAAATCAAATGCGTATGTATTTATGAGTACTTTTAAGGATGATTAAAAACAAAAGAATGTGCGAAGAATACATCTATACATATAAATAAAACAAAAACAAAAAAAATAATTATTTGATGAGGACAAAAAAGCAAAGAGATTGCATTTTATTTTACTTTGTTGTTTACTATTTTATTTGTTGGCTTGGTACTCAACAAAAGTAAATTTATTATAAATTTATATGAAGAATGAACAAAATGAATTTTTAATTAATTAATGGTTAGTTAGCAAGCAAAAAGCATAAACAACATGAATTCAAACTTTTAGCATACATCCATGCCACTTTAAGCGCTCTTTGCTGCTTTTCTATTCGAAGCAATTCACTTATTCTCCTTTAAACCTTTTCCCCTTTATTCTCTCTATTGGCAACAGATTTATCACATACTTAGACGACTTCTTTTCATTTTATTAAAATAATTTCCTGAATTTCCTTTTATTGTACATTGTTATCAAAAAATTTCTACTCTTCAATCACACCATACAATAGTGATTACACTTGCAAATACTTTCCCTTTTGAAATTCAAAATTAGCAAAAACTACAACAGCACTTTATAATTAAATAATATAAGACTTTTATTTAAGTAATATGATAAAAAAAGAACGAAGAAAAAAGGGCGCAAAAGCTTTATAAATGAAAGAAAAAAAACTCAAAATGAATGATTATTTTATGAAATTATACACTACACCACTTTATAAAAATTTCTGGAAATGTTTGTAACACCCAATAATTGTTTTGGAAAAGATTGATGATATAAAAGATGAGTCTCTATATCTTTTATATCATCAATTGATTAAATTAATTCGATTTAAGCGTCTATGTCTGTCTTTGTAAATTAATTGTTAGTAAGAGATAGAAATTTTCAGAGATATATTGGCGAAATTGAGTATATGGACGCGCTTTACGCCAACGGCGAACTTTATTCAAAATAGTTAGTTGTAACAATTTTTCATATAACAGTCTACTTAAAAAAAGATCGAAAGATGGAAAGCGCTGAGAATTTTAGATATATATATCTTTTTCCTTTGATAAAAACCGTTGTACAGTAATTATTTTACACATTAAATTGATTTATCAAATTTCATTCAAATCAATTTAAATTTTGGATCCCCTCCCCCTCATGTAGACGAACTTTTAAAATTATTTCAAAATAACAAATTCTTACATGTTTAACTTGTAGTCCTATGTTCTTCTGAACTTGCTAATTACATTCAATAAAGTGATGTAGGATATACGACTGATGTAAGAGTCGACTCGTGCCGTCTATTTTGTTTCCACTTTTTTTCAAATTGATATGAAATATAATGAACGATTAGAGAATTCATGCTATTTTGTACTTATTGCTATACATTTTTCTTAATCAACTGGAGCAGATTGTATTAAAGATTGTATTCTACGTAGTAATGCGCCATTAAAGGCATTATCATGTGGTGCCTCTAAATTTTCCGATATCGAACATAATTGTTTAGAAAATGTTTCATTGAATACCGATATTAAAATCTTCTTTATAGACAAAACGTCATTGACAGTTACTTTGACTTTTTTCGTTGGTTCTATGGCAAAAAAGAATAATAAATTAAGAAGGAAAAGAAATAAAAAAGAATTAGCAGAAAAACATAACGCAATAAATAAGGATTACATGAAATCTTCTATTAAAATTAGTTCATTAAATGAGGTAAGACAAGACAGATGGACTGACTAACTTACGCTAAACTCGTTTAATACTTAAAATTTCGCCTTTAAAATTGCGAAGAACAAAAATGGTAAGTTAAATGCTTGAACATCCACTAGTCTGACCCAATATGAACAATTCTGCAGCATTTTAAATTCTATGGAGTATAAATGTAAAGATCCATAAAATTCTTACCGGTTAAACAAATCATGCCGTATGAGGGATTGCCAAAATTATCGTAGGTAAATATCTTCATATATATATCGAGATGAGCCCATAATAAGTACATCAAGTGTTGTGTAATAAATACGCATAAACTCAAATTGGCCTCCTTAATTTCCGATTGTTTAATAACACATAAATATTTTTGTTGAGCTGAAAAAATGTACGCAGAAAATTACAATGCATGCGAATGCATTGTAGGGAAAAAGATAATATAAAGCATATAAATCTTTTGTGATTTTTGCTTTGCAAGAGCTTACCTAAAGCATCAGAAGTTATATTATTTATGGATGTTTTTTGTCGATCTAAATTTTCCACTATGCCTTTCTCTACATAATAATAGTCGACGATTCCTCTCAAAAGTTTAATAAGTATATCTAAACTGAAACTTTGTTGTAATGCTGCATTCTTATTCTCTTTACTAATATAAAGTGAAATGAAGTAAATGAAATAAAATTAATAGAATTTTTTCATTAATAGCAACAAAATACCTTTTTGTTGTATTATTTGTATTTGGAGCAAATAATAGCCGATTCGATCTATGATCCACTGAGCGATTCATTAGCGTATTTCTGCAATACAAAACACCATTTGACACAACTTCTAAAAAGTATTTCTTATGCAAAGCAACGTTCTCTTCAGTCGGTTCATATAAGACATTCTCCGATTTTAGCATGTCTTTGAAAGTTCCATCATTTATAATAAATCGTGACAACATCGAAAGCATTAATGTCTGAATTCTAAATATGTTGATGCCCACATCAGCACGAAACTCTGGTGTTGTCATATTCATTAAATTCTGAAAAAAGCGCACAGAGCAAGCAAATTATTTGTCACTCTCTCTTACTTACAATAAGGAGTTTTATTGTGGTAAACTAAGTTGTATATACATGTAGAAATGTCCTTGAAATAAGTCCAGTTATAAACGACACCTCTTGCAATAAGCCTAATTGTGAGAAGGGATTAGCAGCTCTCAAAACGATTTCAACCATATTGCTATGTGATAGGAGAAAATGAACAACTTGTGAAACGGCTGAATAATTTTCAGTTCCCAATGTCGTTATAAGGCATTCGCACAGATGTAAAGCTGGAAAAAGTATTTGACGGAAACGGGAATCAACTGAATATAAAAAAGCGTTCGATTCGTGCCCATTACGAAAATCATTTCTTTGTAAATCTGGATGCATATTGAAAACACTCATACAGGATAGTATCTCTAAAATTCGATTTGATAATAGAATCTCTGCTCCTACACAATTATTAGCCATACATAATAGCATAGACATTTTCGATTCATAAACATAAAGACATTTCAGATTATCCGGTGTATTATTTAAAACATTACATAAATCCTCATTCGATTTGATCAAACTTTCCACAATATCTGTTAAATATCCGCGATTTTCAATGAATGTTACAAATGTTGATGGTATATCCACTTCAATCAAAATATTAATACATGCGAATGCTAATATCTTACAAACATCATGACCGGTAATGCAATCGTGACAAATTAATTCCATTAATTTATCACCAAATAATGTTAAGATCTTAATTAATGTTTGAATTTGTAATGGATTATTATCTCTTGATTTGTCCAAACGCAATATAAAACTGCAATAAGTAAAATATAAAGTAGAATCCAAAGAAATTTCATTAAAATTGAAAAAGTACAAACGAGAATAAAAATAACCACTTACGTGCTCTTATTAATTCCGTTTGATGTACCTGAGCAGAGATTTTGATCTTTTAATATATTTAAGCAATTCAATAAAGAGGCATAAAGATTAATGCGCAACTTTTGTGATGTAACACCACTACCAATTATCCATTCAATTATACTCTTTAGAATATATTTCAAATTTAATGTATTTGATTTTACATCTGATCCGGAATCAGAATCTTCCACTTCTGTTACATCATTTAAAGCTACATCTAAAAAATGTGCAGAATTTTTAATGCTGTTTGGATAAGTATAAATAAAAGAATATAAAATAAGAGAATACCATTATTTCTAGTTTTTAAAAGACAACTTCTCAAATTGACAAGAAGTAATAGAACAGTGCCAGATAATAAAATAGCTTCTTCAGGTAACAATTGATTCAGTGCAACTTTAGTAATGATTTTTTGTAATATTTCCATAATTAAGTTTTGTTCAACAGTTGGTGACAAACACAAGCCTCTAGCGCAACTAAATAAAATTTCTGTTAACTGTAAAAACATAGAAAAAAGTAATATTTCCAGTATAGTACAATTTCTTTTGTTATGAACCGCAAAGCTATAATAGAGATGAAATGGCGAGTATTACCTGTCCCCAAGATTCTATAAATTTCATTTTTGCATGATTTATGCGAGCCTCTTCATTTATTCGGATGGCATACAAAAGGATAGATTCCATTTCGTCCATAATTAATTTCTTTTGGCCAGTTGCTACTGTAGTTTGTACAGCTTTCAATTCATTATTTAAAATTAAATGTAATTTCTTTATATCCACTAATTTACAATCATCGAAACTTTTTACTTCACATTCACATAAAATCTCTCTTATATGGATTTGATCGAAGAAATTCCAAGACGGCGTTGGTACAGTGCTCCTTTCGAAATCGACACAATTCAAATAATTGCATAACAAGAGATTAAATTTTTTGGGGGATGCTTGAGGGGGACCTGAGGCATCGACAAGTATACTATTGAAATTTTCATAAAAATTACTTAAATCTAATTCTAATGGTGGTAATTCATCGTTATTCTTATTAAAATCACCAATGAAAAATTTCATAATATGTCCAAATCGACTTAATTGATTAATGGAAGCTGTCAACTTCAATTCAATGGCAGCACACTTTAATAAATAGCTCAACTGATTAATTATTATTGAATTATCCACTTTCATTGTGGTATACGTCTCCAAATGGCGACATAGAAAATCATTACGGCTACGTAAATATCTTAAAATAGAGTCGGACGTTTTCATATTAGCACATAATAAATAAAGCAATGATAATAATTTTTCAACCATTCGTTCCATATGAATATCAACATCGGTTATGGCTTTTTTAATCTAAAAAGAGAAATTATAAGAACTAACTTAATTTTAACGGTATATTAAAGAAGGGGAGATATTAATACAACTTACATTCAGATGATTATCTAACAATGATATAATGGATTTTGTGCAATTTGATTTCCAATCAAAAACGCATTTCGCCTGATTCGTATATATATTATCTCGATGGTATTCAACACCCAAAAGGAAAAACGATAAATTCGGTATGGGATAGAATAAATTATCTTTAATCAATTGTACAATGACCTCTTTTGTTTGCAATTCTATCGAAGTGCATTCAATATCACCCAATTCAACAGTTTTATCAATTGTCGATTGTTTATTCTTTGCCATTGGTATATATTCATATTCTAGGCACTCTACGAAACCTTGACGTAATTTGTTACGAGTACCATCATCTTGCATAAATACTTGAAGAATCTGAGTACTCATGTTAATCTGCTTGGACATGATATGTAGAATTTTAACCGATTCTAAGGCATGATTTGGCAACCAATTCGAATATGTGACGAATGATGTTGTATTCAGAATATAATCCGGTAATTTTGTTCTCGGATTAACATCTAACAATATTTTTTTTAGGCCACACAGCAGCATCGTACTTGAAGCCATTGAATGTGCATCGAAAAATACCTCTTGATGTGTTAAAGCGTAACGTAAAACTTTTAAACAGTACAAAGTACATTCACTCACATCTTGTTTACCATAGAAACTTTTATAATCCATAAAGTGCACATGACATTCATCGATTATCGATAATATTAATTGTAAGAAAGTAGTTTTATTATGTAATTGTAGCATTATATAAAAACCCGTTGGAACTTCAGAATTTTGTTCATCATGAAAATCTTGTGGAGATACTTCATATGTATCTAATAAATAGTAAAAAATCTTTAAACACTTCGCTCCGATTATCCATTTCTCAACGGCATCCTTGTAGTTCCTGTAAAACAATAAAAAAACCATAAAAAACAAATCAAATCAAAGTTTAGAAACTTTCAAAAAAAATATAAAAATATCCACAGGATCAATGCCACAATATTACCTGCTGTAAAATTTCAAAAATATATCACTAATTATAAAATGTAGATAGGGGCTAAGACCAGGCTTTCTGGGACCACAACCTAAATTTTTCGGTACCCCAGCTAATATTAAAGAATACATTAAATCTAGAATGCCTCTAGTCAAAGGATATTTCTCAATTCTGCATTCATTTTGTTCTATTTCTATTCCAAGATTACATGTACCTAAGTAGACAAATTGATAATTTAAAACAATTGCAATTTTTATATATATTAAACCAGCAATCTAATTCATCTAGATGTACTTACTATAAACGTTTGTATTCGGTACTGTAGTAATAATTTGTGAGATTTCCAAATTATTCCAAAGAACAAATGAGGTCTCTTTCGATTTGCCTAAAGCAGCAAGAGCTTCTAGAATATCAGCTTTTAAAGTTAATGGAACCGAACAGCCCAATAAACCTATAACGAGTGTACAATACTATTTGTTTATTTAAATATAATTTTTTTATGTATAAGAAAAATACCTAATAGAGTACATATGGCATTCCAATTGGGATGCTCACAAATCGCTATGCGAGCTATTTCATCATATTCGGCCACTGATTGTATAACTTCCAGCACAGCGCTGAGGCCTTCAATTTCATTTGGATTAATAGGCCGAGACACAGCACGATGACGATACGATGTATCACTTAATGAATATATTTCTTGTCTTAAATTTCTGTAAACATTAAAAAGCAGTAGAAGGTAAATAAATGAATGAATAAGGGTTTACGGTTTACGACATCTAAGTAGAAACATAACAGCTATTGGGACTTGACTTTAGCAAATATCCTACCCTATCTATTTTGCTTAATGTGATTAGAAAAAGTACAATAAGAACGGCGATTTTAAACCAAGAAATAAAAAATTTTAATTTTCGAAAATTTTCCAAAGCTTATTAATATATATAGAAACTTAAAAAATAGACTGATCTGATTCAAATTTGGGATATTATGCACCAAATTTTATGAAAATATCTCACAAATCGTGATCAGATAACGTCTTGCTAAGCGACGTTATAAAGACGGATATGCAGACCGACCGCTTTAAAATACCGTTTCAAGTAGATCAACATAATAAAAGATAGGAATGTTCCAATACATAATTACATACGTATAATATCTGTTTAGCGATGCAAAGAAATGGTCCCACGATAATGTTGAACTTCCGCTCATACCGGTAGTTTGCTTCAAAAGATTAAAAGTATTTCTAGCGGATTTCTCACAACAACTTATACCAGCAATCATTTTTAAATATGAAACGAAAAGCGTAGTGGGCAATAATTCACCAGCCAATCGTATAAATTTGAATAATGATACCGAGCGATTTGTTGTTTTTGCATCGGCTAGTGATGACTCAAATGAGCCCCAATATTCCATGCAAAGTGATAAACCTGAACGATTATCTTTGTAGAATTTTCCAATGCATAATAAAAGCAGTTCAAAATTGCGATCTAAATTGGGTGGGGGCTCCAAACCAGCATTTGTAAAATGTAAAATAGTTTTTGATGTTTCATCCGCTTTTCCACGCAGTTCAGTTACTTTTGAATGCATGAAATCTATAAAATCCGTAAATAAAGCGTGCAAACGTCTGGAAAAGAACTCATTGCTAAAAATATAAAATTCACAAGAAAAAGTTACATTAATTTTTTTTTTGCAGAATTTTTCTTTTTTTATAATTACCTGTATAATAGTTCTCTATCTAGTAGAAAGTAGTACATAAATTTGAAAAGTCCAGCATTAATTGCTTCTCCGACAAGTCGATCATCATAATTGACCACTTTATAAACGGAATTATCTAAATATTGCATAGCATGACGTAAACCAGCTAATGATAAGCCAAAGGAATACTTAATAAGGCTGGTTATGCCTTTATTCTGTGCATCATTTATTTCTCGTATTGTTGTGTGCAATACAATTTGAGGAAATTCCTTATCCTTAATGATATTTATATTGTTTATTAAACGATTATCTTCTTGCTTCTGTAACGCACTTGTATCATACGAATACAGTAAAGCCATTAATAATGTTAATGTTATATCATCAATTGATCCAGATGCTAATGTAGATTTGTAGTTGGATAACCATTTGGTTAGTCTAGTCACAATAAATGATGGTAAACTTCTTTGGGCAGACCAATGGAACAAGGCAGTGGCCAGTGCTAAACGAATATCCTCAAATAATTCCAATACTTGATTCTGATGTTTATTTGGACCAAGTGCTCGATTCTTAGTTAACAATACTATCTAAAATGTGATGAATTAATAAAAATAAATAAATAAAAACAACAAATTCTGAAGAGCCAAATATGTGGCTTCAGCCATTAACAATCACCTCATTCGTTATATCCAATTCCACTTCCAAAAGGTCTAAAATGCGTTGCAATATATTTGAACTGTCCACAATAGATTGCGTATAACAGGATATAATATGAACTAACTGTAGCCATAATAAAAATTGAGAGGTTCTTATTTTTTTTTAATAAAATGTTTTTATTATTTTGGATACTTACTTCTTTGGGCAGTTCAGAAACCCATGATATACCATTGGTTACTTGAAATAAATCTCTTAACGATGTCGCAATAGCTTTACGACCATCATAATACAAAAGAATGGCCACTAGACCTCTAGGTACACCAATATGATAATGTAATTGACGTTGAGCAGTACAAACCAATTCCAGTGCAAGAAACTCATCGAGATTAAACATGTCGGATATAATAAGACATTCATCAATTAAATCTTTTGAAAGCATTATCGTCCTATTATTGGCAGATATTGGAAAACTTTGCGAATCCCAATTACATACTTGTTCTCGTGATCGTTCATTTTTTGGCTACAGGAAAAGCAAAATATACAATATAAAGTTATTGGTTATTTAATTTAATTTAACCAATATTATAGAAGTATGATTACTATAATTTAGTTGAGGTACAGTTAAACATTACTGAATAAAAGAAAAACTTTATAAGCACAAATAATTGATAAAAATGCATTTTAAGGCAGCTGCCACTCATTACAAAAACAACAAAAACTGTATAAGAGGTTTTTTCGTTGTAGTAGCCTGAATTTTACTAATAGACAAATCCAACTTACACGATTTTTTAATAAAGATGAAAACGTTTGTTTGTGTTTTTTTAAAGTGGTTTCCATTATTCCTATGGAGGCTTCTGTTGGATTTGCTACTGTATATTCAATAATACGATACAAATGTTTGTATGGTGACCACATGTCATCCGGCACACCTATACGCAGGAGCAATATTTCATATAAAATTCGTTTCTTACAAACATTAAATAAAATAAGTACCTTCCATTTTTCTTTATTAGAGAACTTTCTTAACTTCTTTTTAAAAATTATATTTAATATTTATTAAAAAGTGTAATATAATAAAAGAGCCACAAGCCGGCTTCTTATTTTTAATATAAAATTGTTAATATAAAAGTACTAAGGGTGCTCACAAAACTTCATAAATAAAAAATTATGTTAGTATGAACTATTTGCAAATGATTACAAATGAATTGAATACTCTGGCATTTGGTATTTATGGTAACAATGTAGCTACAGTCAAGCAAAGGTATTGCCAACATAAAAAATGTTTATATTTAACCGTTACAAGTTTTAAGTGAAATTTAGAACGTAATTAGTTTTATTTCCTTTAGTAATTAACTTTTAACTTTTTATATTTCATACTTTTTATATTACATTTTTTGTTCTACACCTTGTACATTTGTCTCCCTAAAACTTTCCCATGTATTTTTCTGAAAATTTTACAATAAAATAAGATGAATCCCACAATTGCATATTGAATCCAATTGCATGTTTATGCAATTTTTGTAGCCATTGTCGATAAAATGTCTTATTTATTACATACAATAGCAAATTTAAAATCTTCATGCCGTTTTGCGCAGATCAATAGTTTTGCTATATATTAAATCTAAGTGTCGATTTTAAATCGCCTTAATTTTTGTATTATAGAAAGAATTTTAGTTCTCAGCTTTATTTTGTTATCATTTTAGCCGAAGCTAATGTAAGGTAATAAATATACGATCGCGATCAAGTACAAAATTATCAAATTTTTGTTATTACTTAATAACAAATTAGTAACATTAATACCTAAACGGGAGAATTATTGGATAATTATTAGAAATATTATGTGAATATTAAATAGTCTAATTGAAGTAAAGTGTGACATATTAAATGTAATGTAATGTTCGGGCCCCTTTTGTAAATACATTAAAAGTGATATCTCAAAGTGAAAAGTTTTAAAATTTATTTTCTTCTTTAGCTCTTTTTCTTTGATTCAAACATAAAAAGTATGACCAATTTTATATAACTTATGTATACTGGAACAAATGGAATTATGGCAGATTGTATTTCGTAAAAAAATTGTTCTTCAATTAGCATCGATAGATCAAAAATAAGAGTGAATAGAATATAAGTAATTAGTTTATGAAATCGCTATTTATTGATCCGTAATTTTTTAATTTATCTGCCTTATACATTTCATGCATACGTACGATATATATATATATATATAATATATATATATATATATATATATATAATATATATATATATATATGTGTGTGTGTGTGTGTGTGTGTGTGTGTCGTGTACTGCACAATAAACATAATTTCCCACATTTTCTTTTCTACGTTTTAATATCTTGATGCATTTGTTATAAAATTCTTAATGCTATTAAAAATTGTTTAGTATGAGACAATCGTTCGATTAATATACTGCAGAATACGAAAACAAAAACCAAATAAAAAGCAAGCGAATTAAACGAATTAACGAATTTAAATAATGTCTTTTATTGGTAATGCATCAGATATGGAATGCGACAAGATGGACTTTCAAAGGAATCGTTCACGAAATCTTGTAACTAAAATGCAAGCTCATAAAATTTCGGCTGAACCAAAATGGTCTAATAAGAGAGATGATGATACCGATTCTGAAGTATCATCACCGGACAATTTTTTAACGAAAGGAGCATTTCTTTTGACGCCATCATTCGAATTGTCTATGGAAAGGGCTGCCTTAATATGTGAAAAGATGAGCTTTAAAGGTTGTTTTAGTTTAACCAAAACAGCACTGGTATCCTTTTCAAATTCTCTCATCCAGATGATTATCAGGCAGTCTATAAAAAAGGCTTCCATAAAATCACTGGTGCAAGATTTTATCGTAAGGTAAAGCCGTTGAATAATTAGTTAATTTTATGCAAAAAGCCTATATATCAATAAATGAAAAATGTGATCAATTCCATAGATCAATTCTATAAAGGAATCCTTAGAGTTTCTTTCTATTATGTTTCAACAGATTGTAATACCCTGCCGACCGCGTAAGACATTTACTCTTTATGTGTTGGACGTACCAGACGATTTACCCGTTGAAGATATTCGTCATGCATTGTATAAATTTGATTCGGTTGTTGAAGTTGTTCGTTTACATTTATATTCAAATACTCTAACATCGAATGCAGTCGATAAACCTCCGGAAGGTAATTATTTTTGCGCTGAAATTCTCGTAATAATTCGTAAACACAAATCAAACAGAAATATTTTTCCTCATATATCTTGTAACTTTCCTAAGTGGGCGTAGTAACTAATCCAGTAAAATCTGAATCGTGTGATAAAGTGGAACGTATTGAAACGCGCAAAGAAATGCCCATAACATTAATTCGTGTTACACTAGCATCCATGGATGAGTATAATATTTTATTAAAGAATGGCCTTAATTTTTACGATGCAACTTTCTTCCCCACGGAACCGAATATATCCGTCAAGGGAGCTAAAATCGAACAAAGACGAAGGTAAAAAGTAAGAAAAAACAAAAAATTTTAATCCTCATTAAAAACGTGTCATTAAAGTTACGACCAAATGACTTTCGCAAACTAATAAATCATGGTAGACTTTTAAATATTTTTTATATCTATGTAGAAAGTAAAAAATCGTACGAAGACCACTTGGAGAGAATGTCCGAAGATGTAATTTGTACAAAAGTACATTAATCTTAATTTGATCTAGTGTTTTTTTTTGACTTATTTAGATGCAATAAGGAATTTACGCCTATTTAACATAAAGAATGAATGGGTTTCGATCATAAATAAATTATTTCTCATATAGTGTATCGTTTTGAAAAAAAAGAAAACAGATGACTAATGAAAAAGTAGATTTATTTTTTTATAAAAATCAATATTAAGTAATATTTGGACTGTTTGTCAAATTTAGAAAAGTTCTATACAATTCTTAAAGAGCTTTCCATATTAAGAGCATTATTTTTTCGAAATTTAGAGTTTTTCATTTTCTAGACTTTAAAATCCTTTTCGTGAACTACACTAAACGAAGTGTGTTAAGTAGTCGATCACGATAAACTATATTATTTTTCTTTACAACTCACATATAAACCCTAAAAACAAACTAAAATCGACATGATTTTAGATACGTTGGTCTGCATTTTTTTTATAATTGTTCTTTTTTTATTAGAATGTTTGACGCAAATATTTCAGGGCGGGTACGTGAATTGCTTCCGGTATTTGATGCTACTGGCTTTTGCAAGTTACCTCCACCTACAAGTAAATTAATTAAGCCAGCGAGAATATGAATTCAATGTCGCGTAACAGACATTGACAACATTGAACTCGTTAGAAATTGAAACAAAAAAAAATAACAAAAGAAAAATCGAATACAAAAAAAATTCGTTTACTAAATATGGTAATAACGCATTCAATTAATTGCATTAAAAAAAATTGAATTTATATTTATTTACTTGTTTAATTGTTCGTGGTGTTCCCTTTACACAATCAAATGGAAAATTCATAAATCGAATCGGATTGAATTGAATTGATTATTACATTTGTCAAGGTTGCCTTCTACTAAAAAGGGCACGTACTTTCTTTTTCCTGTTACTACTAATAACTTACACAATTCGTGATCTTATTTATTAAAATGAAGTAATTTAATAAATGAATGCACCGTTTTGCTGAGGCTTTATTAACAAGTAAAAAAAACTGTAGTTGGTTATTGTTTAGTCTTGAATAACCACACAGCATATTCTTTGGACGGGATTAAAAAATGAAAAAAAAACTAGAGAGAAAAAGGAAGTTGCTATTTTATAATTTTAAAAAAGCTTTTGCACTTCTTGGAAAAACATTGCGAAGCTACATATGGAATACGCAGATAAATTTCTGATTTTGTTGACCGGTATAACTTTCCTGTACCAGGTAAGAAGCCAAAATGAAGCATTTCATGTTGATGTAGGGTAATGTCTAAAGAAACGATAAACTATTCTTTCATGTCCTTCAGATGAATTAGCATACTATCTAGAGGGGCATACATGATGTTCCAACATTTCGGTTTGAGTAGATATCTTAATATATTTATAGATGTATGAAATGCTCTTCGATAATTTTGATCCATTATACTTTAAAATGAGTAAAAGGTATTTATTAGCCTTTAGCATTCATAATATCAATTCATATGATTCATATGATCAATAATTAGACTTAATAGACTTAGTTAGCTTAATGTTCGGTATAGATTTATCTTTAGTTATCATGCGATTGCTTACGTAACAACTTAGAACATTTGGTATTATAATATTTTTGTCAACCTAATAAAAACAAAGAGAGAGTCATTAGTAATACAAATACAAATATAAATAATAGTGGAGAAATTATAATTAATTGTTATTACTTGATTAGATTCAATGATAGCTATTAATAATCGTGGTATTGCAGCAGCTGTACCATTTACTGTATGAACATAGTGTAGTTCTCCCTCCGGGTTTATGTATTTGAGATTTAATCGTTTCGCTTGATAATCAGTACAATTGCTACAACTTGATATTTCACCCCAAATACCTCTACCTGGCATCCATGCTTCAATATCATACTTTTCGTATGCCGGTGCTCCTAATTCTGATGGTGGCATATCCAATAATCGTAAATCCAGGTTGAAATTTTGAAATATCTTTATTTCAATATCTTTAAAATACTCCAGTATTTCGTGCGATTTTTCCGGTTGACATACAGCGAACATTTCAACTTTTGTAAATTGGTGAACCCTGGCAAATATATAATGATAATTAATTATTGAAAACCTCTAAAGAAAATGGCACCTTCAAATTACATTGGCTGCATTGCACGATCTACCTGTAAATACCTTTTTCCTCTTGTAAACCCGAAGTTTCAGCTCTATAGCAACGACTAATTGCAGCAACTTTTACAGGCAATTCATTTTGGCACAAAGTCGTATTCAGAAAGTATCCAGCCAATGACATTTCAGCTGTACCAGATAAACAATAATCACTGTCTAAGGTGTAAACCTGTGATCGATTTCCATTTGTTTGCATGCCACATGCTTGTATAATTTCTTTGGGTAATAAATCTGGCACCGATATCAATTTAAATTGATGTTTCTTAAGTATTGTTAATACATACTGGATTATGGCATGCTCCAATTCGGCAAGTACGCCAAAAAGATAGTAGCTTTTATGACCAGTATAATTGCTCAAATTATCCATTCGTAAGACTTTATTGTATTTACACAACTCAGAATATTCAATTGCATCTTTCTTCGTATCATTTTTATGACAATTAATATGATTGCTTAATAAAATAATTTTGGGTTCTTCACCATAATTCCATAAACGTGTATGAGTTTCATTTGGTAATTTCAACCATTCTTTTTCAAGTTGTTGAATTGTATGTGTCACTATTTCATCCTGTACTTCTGCATTTGATTTTAATTTATATAAAAGTTCTCGTATAATTGGAACATTGTTGTCATGACGGCGCATTAAGATATTTTGTTCTATATGATCCAAGTTAAAGGCACCATTACAAATATTTGGTAGAGCATCATAAAATTGCCGCTTAAAAATTTTCAGTAAATATCTTCGTGTTATCATTATCTATCCAATGTACATATATAATAACTTGTATATTAGAAATATTTAAAATGTTTAACTGGTGTGCCTCGGCTGATAGTTATCAAATTGGTCTTGATCAATAAATGGTCATATGTTCTCTCAGGTAATGAATAAAATTAATGCGTGCAAGCTTAACAACTACAACTAACGAAAGTTAGTACTTAAGAGATTTTAAAGAGAGGATTCAAGGCCAATTCTTGAACATATTCCACTTAACAAAATATTCTAAAAAAAATTCATCTTAAATTAAAAAGTAGATAATAATTTTTACAAATATGAAAAGTTTATTATATGAAAGGGAAGCCATAATAAAACAATGAATTAATCTAGTACAAATTTAGCACATGGACTTGATGCTTCAAAGCACTACATTGAGACGATTTTCCTTAAAAAAATCTCCGAAATTTTAATTTTTTTATATAATAACTTTTTTCAAAAACTGAAAGATAGTTGTAAAACTACCCATCCTAGACTTACCGTATTCGAAAGTGATTCTATGTCTCAAATTCTCGCGAATTTGAATACGCAAAAATTTCTAGTTAAGAGTAAGATGTAGTTATAGAAAAAAACTTTACTTAAAAATATTTGAATTTTCTTATTATTATATATGTATTACATATAACACAATTCATTAATTAGATTATTCATAAATTCATTAAAGTGGCTTGTTTTTTAACCAATTCTTTGAAGGTGCTTCCATCTTTCATAATCAGCTCATCGTAACTGCCCTGTTCAACTAGTCTACCATTATCTATTACAACAATCGTATGGGAATTCCTTATTGTGCTTAATCGATGTGCTATGGTAAGGCACGTTCGATCCTTTACTAATTCTTGTAAAGCACTTTGTACCAGTTCTTCAGAGAGAGAATCTAAAGCACTTGTAGCTTCATCCAGAATGAGTATTCGCGGATTTTTAATAAGAGCTCTAGCAATGGCTACTCTTTGCTTTTGACCACCACTTAACATTAAACCTTTTTGACCAACTATAGTATCTAAGCCGGAGGGTAGTCGTGAAGTAAATTCATACACGTAGGTTTTTCGAATAATATCTTCAAATTGTGATTCATTAAATGAGGTCTTTCCATTATCATTATTGTTTAACCCGTACAATATATTCTCACGTACAGTGCCAGAGAATAGTACAGGTTCCTGACTTACTACCCCTATATGACTTCTTAACCAACTAGGATTTAGGTCGCGCAAATCTACACCATCCAATAAAATTTGACCTTTTAATGGATCATATAATCTTAACAATAAAGTCGCTACAGTTGTTTTACCCGAACCACTGCGTCCCACAAGAGCTGTTGTTTCACCAGATATCAATTTTAAATTAAAATCTTCTAATACAAGTGAGTCTGGTCTAGCAGGAAAATTGAATGTTACATTTTTGAAAATAATTTCACCAAGTGGCTTTTTTTCTGGTATAATGCCAAAATTAATCGGTATCGCATATTTACGATCCAATATTTCCCAAAATCTTTCCGCTGCCCCAATACTCTTACTCAATTCAGTGTAGAAATTGGAAAGGCCATTTAATGAAATAGCACAATAACCAGCATAAAGAATGAAAGAGGTTAGAGCGCCAATCGATAAATTGCCTATAAACACCAATGTACCGCCATAATATAAAACAGATAGTATAATAATATTACCAGATAGGCCCGTCAAGCCAAAAAATGTTGCTCTGGCCTTTGCATCCTTATAACCTAATTCTAAAGCATCAATCAACATTTCATCATAAGCCTTTGCTTCTTCATTTTCTTTGCAAAATGTTTTAACAGTTTTTATATTATTCAAACGCTCTTCAGCCGATTTCGTAATTTGTGCTAATTTATCTAATAATGTACGAGTTATGTTACGCACATAGCGGCCATATATGATTGCCATACCAGCAACACATGGTACAACACTAATCGTTACTGCTGTCAATTGTGGTGAAGTGTACACCTTTTTAGACAAACAAACAAAACAACATATATATAATCTACCCTAACTTTTCGTAATAAATAAAAAACAGAGTACCAGTGAAGTACATTTCGAGTTTAATTACAAATTTTAATAGAAAGCATGAGAAAATTAACTTACCATCATGCCCGTACCCGATAATACCATAACAATTGATCGAAAGCCATCTGAGAGATTTTGTCCCAATGAATTTCCAACTAAATAAACGTCCGTTGATAAACGATTAATTAATTCACCTGTACCTTTCGTATCGAACCAACCAATCTCCTGATTTAACATACTTCTGTAGAGTTTCGAACGTAAATCGCGGACAATACGTAAAGACGCAGTATTAAATAGATAGACACGACCAAAATTCGCTAAGCCACCAACTAAAAACACTCCACATAATGCAATTGATATATTTTTTAATTTTCTCATTGCATCTACACCACTGGCATCGCCCACTTTAGTACTATTTCGATTAAAAATTAAATCTAAAATTTTGCCCATAGCGAATGGTACGCTCATTGTAATTGCTGATGATATTAATAAACAACCCATTGCAGCACTAATTACGAATTTCTCATTTTTTGCCAATTGTAAGAGGCGCATAATTTGACCTTTTTGTATTTTCATTTTCTTAGCATCTTTGACATTGAAACTTTTACATCGTATTGGATATAATTTTACATTAAATATTGTTGTTCTTGGTATTATTGGGCAAGGCGGTTTGGCGCATATTATGTTTGAGTAACCTCTTTGTTGGTTGCTAATACTATTTGTTATAAGTTGGCCAACACGTATGGCCCGATTACATTTTAGAAAATATTGTATAGTCATTATAACTGAAGCACACCAAATTCTAATTTTATCTAAAATAATTTAAAGAAATTGTATAGCGAACGAACATGCTATTTAATATTTATTTACAAAAGACGATTATTATAGAATTTTTCAAAGTTACGTCTTTTAATAAAATTTATAAAAACAATTCGTAACCAGATGATTTATTTATTTTTAAAAGCTTGCTGCTACGAATTTGTGAAATAAAAGTTTGGCATAAAAGTATTTTGCGTATACGGCAAAGAAAAAAATACATAAAGCAACGACGCAACAATTAAGATTTTCCCTTTAAAGAAAAAGTGTATAAAGACAAGTGAAATGTAATACACACGTATTTCAGTACAATAAGAAAATAATTTTATTTGGATATTAAAATAATAATAATTAAAAATTAGTGCAAAAAAGTAGATTCCTTTGCTCAATAAAAAGAAAATTGTAACAATTGTGGTAAAGGAGAATAAATATATAAATGTTTTTTTTTTAAATAACCATTATTTATAATTATTGCAATAGCTGAAGACAAGTGAATTTTTGTGGTGTAACAATATTAAGCGTGGGAGTTTACTTTTCCATTGGCCAATTATAAGAAAACTTCAATAGAAAATGATTTAATTTGTGTTAAATTCTAGACTTTCTAGACTGGACTTCATAAGTGGGCCACCAAACAATGCATTGTTAACAGAAAAAGATTTTGCGATTTAATTCTACGTAGGTAGTTAAGAGAGAAAATTTTCTCGTCTGGCTTAATTCAGTTGTTGTTTTTGTTACTGTTGGTGACGCTGTTAAATTTGATTTATAATTGTGTATGCAATATCAACAATCCATGGCTACTAAAAGTTAAGTTCTGTATGGTTTTAAAATTGCATTTCCTATTTCTTTATTCATGGGCAGACAGTTAGATTTTCTTAATAACAAAGGGAAAAAGTGCATCAACCCCAAAGTCCAGACAAATGGGAATGGGATCTAAGATTGTCTACCCAGTGGGCAGTGTCCTTCGAATCTACATTTATGAAGATATATGTATATGTATATATATTAATTTAAATCATTAGAAAGCAGTGAAGAAGTGTTATAATCATTTTAAAAATATTTGTATTAAAGTTATAACTTATCGTACGCTTATTAATTGAATTCGGTTGAATTGCACATTAATTGTTACTAAGAAAACAACAACAAATAAATGGCATGAATCAAATTACTTTCATTATCTAAATATTTCAGTGCAGAACAGGATGATAATGGGAACCATAAAATCTAAAATAATACGTACTGAGGCTATTTTTTTTATAGAAATGTATCGCCAACATTTTTTAACAATTTGTTGCTCTGTGTTCTACATTTCCTATGTCCTACTTACAGATATTTTGGTACATTATCATTGTCATCGTTCTAATGATGATTTAAAAAGAGGGCAGCATGTAAGAACGATCACGATATCGTTATAAAAGAAACAAATCTATTCAGAGGAAACTTCTGAAGGGAGATGTGAACCCAACATACATATATATTCAGATGCAAGAACCAGTAGTAGTAAATTCAACGCAAACGCAGCCTCACAAACTGCCACTGGATGCTGCTGTCTCTGCATATCAATTTAATTCATTAACAACCGAAAGTAGTTCTTCTTCAAGCGATGGACCATTTAAAGGCGACATGCAAAATCTCTTGCCACAGTCTACAAGATTATCCGAAGATAGTTTGGTAAGAAGGGAACATTTCTTTTTTTCGCCTTTTCTTCACTTGTAATTATTTATAGAAAAATTACATTGTATTTATGTGTAATATTTAATTAAAGTTATTTAACAAAAGAAAAAAATAATTATTTGTTTGTAAATTTTAAATAGAATAAACGCAGAAAAATCTCTAATATTTAAATAATAATTTATTATATAGTCTCGTACATCGGTTATTTCCAATTCGGATGCTGGAATTTCGGCCGATGAGAAAACGCCAAGTGGCTGTAATTCCTTGTGCAATTCATCGGCAGATTCGCCACCATGTGATTTAAGTTTAATTGAACGCCTTTTATTTACTCATCCGGTTTGGTTTTTACCAGGCATACAACGTTCCGGTGCAATACACTTCTTACAAAGTAAAGAGGAAGGTAATTTCATTGTGCGAGGCTCAAGTCAGCCAAATACTATGGCGGTTTCAGTACGTTTGCCACCGAATGCTGGTCCTTATATTGAACATTATTTAATCCAATCAATAAACGGAACCTTATGTTTGGAAAGTTCACGTTTTAAATTCGATTCTATACCGGCACTTATTGCTCACTATTCTCAATGTTGTGATGAATTACCTGTACAGTTAGTTTTACCAAATGCATTGCGCACCGTTAAGAATCGTCAACAGTTGTCATCTTTGGCATTGTTGGGTCAAGAATTTTGGCGTTATCCAATGTCATCGGCTAAACCCAATAAACAACAACAACAAGATGAGGCTTGTTTGTTAGATGCTAAATCGCCAATTTCCACAACGGATACAAGTGGTTTAGGCACAACATTATTTAGTGATTCAAATACCAATTGTATTTTAAGTACAGGTTTAGAATCATCTGCCAAAGTATGCAGCATTGATATATTATCTAGTTCAGCTAATACACCATCAGATACAACATGCAGTATGAGTTCTTTCGCCACCAATTGCCATCAAATACAATCGGTTCGATCTGATTATTTAGACTCGGCCAAAATGAATAGTCCAGCAGCAACTGAAATGAATAAAAAACCATTTAATGGTAGTAACGGCATTCTATTGAAGTGCAATGAAAACAAATCAGATGATATTTTAAAAGTGAAATCATTTGAGAATAATAAACTTCTAACAAGTATTATTGACGATAGAGCGAACCGGCCGAAACCGCCGAATACACTTAATTTCGACTTGCGTCGCGCACCAGCACCACCATTAACATGGTGGAAACCCTTTTCACCAAGTAATTATATCAATAACACTAATAGATCGTTGGATAAAACGGAAAACATAAGTGGATGCAATAATTTTACGGTAACAACCACAGTTACTTTTTCTATGGATAAAGATAATACCCCATCGCCTCAGTTCTTAGACGTGGTTTCGCCAGATAATAATCGTATATTTAATTCAACGGGAAATTCCTATATTACTTTTCAAACATTTTCCAAACGTTTATCTCCAGAAGGTGAATGTAAAGATTCATTCTCATCGCATGATTCATTTAAAAACAACAAAAACCAACCAAATGATAATAAAGAATCCGGAATTGCATTAACCGATAAAATTAGTACAATGAAGCTACGTCGCGGGGCAAAACATTATCGAGAATCTGATATTTTACAAAGCCCAGAAATTTATTGTCAAAATTTATTAAATGGGAAAATTACTGATTACGATGATTTGTGGCTGCACGACACTGGAGATAGAATAAAACTTTTAAGTAGTTTTAAAGCGCCAACTGAACAACAGGGGAAACGTCCGGATTTATTGCCAGAATCAGCCAGAATTATTTGTCATAATAATTTAATGGCAATTGACAATGAAACAACAACAACAACAACGACATCAATATCAACAAATGCCTTTCCACCGCAAACTCATCAAATACAAACTAATATACAATCAAATTCAATCATATCAAATAATGAAACTAAACATGATGACCAATTTAGAGAAGTAAATTTACAAAATTCTTTTAAGGAAAATCATTCAATTTTCAAAAATCATTCAGATATAGAGGACAATGATAGTAATGACGATATTGAAGAAGATGATGATAATGATAAGGCTGATGTTGCAGTTGAAGATGACGATGATGAGGGTGATGCACATTCAACTGAGAATTTAATAATGAAAAGTGATCATAGTAGTTCATTTTATGCAGAACCTGCTGATACTGTTACAAAGCTCAATACATCCGGTATTATGAATGTGTTACGACGACCTCAAAAAGATTCTCATCAGCCAATTAGTCAGCGCCATTCAGAACCGTTTACAGGTTCTTGTTTTATGCGTACACCGACTTGTTTAAAATTTATTACATCCGAAATTGATAAAGTAACTGTCAGCTTAGATGAATTGGAAAATAATGAAGAAAAATATCAACAGCGGCAACAACAACAGCAATCACAACAGCAACAACAAAAATTAAATGAAAATAAGCAAAAACCATTAGCGAAACAATCTCAGAGACGTTTCGAACAGTGGCAGCTCGATAGTAGTTGGGAATTTATGCCCAAAATACGTAACAATGAAGACTATACTTATGATAATAATTTCAATGTAAAAGAAAGTAAAAATGATTCAACGAATTCAATTATCAACAATAACAATAGTAATAGTACTACGAATAATTCTGATGAGAAATTGAAACCGATCACCATACATGAAATTATTGCTAAACGTTTGCCAGATTTCAATTTATCCGAATTGACTGCATCACAGTGTCAAAAGACTAATAATCATTTACAAAATAGTGCCATCGTACAACAAAAGAAAGATTCTAATGATCCAACGAATAGTCGTCTATCGTCATATGATAATGTCGAACGCAGTTATAATCCAAATTCTTGTTTTTTCAGTGGCTTAGAATCTTCACAATCGGACGATGGTACAGTTTTTTCAGAACCATGGGATTCAATTCAATGGGAAATCATTTCACCGCAACAAGGTTTTCATACGCGTAATAAGATAATAACTTGTAGAGATGGACCTGGAGAGGCAGTACGTAATTATACGTTAAATTTAGCCCAAGATCTTACCACAACATTTGCCCGCAATATTGAGAACTTTATTTGCTGTACTAAAGAGTCACGTGAATCTGTACCGCAAATTGTTATGCGGAATATGCGCCAATTTATGAACGGCATGAAAAACTATTTAGTCAAACATGGCGAAAATCAATTTCATCAAGAAGTAGAAGCGGCTCGAAAACGCCTCAAAGCGACTGAATTTTTAAATTTGGATGCCATTTTGGAAACGGTGATGCATCAATTAGTGATATTACCGTTACGGGAACATTTATACGGCATGTTTGTCGACCATTACACACGTACAAATGATTTACAATTGTTAGCGCAAAATGTAAAATATGCTTGCGGTCGCAAAGCATGTGATTTCGGTGTACGAAGTGTCATTAGGCCACCATCTAATGCATCCTTACAAATTATATCAAGTATGCTGGTCCGTTTTCAAGAATCTGAATTGCCATTAGAAAAATTAGATATATTTCTTTGTGTTATTTCAACCATATTTGAGACATCAACATGCCCACGTGGCCAACAATTGACAGCTGATGATTTTCTACCAATATTAGTTTATGTGGTAGCCAAATGTGGCTTTATTGGCGCAGAAATTGAAGCGGAATTTATTTGGGGCCTCTTACAGCCCACCATATTAAATGGTGAATCCGGTTATTATTTAACAGCCTTGTGCAGTGCAGTGCATGTGCTGAAGAATTTTATGAACTTCAAAAGTGAAACTCCCGGCCTCTATGATTTGGGACCATCTTCTATGCCCGATCATTTGTCATCCGTTTTACGTGTAATTATACCAGATGAATGTGTTGGCTCTTTACAAACACGTACACTGCCAGTGCGGCCACATACAACGACTCGTGAAGTATGTCGCATAATTGCTCATAAAGCACGCATAACAAATCCACAAGATTATGGACTCTTTAAATTAGTGGATGGAGATGAAACAATTTTAAATGAAACAGAATGCCCACAAAATATCCGTACACTTGCCAAGGATAAACAATGTACTTTAGTATATAAGCGTCTTGATGCAAAAATAGTATGGCCAACATCTACGCAAAATTTCGCCAATTAAGTAATCAAAAGATTGAATGAATAAACTTCATAATTTCGATGGTTAATGCGCTCGGTTGTGTTCTTTTTTTTTAGGCAGCAAACAATAATAATAATAATGTTATTAAAGATATAAATTAAGGCAGAGAAGAAAGAGAAAAATATGGCTCAATATTTTAATGCAATACTATTTTTATACATTCTATACACATATATATCTACTAACATAAATCTACACATGAATCTACATATATATATATATATATATATATATATATATATATATATATATATATATATATATATGTATAATTTATAAAATATATACTCATATAACGACATCAATTTTTTTTAATATTTTGTATACGTATAAAAGGTTTTTCCTCATGTCTTTCCCCCTTCCCTCATTCCGCTAAAGTATTAACATTTGCAATCGATTTATTTAATTTGTTTTCTCTTTACATATATTTATGCCTACATATATACAAATATATATCTGTATATCCATATATATATATGTTTAAGCGTTTATTAGTATTATCATTGTAAATGATGCATATTTGTAGTGGTTATTTATACATTTTTTACGAATTTTTTCTAATTGTTTGTTTTAATGTTATTATCGTGATTTCGTTGAATCTTTTAATTCGTTTGTTTTTCTTTTCTTTTTTTATTAGTTGTATATGTCCTTTCATTTGTTATTAATATCAGCTCAAAGCAAATTTTAGTTTTTTAATGAATTGTAAGTCTCTTTTATTAAATTTTGTTTTATGGAATAAAAAACAAAAAACAAAAAAAAATTATTTTTTTAAAATATTTAATCAAAATAACATTTTCATAATAATAATAAATCATAATAAAAAAATATTTATAACAATTTTTTAAAGAAAGATTCTTATTTCTCTGTAATTACGAACTTAGTTTAAACTAGTTTGGTATCTAAATCTTAAAATCTAGTATTATCTGGCATCTTAATGAAAAACGCAATTTTATCTTTTGGTACTCTGTAACTATGTATCCAGCGACTACCTTTACGTACTGCTCCATTAATACCATCTTTCCATACACCTTGTGGCAAATAAACTTCACGTTCTTCCACAAATTTATCTAAAATTGGGGCAACAATTAGTTCATTACCTAAAGAGAATTCATCACCAACACTTAAACAAAATGGATCATATGGATCTAATAGCCATAATGGTCTAACTAAAGGTAAACCTTCATTTAAAGATTCACCGAGATATTTTTTTTATTAATGGTATAACTAACGTTTTTCTTATACTAATTAAATCTTTAGCTATATTTGTTATATCATCATTATTATAATTTGATGGTAAATGATTGAATTGCATAGCCGGCATAAATGTGGCCAATTGAAGCCATCGTATATATAAATCTTTTTCAGGTAATTGTGGTTGTTTCAATGAATAGAAGGAGAGCATTTTCCTTTTTGTTTGCATAATGACATAATCACCTCCTATGGCACCTGGCAAGACAAATGGATAACCAATAATACCATAATTTAATACTGTTGTCATAATTTTCCTTAAAGATGGCCATGAAGAATTCATTGGTAAAGTAAATAGAAATGCTGGCGGTTTGGGTACTTCATTCGCCATTGATATACCAATAATACCCATATCGGCAAAATTTTCCATAAATAATTTAGCATACATATCGGGATTATCCAATATCTGTTGACATTGATAATAATGTGGTAAATTATAACCAATACCTAAATCCAAATAGAAACTATCAACTTGATACTCTTTCTTCAATTTTTGTAATTTCTCTTTCAGCCAATGCACCGATGCATTATTTGTTATATCCAACATGCCAGCACTGGAAACACTTTTATAACGTGTCAACGCTGGTATACTACGTTCCGAATATCGTTCATATATTAAAATTTTTTTACGTACAGCCTCCTTAAAATTCTCACTATCCGTACTAATGAACGGTTGTATGGTGAATGCAATTCTGAAGCCTCGACGATGTAGTACATCAATTGTATCTTTGAATGTTGGAAATCTTGTTTCATCTATCGTAAAATCACCGATATTCTCCTGCCAGAATTCATTCACCAATATATGGCCCAAATTCATATAACCCATTGCTATAATTTCTTCAGAATAATTATATATCGTTGTCTCATTAATCGCATGCACTGTATCACGATAGGGTATTTGCCATATGGGTTCCTCAATTAACGCATGCAATATATTTAAATCAGTCTCTGTTAAACCATCCCATAGACTTTTTTGGGTCATTAACATATGTAAACTTCTCATATCTTCTGTGATACAAATTTTATAATTTAATTCGGGCATTTGTGTTAAATAATTCACATATGTAAAATCATTATTTTGTGATTTCAAACAAAACCTATTTGAAGTTTGATTCGTTTTGATATGTAACGGATTTTTAACATCAACGTGCAATGCAACCCCACTCGAATTAATAAAATATCTCTTAATGGCATTACCAAATTGTTGAACTTTTGCCTCGCCCGTTGTAAACGGAGCAAAACTGAAATTTGTTGCACTTAATGACCATTGCATTTCGCGTGTTATACCACCACCAAACCATAAACCATTGTTTCTTTTCAATGCATAACAATCTGTAGGATGGAATTCTGCATGCAATGATTGCCAACGTATTGTATAACAGCGAAATACATTCATATCTTGAAAATTCAAATATAATCGGGTAATACCATTCCATTCAATGCATATACTGCCATCAGTTTTACGGCTATCTTCTAAACAATGAAATGGCTTACTATCCAAACTAATTGGTATACCCAATTGTCCAGTCATTGCGATATCATTTTTATGATTTAATATTTCAATGAAACGATCCTTTGTATTGAAATTGATTTTATCAAAATACGATTGAGTCAACACATGCCGATGATAGCCCACATAAGCGTAACCGATCAAAAATGTAATAATGAAGAACATTAAAATGACGAATATTTTAATTTTATAATCTTTAGTTTCACGAGTCTTCTTTCGCATTATCTGTGGGAATGCTTGCATCCGTTCTCTTAATAAACTGGCCACAGAATTTATGCTTGTGATAGATGCCTGATTACTTGGCACATTATACAAATCAAAATCATTGGAAAACATTTCTTTATCGTTTAATCGTAATGCGGGCAATGGGGCTATCGATGCTCTTCTTTTCGTGCGATATATATTTGTTCTATATTGAAAATAAAGTAAACATATAAATTAAGTAATAATAATCGATGATTTTTACTAAGAGAGATTTCAAATAGTTAGTTCTTTATAATGCGACATTTCATGTATATCCAAAAAAAATAATAATGAAGGTAGTATCAAAAAAAATCCACTGAATTGGAATCTATTGGGTTAAGAAGTTGTAAGTTTTCTTTAAAACGAAACTTTCATTTAACGGTCAATTGAAATTTTCCATGCTTACTTTAGTCCTTATCTCTACCATTTATAAGTAGAATTTGAGGATATCATGAATCAATACCGTTTGTAATTTGTAGCCATTTCAGAAATGGCCTCCAACTTTATATAATTTTCCTAATTATTCATTTTAAATGACAAATAATAAGCGTTTCTTCTTTTTTCTTTTTTTGTAAATTCCAGTAAAATTTTACGGATTCATAGTCGGTATTAGAGCAAATTAATGTGTAGAGAATTAGACACAACTGCATTTCTTCATTAATATTAAGCATAATAAATAAATGAAATAAATATTTACAATTGTAATTGAATGTTGAAATATCGGGATGTTAATCGCACAATCTTCGTATATTTTTACACACAAATATTTCAATTAATTAATTATTCTTGATTTCATTCTTATTGAAGTAGTTATAGTTTTTGTTATTATTTTTGTTATTGTTACCGTCATATTTAGTAAGATTAAATAGCATCACTTAATTAGTATTTTATTGGACATGATTTTTATCTTCTTTATCACATACAATATAAAACTTATGAATAGTCGTTGCCGATTTATATGCGTATTTCTTTGATGCCTGACAAATCCTCACTAATCAAATATTAAGAGATTCTATTCTGATTTGTTTTCTTTAAAAATGAATCTTGCTGTTTTAAGCTTCTCTTTTTAGCGGATAAATATTTCATTCGGTTGTGCTTGAATTAAATTTATTAGAATATTAAAAGAGATAGCTTTGTAATATAAAACAACATTAAAAAAAAACAATAACAACAATGGGCAGTACTTATAGTGAGTCAAGTAAGAATGGATGATGATAAGAAATTGTGGAAGCCATTTCATTTAAAATTCATTTAAATTAAACAAGTAAAAACTTTATAGTCGATCAGAATCGACTCTCCTTTAGATCATCATCAGTCGTTTGAGTTCCCTTTAAATTTATACCAAAGAGACTGAATCGATTTTTGTAAGGGTAAATATCCATAGAAAAGAAATTAAATTCACCTGCTTTTGTCCTCGGATGAATCAGAACTATTGCCACTATTCTCTTCATCATCTTCTTCGTTTTGCATTCTCGCATTATCATTTAACTGGGAAATGAGAATTAAATAAATTAAGTGCTTAAAAATTATACAAAAATTATGTTTCTCTTTATAAACAAATAAAATAACAAAAGAAAACAACATTAACAAAGGCAAGAAAGAGAGAGAGAGAGATCGAGTAAAAGTTTCTTTCTAACAGAGTTTGTCAAGAGTTTGTTGCTTGGGGGCCAAATTTTTGACAAGTGTTTGCTTAGAAAACGAATAATTTGAAAATAACTTTTACAAAACTGTGTAAGTTGTGGTTTTATACCAATAGAAATAGTTTGGAATGTATGGGCAACTATTTAATAAATACACAAGAAAGTGATTAATAATTAATTTTCGAAAATTTCGATAGGACCTTTTTAATAACAACGGAATTCAAAAGATAAACTTATTTAATTTAAATTTAGAACGTTTCAAAGTACTACCTTAAGATTAAAAATTTTTTAAATAAATGATGATGATGTAGCTGGAGAAGTGCCACAAATGTAAGTATATAATTATAATTATAATGTTGCTCCTTAATCTTGAGAATGAATAATTTATTAATTATAAGTTAATTACATTTTTGTTGAGGTGGATGCACACAGTAAACTAATCACATACAAATTACAGATAACATATAAGTCAATAAATTGTTGATTTAAGTCAGGCATGACAAAACTTGAATTCTAAAGAATTTGAACGATCAAGTTTTAAAGCAAAATCATTTCCAAGCAATTAATTGTGACCAGCAAATGCGAAAAAGTTTTATTGGACATTAAGAACGCAAACTTGTTGATGGAAACATTTCAACGTAGATTAATTGACCGCCCTCCTATATAATGAGTTTGCCTAACTTATAGATCAATTCAGGAATAATTACAAATTTTCATATTTCCTTAAATATTTTTTAGCAAAATAAAAATGAAATATTTCCATATAATCAACATTTTTTAAAGTAAATAAAGACTTTTTATGATGGACGATGGAAATTGAATAATTTTTGCAATATTTAATTTCAAACATTTAATTTGATGTAGGTGGCACCTTTTTCTTTAACTTTCATATTATTTGTTGTTTTTTTAATAAATGTATGTATTTATATTTTAGCAAACACTTACATATAAC
Source organism: Melophagus ovinus (assembly GCA_023089585.1). Classification (NCBI taxonomy): domain Eukaryota; kingdom Metazoa; phylum Arthropoda; class Insecta; order Diptera; family Hippoboscidae; genus Melophagus; species Melophagus ovinus. The sequence goes on from JAKKIB010000178.1 coordinate 10,617,548, forward strand.
TTGAGACCATTTACTGAATTATTTTCAGCAGTTAAATTGTTTTCCAAATTATCCTCAATTGGTAATTCTATTTTCTGCGTATTATTTAATAAACCGGAAATTGTTAATTGTTCCTTTTTGAAAATTAATTGCTCCTGTTCATCCTTTGTATAATCAGTTTGATATTTACGAATATCAAGCGAATTCATTTTGTTTAGATTTTTTTTGTTTATTTTTTTTACGATATTTATTTGTATTTTTTTTAATTTTATTTTTATATGCTTTCACATGAACATGCCAACCAAATTGATTGAAAATAATATGGAAATCACAAAAATCTATGATGAAACTTTTCTCAACTCTCAAACATTTTATGTACGTGTTGTTGTGTGTATGTATATGAGTTACAGTGCATGAACGTATGTTTGTGTATAAATGTTTGTACCGCAATGGCCTATATTAAGATTTTCAAAATATCATAAGTATTGACGAAACATGAAGTGTTTTGTTGTTGTTGTTATTTTTATTATCACTTTTATCACTTTCATCACTATACTTCACTACACTTCATTTCATTTCGCTTCACTTTAGCGATATATAAAATTTAACCAACGCAATGTTTCACCTTCGTATGGCTACTGTTAAGCATTTATGTCTATTTACGATCAAACCGTTTACGTTTATATTATTTATTTATGTTTAATTTGTTTATTATATTCATTCAATAAAAGATAACAGCGTTAAGTCATATTACCTGAATGCTTATTTGTATGTGTGTGTAATGTATGTATGTATAAGTGTGTACACTTTATGTATTTATATAAATATGGAAAAAAAGTATGCTTTCGTTAATGAGCCATTAAATTATCCGCATCATGAATAAATGAATTCTCCTTTGCTCTCTCTGTTTCTCTACCTTTCTCTCTATCGTTCACTCTTTCTATCCCTCTTCCTCTCCCATTCCACTTGACATTTACACCTGGGTATCAAAATACTTGAATATTTATCTGATTCTTATAATTTATTTTTGTTTTATTTATTTTTATATGCATCACCCAGAGATTAGAGGTATATACATTTTGTCAATTATGTTTGTAACACCCAAAAACAAGCGTTCAAAATTTCGTTTACGTTTGCTTGCTACTGCTGAAAAACTGAAACAATCTCTGAAGCATAATATCTTGGTGTATGAGTGGTAAATATACAAGATTTGGCTCCAATCAAATATAAATTTTTTACGTGCTTTTTTTTTTGGTTAATTTTCTTACCCACAAAATAATTAGCCTAATATCATGTTTCGTTTTGTTTCTTTTCTTTATTCTTCTTGTTTATAGTTCTTATTAGACAGCTTTTATTGAAAGCTACACAAATTATGGTTGTCAAAAAAGACATCTAGAACCAATTTAGATTATAAGGTTCCACATGGTTTAATCTCTCTGCGATGCAATAAACTTTTTTAAAAGATTCAAAAAAAATTTTATATTTAACTACCGCTGTCTAAAACGATGAAGGCGAAATATTTAATAGGGTATTTAAGAATTGCCTCCGATACCGTCTGGTAAAATTTTTGCATGTTGTGTTTCTTAGGACTTTTATTTTTTTAAGGAAAGTTCATGTAACTTTTATAAAATGGCATAATAATTTCGAACATTTTTATTTGTCATGCCTCTTTTATCACGCAGAAATGGACCAAATAAAATAATTGAGCACTGGGCTTACTTTGTAACTCTCTCACTTTATAACTCTTTCTTGCAATCCGAATGTCTTCAAAATTGCGTAATGTACAAGAGGGTCCAAAATTTTACTCTAATCTTTTTACCTTTACTTTTTTTTGTAAATCCTACTTGACAAGTAATTAATGGAATTTGAGATCGAACTTTGTTAAGGGAACTGATCATAAAATAAGAAAAACAAGATATGAAAACAAGATAAAAAAAGCCAACAATGAATGTTTGTTGTATAGCAAACTGACATTAGTTTTAAGCGCCATTATTTTGTAGTAACCGTACCAAGACTTTTTTTAATGGCAGTATAATAATAATTTAATTTATATATATAAATTACAGATTTTTTCATTAGAATAAATGTTAAACTTTATTTGATGACTTGCCAGTATCCTTAAAAATTACGTTAAATTATTATAGTACAACTAATTAATTGATGGTAAATTAAGCAAATTCAATTTGAAAAATACAATGTAATCGTAAAATTTGATATGAAATTATAATAATGAAGAATGAATTCCAACTACTAATGAATTTTACATATATATTTTTTTTTGTTTACCTCAAAGTTGGAATGATACATTTTTTTATTACATACAATATTTACATAATAATATTTATTTTAATTTATTTTTTTAATTTATATCTTTTAGCAGGATAACTTTTACTTTAGAAATTTTACAAATTAATGTTCCTTATTAAACAAAATTATTGCAAAAGTTTTACATTAGTGTTTTAAATTTTCATAATATTTATTAAATATGTAGGAAATATTTATATAATTCATATCGCTTGATTATTAATTACAAAATAATAGTTTCCTACATACAGTGGCCGCAATAAAATTGTAATTTTGAAAATTTGTTTATGAAAAACAAATTCAATTAATTCTATTTAATTAATTATATAAGACTGACTGAATCTGTAAACAATTTTTAAAATGGCAACCTTAAATTGAAAATATTTCTACGAAGGAGCATTCATTTTTTTTGTGTTAAAAAAAAATTAAATCTCTCTCTTCGGCTTATGACGATTCAGAATTTCAACACTTTAAAATTTTATATTACAAGAATAATATTCACTTTTATTGTTTTTAAAATTTGAGGATGGTTAATTTTTTTTTGTAAATTATAATCTTTGTCTAAATATAATCCAATTTGAATGTTGCAATTTAACAATAATTAAAATTATATGCACAATTAATAAGAATATTTATTGAATTACATTAATGAAAATTATATCACGAATATAATATATAAGGACAGTTTTCAGAGAAATTGAGACAGATGCAATGGAGGCAGATTTCTAATTATATTTATCATAACATTGCACAAGAATTACTATTTTCTATTTAAAATTCTATTATAAATAATATTTGAAAAATAATATACATTCAATAAGAGAAAAAAATTAATTAATTACATTAATTTTTAAGTGCACTATGTGCCGTATGCAATATGCCATTTACCGTCTGCAATAAAATATTGAAAATTTCCTGCTTTAAAGATTTGCCAAAAATTAAAAATAAGTTCAATACTAGTTCTATTGTATTGGCATAATAATCAATCAAAAAAAATTTCCAAAAAAAAGCACAATTTATAAATTTTGAAGTGATTACGTATAATGTAAAAAAAAAGAAAAGGACGGAATTATTTAAGTGTTTCAATTTAACTAAAATATCTTAAATTATAATGAAATGAAATAATTTCAAATTTGTTTTAACGCCTTCAATGGAATTCCACTAAAATAGATCACACACATTTATTCCCTAAGATTAAAGAAAAAGTCAACATAATTTCAAAATTAATTATACTTTTCCTTGTTTTGCGTATTTTTTATCCCTTCCTTTCGTTTTCCCAAAAAAAAATATATTACAACTTTATCTTTAAATTTTTCAGTTTATATAAAATAATATAGAATTTAACAAAACCAAAAGAAAACTTTAACATATTTTTTAACATTTACTGAATTGTTGTTGCATTTTCTATTTCAACTTCAAGTTTTGCTTAAACCTTATTTCTGTATATTTCACATTTTATATGAATTTACATGAATTTTATTATTTCATATGAATATAAAATATATTTTAGAAATTTTATTAAATACAAAATAAATTAAATAATGAATAAGAATGAGGAAGGAAAAAAATGAGAGAAGGCGAGAGGGTCATGTAAATTCTAATTTTAAGGAAAAGAAATTGTGGAAATAATAAAAATAATTATAACGGAAATAGAGAATAAATATAAAATACATTTAGATGTTAAAGTTTTATACTTTTTTATATACAAAATATTAAAATACAAAAAGGAAATTTTTTTTTACAAAATGCTAAAGAATAATTTGTTGAGTATTAATGTACTTGAATGGACGAATTAAAATAATCATAGAATTGAAAATCGCAATAGAAATAAAAATACATTCATCCATTCAATGAAATTCAATTTATTCTCTTAGTGATGTGAAGAAAGAAATATATGAAGAAAGTGCATCTTCTAACATCTACATGTAAATTATATTTCTTATATATTTTTTTCTTTCTTTCTTTCTCTTTTTTGTTATTCATTTTTTTTATTTTTTATTTGTATTTTTTTGTAATTGTAACATGATAATTGAATAGATTTTTTTAACTTTTTACATGCATAAGTTATTACTTATCTTAGCATAATTAACTAATGACACTGCCAAGGAAAAATAAAATGAAAATCAAAATAGAACGACCTTGATTTTTTATACATCTTTCACTTTTTCTATACTTTTGCTTTTATTTTCACTTTTTTAATATTGTTAATTGGCTTAATAAAAACTTGACAAATTCATCACATTGCATTCAATTATATTTTTGCTTTAGACTTTCAGAAATCTTCATTTGACACTTTGCTTGACGTTTTTGCCATTTTCATTTAAATTATTAAATTACAAATCCAACAGATGGGAGTGTTTTTATAAATATACATGTATGTATATAAAATACAATCACATGAAAATTCTTTAACACACAAATTTATTATCAGTTGCCACGCCCATAAAAATAAAACATTATCTTTTAATTTTGATAATTTGCAGCAATAATTTACACGATTATATATATGGTTATTCAAAAAAAAAAAAGAAGAAAATTTATCCAAATTTTTAAGTTATTATAAACTTTTCAATAGTTTCACTGAAACTTTTTGTTTGTATCTTTATTTGATATTGCAAATTTTTATATAGACCTTGTTATTTTGCATTGAGTTTAAGATTATCGCAAATTAGCTTTCAATTTACGATTTGAATTTTGATATTGAATTTTTTATCTTAATTTTATGGCGAAACTGTCAATGAAATATAATGAAAATTAATATGAAAAGAGAGAAATTGTTCTTCACAATTTGCGCTTGGTTTATTTTTTTTCTTTTATTTTAATGATTTTAGCCGATTAAAATAGGCGAAATTCTCTCAAGCATGTTTTTAATAAGACTGCCTGCCCCGCCCCTTCCCTTCTTTTCCGAATTTCCATTTGTTCACCATCCATTCTCAATATTCCCATCACTAAGCTAATCTTTCATGTATTTCTTATACTTTAATTTTGTTGAATAGCTTGTTGAATGTGTTTGTTAGCTTGTTGTTATAGTTGTTGCTATGTCTTCTTTTTTTTTCTTTATGTTACTCTTACAATTAATAATAAAATGATTAGATGTTTATATGTATTTTTACTTTTGTTATTGTTGTTGTTTTTCTAAGTCTTAAATAAATATATACATAATCTAGAAGCGTTATTTGTTTTGATTATTTGTATGAATTAACTTCTTTTGGTTTTTATTGATTTTTTTTCTGTTTTTGAGCTTCTTTTTTTGATTTTCTGTTAAGACTTTTTTCATTATCACTTTAATTTGGAATTGTGAAATTATTAAATTGTTCTGTTCACTTTTTTTGTTTCGTTTTGCTGTTTTTTTTTTTTGTATTCAGTTCAAACTTAACATTACAATTGTATGAAATTGTATTCTCCTTTTAATTTTCCATTTTTTGTTTTCTATTTTCATTTACGTTCTTCCATAATACGATCAAAACAATCAGCTAAATATGAATGCTATAAAAATAAGAAAGAAAAGACTTAGTAAATCAAACAGCACAATAGATATTCGGTGTAATTATGAAGAAAACTAAAAAAAAACTTACATAAGGCGTATACACTTTAACCCAACGTGGCGGTTTATCCGGTCGGTTATATTGGAAACAAAATGCCATGGATTCTTCATCACTTTCCCAACGTGTAATACTCTCCCATGTCAACTCAACCGTTTGAGCCTCCAAGGTGCCATCATCGCGGCATGCATGTAAACGGAATATTTTCATACCTTTGAACAATATTCGAACATGGTAAAATATTAAAACATTAGAAGAGAGGAAAAATATAGAAATTTTCTATTTAGTCAACGTACCAACCGTGGGCACAACATGACCTTCTTTACGACTATCACAAGCACAATGAGGAAATACTACATCACCGTAACCGGGTAAGGTTCGCGCCAATGTTAAATATTCCGAAGCCTTTTTGGCATCCTGTAATGCTTTCAATTCATATAGTCGTCCTTCAGCACGTATATTGCCGCGATTCACTTCATCTACCGCTTGATAGAATATGAAACGTATAGCTTGTTCACCGGATGGCAATGTTAACTCGCGCGGCACTGAAAATAACCATCGTCGCACACACAAACACGTACTTGATGCTGTACTATAATTTTGTACATATAATTGATGCGGTATTTCATGCGGTTGTAATTTCCGTTCAAAGTTATATTCAACAATTTCAAACAAATAGAAATATTGTTGAGTGTACGATGTAAAATTGGCTCTCTGTACTAATAATTCCCATACAACTTGAGCATTAGCCGACTTTTTAACCGATACTGTTGTGACTTCACGATCCGGTAACATAACCTTAATATCGACCGGTGCTGCTGACATATCGTCATCAGAATCTGTTAGAAAATCTTGTACAGCATCACTTTCTGCTATAATACGAACAGCACAGACTTTCTCTAAATATTGCTCTAGACCACGGCGTCTTGTATCCAATTGTTGTTCACTTAATTGAAATGGCCATTTGCCTGGTAACTTGGGGAAATTGAAACCGGAAAACTCTTTGCGTAATATTGAATGTAAATTAGAAAATTCACGATATCTCCGAGAACATAATTGTCTTCCAGCCATATGGATATTAAAGACAATATAACGTTCACCATTGCGATGTATAATACTATAATCTGGAATACTAAAATAAACAATGTCAGTTTTAGATAAGCAATTCAAACAAACATTTAAGTTACATAAATATTGAGTTAACTAAATAACTAAAAATTTAAAAGGCAGTGCTTTTCAATGGATGGCATTACATACAAATATCAGACATATAGAATAAATTTAAAAATGAATAAATAAAGGAAAAATGCTCTGAAAACTGAAAGGCCGATTTAAAGTAAATTATTTCTAACATAAAGCTTTTGTAATATTTCGATTGCACTTAGCGATAGGCTGGAATCAACATAATTATATTTTTACCTAATGGGCAATGATCTCTTGTCAGAATAATCTATGTAGGAATAACCACTTTGATCCTCTTGAGGTTCCAATCTTTCTGCTTCTTGTTGTGTAACTGATATAACTGTCAAAGTTAGACAATCACCGCCAGATTTGATGAGATCAACAACTTGTTTATGTGTAGCGCCCTCCACACTAACGCCATTCCTTAAAAAAATTGCAATGAGAGTGAGAAATGAAAATTTATAAAGATATAATTTAAAGTAAAATATCCTTTGTTTTCATTTCACAGAAACCGAAAAACGAAAAAGTTCATAGGTTGATGATTAAATATTTCGAAATATTTTCATTTTTTTCCTTTTTTGTTAAATTTTGATTTCTATAGCATTATATTTAGACTACAATAACTTTTTGTAAGTGCTGCTGATAAGAAATTCTTATTGATCATGATGCTTAAGCTTTTGGCCTAATTTTTTTTCTTACTGATTGTAGGACACCAAAAAAAAATACAAACGAGAACAACAAATTTTTTGAGACAAAGTTTGCACCATTCAATTTTTCTTGAATATTCGTTTGGAAATAATATTTTCAAATTGTTCTATGTTGTAACTTACACTTCTAATATACGATCGCCTTTTTTGATGCCAGCTCTTTCTGCTGCACCACTTTCCAAAACAGCACTGACATGCTGAAGTGGTGCATACAATTCTCCATTTATGGAACGTAATTGACCACCTTCAGATACTTGACCACGTACATTAAAACCGAAGCCAGTTTCCGTTTTACAAATGGTAACCACTCGTGGCCCACTATTGGGCAATGCTGCACTCTCACCGCTCATTTACAAACACTTACTCACTCTCACTGTCCCGCAAATATTTATATATTTATATGCACACGGTATTCAACCTACTACACAACGCCTTTTTTTATTTGCCCATTTTCAATTTCATCTTCCGTAGTAGCTGATTTATCAGTAATACTTGCATATTTGCTTATTTTTTGTTTTCTTTTTTTTTTTCTTTTACTTTTTCTCTAGTTTTGTCTCTTGTTTGGCTTCTTTCTTGGGCTATGTAAAGAAAATTTTATTAAGAACAAAAGAAAATCAATGAAATGCGAGCGTAGTTTTTTCCCCTTTTTTTTTTTGTTAAAGTTTTTTACATTTTTTATACACATTTATTCACTTGTCTATAACTGTAATCATCAGTTATAAGCAAAAGAAACTAAAACTACAATAAATATAATTTACAATTTATTTGTAAGAATCTTTCTTTTTTTTCTTTTTTTTTTGAGGCTTTACATACACATTACATGTTATTATCACTTGTATGCACTTGTCTCAAAAAAATAAAAAACAAAAGTTTTAAATATTATTAAATTAGTTGGACGACCCAACTTCGCACCTGAAGAAAACTGCATGCAAGCGAATTGAATTGCATTATTAACATCAATAATTCGCTGTAAACTAAGAGCCTGATTATGTAATTGCAAGAAAATTAAGTAGCAAATATCAGTTTTAGTTCAATTTATTATTAAACAAAAAAAAATAAAACACAAAAATTAAATGAACTAATAGAAGCGGCTTATTGATTACTTGTTGAGCTCACACCCTCTTTGTTTTTTTCTTTCTTTAATTAATGTGATGTTGTTGCTTTTTTAATTACATATAAAAATAATTTACATGCCTTCTAAAGTTTTTACAGCGAATTGCATTAAGAAAAATAATCACAAAGTTATTTTAATGCTTGTTGAACACAACTCGTAAACAAAAATCGTGCATAAAAAGAATAAAAATGTAGAAAAGAATTTAGAAAATAATATTAATATTAGTATCTATTATTACAAATGCATATATATATATAGATATATATGTTCAAAATATAAAGTTACGGTAATTTGCGGTATTTTAAGTATATAACGCTAAAAAGTGAAACCGAAAAAAGGAAAAGAAAAAAAATTACTAAAGTATAAGAGAAAAAATTAAAATAAGCTAAATTTCTTCCTTCCTTTCATGTGTAATTAAATAAAATAAACTGTAAAAATTTGGTGTAAAGTATTTGGAGGAATAATGGCGTCACTTAATCTAACTGATGAGATTCAATTTGTAAGTGAATTGTGTTTAATATTCTCTTTTGTTGTTGTTATTGTTGATCTTGCTGTTGCTGTAATGTTTCATATGTTAACACGGCATTTTAAAGGAATGTATGTATGTGTGTGTATAGTTGATAAAAATGGAAAATATAAATATAACTTAACAAGTGGAATACTAATAATTGTTGTAGTTATTGTTGCTTTTGAGGCATTCATAAATAATAAGAAAAACTAAATGTGTTCCTCAAATTGATTATTTGTGTGCATTGTTTAACCTATTCTTGTTTCAATAATTTGTGCATATTGGCACAACGGTAATAGCAATAACTGCACAACTAAAAAAAAATAAAATGCATTAACGGAAGTGCATGATGAAATTGTAATTGTATACATACAGATGCATACGTACGCAGATACATCTAGATAATAAAATTAACTGGAAAACATTCAAAATGGAAAAAAACAGTTGGTATCGTTCTTCCCATTATATTCTGTGTAAAATACGTTTCGGTTGTTGTTGTTGTTGCATATACTTGTGCTCCCTCTCTCTTTTTCTGTCTATCACATTTAGTGAGCCTTGTGCAATTTTCTAGGTATTTGCTGTTTTTGTTATTGTTGTTTTCTTTGTGTAACAGAATTAACTATCAAAAGTGCATAAATGAATGAAACCTTTATTTAATTTCGTACGGTACGCTTTGAAATACAACTATGCAGTTTTTTTTGTTTTCTTTCTTTTATTTCTTAGTAGTTGACTGATTGTATTATTGTTATTCTTAGAAAAAGAATTATTTGGCAAAAATTCGTAGAAATACAAATCAGTTTTGGGATAATTACGTAGAGATTAACGCTTAAAAAAATATCTGAATACAAATGAAAAAAAAGAGAGAAAGAAAGAAAGATAAGAATAGTGAAAGATAGAAGAAAGAAAAGGGAGATAACCGCTACAAAGAATTTTTCTGTGAAAAATAAATAAATAAATGACGACTTAAAATTGCGAATTTTAATTAAAAAATTATTAAAGAATTATTTCTTCGAATTTATGATTAATTAAGATTAATTACAATCTAATTTGATTTAAGAAGATAAGAAAAATAGCGTGAACATACCTTTTTTAAAACTTGCTATATAATTCTGCTTTATATTATTCCGATTCATTTTATTTAATTTTTTTTTTCGCTTGCAGGCGGTTCAACAATTTATTGATTTATGTGATAATATTCCAACAGGACGTCAAAATATCACGGAAAGAACAGCAATTAAGTTCCTTTATGCCCGTAAATTTGATGTGCCTCGTGCCGTTTCATTATATGAACAGCACGAACAGATACGTTTAAAAGAAGGCTTGTATAATATTTATCCAGATATGGAACCATTACGCACAGAATTACAAACTGCCAAATTTACAATACTGGTAAGATGAGATATGGCGATAAATTAATAAATTGATAATTGAAAGTAATAAATTGTACTTTATTTATGCCATTTATTCTTCATATTTTGGAATTATCCTTTTGGGAAAAAATTTGGTTAATTTTTCTTATTTTCCTTCCTTTATTTAGCCATCACGAGATTCTAGTGGTGCTGCTATTGCTTTATTCACCGCCAACAAACATAGTCCATTAAGTGTTACACATACAACGACACTGCAAGGTATTGTCTATCAATTGGATTGTGCTCTAGAAGATACATCAACACAAAAAGCCGGTCTTATATTTATATATGATATGAGCGGCTCAAAATATTCCAATTTCGATTATGATTTATCGCAAAAAATTTTAACACTACTTAAGGTAAGTGAATGAGAACGATTCAATCAGTTCAATTATAAATAGATCGAAATATTTAGAAGATTCAAGCGAACTTACATTTTGTAGAAAAATGAAAAGAAATGTTAGATAAATAATGCTTATTATAATTCACGATTAACATTAACATTACATTTTCAATAAACTTTCAAATTTTACGCAATAATTGTAATAATAAGCAACATTAAAAATCGATTTTAAAAATGTTCCTAATACTTTTCTGCCAGTAGTGGTTTTTTGTCCTAGGGTCACATATTTTTTTTTAATTGATTTTTTTCAGTACTTTCCCCATTACTTTGTTTGAGATCGTATTTTTATGCCTCTCAGTCTTCTATTAATCTTTAATTAGTTGTCTACTTTCAATGCACCTTTTAACTATGGAAATTTCAATCACTTAAAACTTGAAGTATGTACTTTTTTTGTGGTTTTATCCAAAATAATCAAATAACTAAATTTATGATATTTAAATTGTAATAATAATTTAATGTCATAGAGGAAAAAATAGTTACACATTTTCCTTTCTCTTCTCCTTCATATTTTATTTTTATTATATGAATGAAAATATAATTCTTATAAAAAATTAACAAGAAAACGGAATAAAATTACATTTATTTGCCAGTTTATTTCAACAAATACTCTTTAGGTTTGCTCTTTCTCTTCATTTCTCTCTTTAGCAATTAGTGAGTTTTATTTAGGTGGTAAAGAACTAGAGGAAAATAAAATTTCCTATAATTTTATATTTTTATATATCCGTTTCCTCTACATTTAATGCGAAGAAGAAAAAGCTAGTCAGTGCGAGAGGCAACCAATAAATGCTTCGTTTTTTTTCTCATAATAATTCAGATATAATTTTTTTTATTTATGTAACGTAATAAGCTTGATATTTATATTATGTAAAATAATTGAAAGTAATTATTTACATGACAGAAAATCTCCAAAAAAAAAAATAGAAATTATTTTATGAAACTTTTTTCAATTTGTTTTGAGTCGGTTTGATTTCATTCGATACGGTTCATTATTTGATTCCTCTATTTCTTTCCAGCTTTTTGTTTATATAGATTTCACCCTTTTACAGCATTGTTTACTGTTTCTCGCGCTGCATATCTCTTCTTCTCTTTCTTGACCGGACTTTTATATTTCTTTGTCGCTCTGTTTCTCTTTTGTAGCTCTCTTACCTTCTCTTTAATTTCTGTAGCTTACATTCTTTTCCAAGCTTTTTCTATCTCTCATTCCCTCTCTCTCACTTTTTAACGCTCTTATTATTCCCTATGTTTCTCTATCACTTTTCCCCTCTTCGTTACTTGTGTGTTTTATAAATGAAAGATTAAGTTATATAATTTTTAAATAATAAAATTGAGAATATAACACTAATAGTTACAGTAAAAACAACAACAATAATCACTAAATATGCTCATATAATTAAATTATTTTTGCACTCATTTATGCAGATGTTTATTGAAGTGATTGTTATTATTATTGGTCTTACGTTGTACATAAGTGTGTGTGTGTGTGTTGTGTGCTGTTATTATTATTATTATTGGTGGAGTGTAAAAGTGTGTTTAGGGGTTGGCTCTCTGAAAACAATTCTAAGTATTTATTTTATTTGATTTGCTTTTTTCTTTTGCTCCTTTTGTTGTTGTTATTGTGCTTATCGTTTTTCTTTTACGTTTTATTGAAACTTTACGTTTTTTTATTTTTAAGGCATCATCAAAAACAGAATTCAATTTTAAAATGTGAAATTGAATTCTGGTGAATTGAATGGTTTCAATTCAATTCATTCTTGATTTAGTTTACGCGATTTGCACTCTTTTTTTTCGTTTTTGTCTGTTATTAAATTAATTCTCACGTATATAGATTTTCGATTCTCAGTTTCAATTTTTCCTCAAATTATTTGACTGTTTGATTTTCGCTTACTATTTTGTTAAGTTTTGTGGGTGCGTGAGTGTGTGTGTGTTTTCTTATTTTTGTTTATGTTTTTGCTCTTCAAAAATACAAAAAAAACAACTTGAGCGAAATTTAATTAAAATGTTCGTCATTCTGTGTTGTCACAAATAAATTTGTAAACAAAATAAACAAGAAAAATGTTTACCAAGAAAACAAAAACGTAAAGCTACAAAAAAAAAGAGAAAAGTAAATAGATAGAAGAACGTTCATTGTGTTATTAAAATTAGTACCGTGCATAATAATAAGAGAAATATTTCGTTGTCATTTTTATCAATCAAACGAATACAAGCAATATTTATTTATTTATGTTTTTGGTGACATTTGAAGTAAAAATTCTAATAGAATTGGTTTGAATGTTGTGTTGTGTGTTAAACGACGATCAAAATTCCTTAAGTAAATTAAGTTATAAGAGAAACAGTTTTTTCTAAAGCAAATTTTGTATATAGAAATGTGTTGTTGTTAGAGACAGAGGTAACTATTATTGTTGTTGTTTGCTATCATTGCCGCCTTCTCTTACTCACATTTTTAGCATGTCATGTTTTTTATAATTTTTTTTTCATTTTCTTGAAATTCTAAATATTAAGGTCAGTGATTATTTAATTTGCCTAAAAAGTGTAATGCGTTTTTTAATAAAATTGCTTGCAATCACAAAAGTAGTTCAAGATTGTTGGCTGAAACAAGTAACAAAAACAAAAACTATTTGTGTTATATGCCTAAATATAGACTTTCAATTCCTTGTCAAATCAATTCCAATAATTCCTAGTATTGAAATAGACGTAGAAAGTGTTTTGTTACGAGGATTGTTTATTTTATTAATAATTTTCAGAAAGTAGCGCAGCCTTAAGAAACTATGAATTCTAGGATAATCATTCGTTTTTCTCTTTTCAACTTCACAACTGCAGTTCGAATTGGAAATTAATATATTAAGTAGCTTGTTTTTTACTATTGATAATTGAAATTTTTTGCTTATTTAATTGTTTAGTAGCTAACAAAACAAATTTTCATATACAATTGAACGGCAATTACGGATGTAAATTCTCTGTATTCTCTTTGCTTTTAAATGGCGTAAACCGTCATCGTTGTAATTTTCAATTATTATCGTTAATAGTCTTTGGTAAAAATCATTACATTTTAACTGAATGGAAACAATTAATAAAATAATACGAAATTTTCCTACACTTTTTAATAAAAATCATTTCCCGAATTCTCAAGATTCGCTAGCGTCGATAAAAGAAGAAGGATTGTAGTATTACTTGATCTTGTTGTTATTGTTGGCTAATTAAAAATAACAGTAAACGAGAATTTATCCTTCAAGTAGTTTGTTATTTTCCAACAATGGATAACAAATAGCGGAATAACGATGACTATTTATCAATTGTTCCGATAAAATGCAAAATTTTATATTCTCATTTTACAATAATAATAAGGAACAGCAATAATAAAAAGAAATAATTAGAAGAAACCAAAAGTGATCAAACTAGAAAATAGAAAAATTATAAACAAGTTTCATATTTCTGCTCTAGTTGACCTTATGCCAGAGATGTTATCTTATTATTCCATTTTATATAGTATGGCAATAGAAAAGAGAGAGAGAAAGAGAGCCAGTGAGATAGCGACTGCATTACCTGAAGAAATATGTTTTGTTTTTGTTTAAGGTAAATGAGAAAAAATCTCATAGAAAATTACAAATGGTAAATAATTTTTAATGTAAAAACAAAAAGAAACAAAAAAAAACAGAAGATAAAACAGAAAAATGCTTGAAAATGTATATGCGAAGATAGAAAGAAAGCAAATAAGGGATGAATATTAATGAGTAAAATTTCATTTACCCAAGAATATATAAAATATGTGACATCAAAAATTCGCTGAGAATAATAACAGAACAGGCGGCAAATGAGATAAAGAAAATTGAATTAAGTTAAAAACTACATTAAAACAAAATCTATTGCAATTGAAATTATACACACACACAGAATAACAGATGCAAATGTGTTTAAATTGCTTATTTCAGCAGAGTTAATAAAATTAAAATAAATCATTTTTTGTGTCAGATATATGTTTGAAAATTCTTAAATTTCAAATTCTCCATAGAAAGAACAGCAAAAAGAAAACATAAAGGATCTGTAAAAAAATTGAAAAATCATTAAAAGAAATATGCAGTGAAAGTACTTATATTATTATTGTTCTTAATGTTAATATTTAATAATTATGTGCGTATTATGTAATTTAAATCTTTTTTCCCATAAAATATTAAAAGAAAAATGTGAATGAAGTGTTTTTATTATTAAGTTAAAAATAGAATTTAAAGAAAGAGTGCTTACTCAAACACATAAAGTAAAAATTGATTTTTTGCTTTGTATTCTATTTCTAATTACATATTTTTTTATTAATCATTTTCCTACTATTTTAAGTATGTATTATGTGTGCATACATACATACATACAACACACACACACACACACAACACACACATAATATATATATAATATATATATATATAATATATATATATATATATATATATATATATATATATATATATATATATACGGATAATTATATTTATATGTATTTTGTAATGATTTCAATGGAAATATGAAAATTTCACAGGCAAAATTATCAATACATTCAACTTAAATGCAGAATTTCACATTTCCTCAATTTCTTTAGAATTCTCTAGCAACTCTGTAAATTTAGAGGCTTTAAAAAATAAAATTTGATTTAATAATAAGGTTAAGAATGATTGATGGTGGTATAATAATTTCCGCATTTCTTATTTTCTCGACTGTTACCTTATTTAGATGGCATTTCTTTAAAAAAAAAATCTCTTGAATATTTATTTCAAAGTTATCTTCTTAATATATTTTTAATAATGCTCGAATCATTCACAATACATTTTTTTACTTGGTTAATTCATTTTCAAAATCGAAATCTGGTTTTTGGCAGTTTACTTTTCATATCGTAATCGAGAAATTCCAATCGGAGTAGGACAATTTTTCTAAAGCATCTTTCCCATATAAACGTTTCCGAAAGTATAAGAGAGATTTCTTATAATTTCTACCAGAAATTGACGTTGTTAGTTTAGCCTGTTGACCGATTGGTCCAATTTTCAATATCAACTTAAATGAAGGATAGTAGAAAGTAGACTAACATCAAAAAGATGAATGGACTGAGAGAGCCAGCTAAATTGATTAAGAATTTAATATTAGTCTACAATATATTTTTGAATAGGCAATGTAATTTATAATAAAATACATTTTAAAGTGAACCGTGAAGCATATTTAAAATGCCTTTTAACAAAAGGTTTTTTCTTTTAAATAGGCGAGTTTTTGACTTCAAAATCCGAGCGATTTTATCATTTAAATTTATGTGTTATTTGAATTTTTTTTATTTCTTGAAGGGTGGATATCCTGCACGCTTAAAAAAGGTGCTAATTGTTACAGCGCCGTTATGGTTTAAAGCACCTTTCAAAATTTTACGTCTCTTTGTTAGAGAAAAATTACGTGAAAGAGTATTTACCGTATCGATACCAACATTAAGTTTACACATACCGCGTAAAGTGTTGCCGACACATTTAGGTGGAGCAGTCAATATCGACCACGCTGCATGGTTATTACATTGCCGTGAATCCATGACAAATCGTTCAAATGAAATACACGCCAATGTTGGGGGCACAATAGAGACCAACCACACATTGAATTTAATTAATGGTACTACAAATACGACGAATGTTCCGGGTGGTAGTAGTGGCGATTTTAAAAATCAGCCGTATCAATCACATACAAAAGAGATAAATAAAAGGATCCTAACAACGACAAGTTCATGTGAAAAACTAGACCATACAAATTCTCACAGTGTTGTTGCTGGGCATTCAGATGATCTGGCAACTACAAAAGACGAGCGACAAATAGAACAAGAATTAATTGTTGTCAATAATCAACGAAATATAAATCAGGATTTTCGTACAAATTCATCAGAAGGAATTAGTCGAATAGATAGTAAATCTATTGTGACGACGGACAATTTGGGTGGTAGTGGCTGCAGTAGTGGTAGTGGTAGCGGTAGCGGTAGAGGTAGTGGTAGTGGTAGTGGCAGTGGAGTGGCAGTGGCAGTGGTGGGAGTCTTAACGTCGTTGACCTTGATTTAGATGTTGAAGGTGACCGTGACCTCATCGTTGTTGGCAATTCAACACAAAAAACTAGATTAGGCGATTTTTGGAACGAAAATAATCCACCTAGTAGTGCTTCGTCCGGTTTTAGTGATGACGACAGTCTGGCTGGACAGGAGGGTGATCCGAAAACAATTGAACAAATTGTTCAAATGGTAAAAACGCTTGGCCGTAAAGGCCTCTTTAAGGAATATGCCGAAATACGTAATAGAGCGCCCGACGGCACATTCACACATGCCAGAATGAGTAATAATTTATCGAAAAACCGATATACAGATGTTTTATGTTTCGATCATAGCCGCGTAGTGCTGTCTCGTATTGACAATGATGAATATTCCGATTATATAAATGCCAATTTTGTTGATGGTTACAAACAGAAAAATGCTTACATATCTACTCAAGGTAAAAATTCATGAATAAAAGTAAAATTAATTATATACAAATAAGTTTGTATTCACTTGGCTTGCAGTTTGAATTTTTTTCGGAATATTAATTTTTATATAAAATTGACTGGGGAATATATTTGAATATAAAATTTTCGACGCTTGCAACATGCAATGATTCTAAATGCGTTTTTTATTTTTAATTTAATTTTTTTTGGGGTTAATTAATTTCAGGTCCATTACCAAAGACATTTCAAGATTTCTGGCGTATGATATGGGAACAAAATGTTTTAGTTATAGTGATGACGACGCGAGCATTAGAACGTTTTCGTATCAAATGCGGTCAATATTGGGCAACAACAGAAAGAAAAACATTGGAATTTGGTAATTTTTATGTGAAAACTTTACATATAGAAACAAATGAAGATTATACAATCACATCAATTGAATTAAAAAATACAAAGGTAAGTTCAGAAGAATAAAGAAGCGAAAATATCAGAATAAAATCACAGAGAACTAAAAATAAAATGGAGAATATTTTTCTTCATAGACTGATGAAATAAGAAATGTATCACATTGGCAATTTACCAGTTGGCCTGATTATGGTGTACCGAGTACGGCAATGGCAATGATAAATTTTCTGGGGAAAGTTCGCGAAAAGCAAGCAGAAATGGTTCAAGCTTTAGGTGATACATGGGCTGGCCATCCACGCGGTCCACCAATTGTTGTACATTGTAGTGCTGGTATTGGACGAACAGGTAAAATATACAAGGCAGCAAAAGCATTTTTCTTGCTTACTTTTCTTTAGTGCGTAATTTTTCTTATTATTCTACGAAGTCTACTCATGCCTTACTCACGCTTGGTGCTTGATGTTTATTTGTTTGTTTTTGTAAATTTTAGGTACCTTTATTACGGTTGATATATGTATATCACGTTTAGAGGATGTTGGTACAGCCGATATACGAGGCACTGTTGAAAAAATCCGTTCCCAACGAGCCTACTCCATACAAATGCCCGAGCAATATGTTTTCTGTCATTTGGCATTAATTGAATACGCCGTAGCGCGAAGTTTAATACCACCCGTTGATTTAACTGGTTTTGATGGCAAAGACGATGATTCAGATTAATAAAATTCACAGCAGCAGCAACAATAATAATAAACCATTTACTTATATTTTAAAAAGAAAAATTATAACGAGAAAAGAAAAAAAATAGCAAATAGAGGGGCAGAGGAAAGAAACAAATATCAATTATAGTTCTCACAACAATTAGTACTTCCACGAATTTCTATTAAACATTTTTTTTTGTAAAATTCAAATACAGCAAAATCGCATAATTTATTAAATCTTCGTGTAAAAAGAAACACTAAAAACTAAAAAAAGAAAAATAGAATGAAAGAAGACCGAAAATGTAAAAAAATTAAAGAAGAAGAAAACATTTAAGAACGTAAATGAGTATGCCAAAATTGGCCAGATCTCTGGCCCATTTATACACAACAAGTAAATAATAATAATAAGTAGTACTTTAGCTTGTAGGAAAGTCACAAAATAAAAAAAAGCAAACTTTTTTTAAAATACAAATATATTTATATATATATAAAAATATGTGATGAATTTTTTCCCATCCATTTCTCCTTGATTTTGTATATTTTAATATGTTTCCATTATCGTCAATGTCTCGTGTTAAACGGAAAACAAAAGCTTATTTAAGGATGAGCTTTCCTATAGATAGAATAGAATAGAATAAAATAGATTGGATGGTAAAGAACCCTGTCTAGCTTGTGTGCGCTTACGTTTTTAAAAATTACTTTTTTTTGTTTTGTTGTTAAAAATCACTTTTATTTTTAATTTTGAATTGAACTATTTAATTGACTGTTTAATTAATTATACATTTAATCACTGTTAATCAACTTTGTAATTATATAATTATTTTATTACATAGTTGCTCATTGTGTAATTATTTATTAATTATAAATAATTATATACTTAATTAATTATCTAATTAATTTATCACCCAATTAATTAATGACCTAACTAATTTAGCATAACATTTCTGACCAAATTATTTAGGAGAATAGAGAAATCGTTTTGTGTATTTGTTATTTATAAATATTAATTAATTGTATCCAAATGTCAAACGTTAAGACTTGATATTCCTTGATTGATATTTCCTTGATTTCTTATTGGCTCTCAGAAGCCTTATTATAAATTATGAATTGACATTTTTCAAACAAACGTCAAGCTTAACATTAACCATGTCATCTTGTCTTGGCTGTAACATAAATTTTTACATGGAAAGTTCAATAATAGTAATTAATTAGTAAAATTTAGGATAACTTGTAACTCTGATCCATTACAAATTAGTAGCATAGCATAAAGGCGAGACCATTATTCCATTTTCATATGCATACTTTATATTTGTAGTTTAAATTAAAATGCAAAACAAAAAATCGTCAAGGTTTGTTTAAGGAAAATAATTCTTAATTTTACATTATCTTAATTTGTTTTCCGTTAGATATTTAAAAAAAAATCAAAATTCATTTTTTCAATGGTATGAGAAAAACTTAAACAAAAACAAATGAAAATGAAAAAATTTATTTTTTAAAATTATTTTATTATAAAATTGATTGTACAATGTTAATTTATTCATATTTCTATTATTATTATTGTTTTATTATTATTTAAAATAAAATTTCTAATTTAGATACTTATATTAAGAATTATCGAATGTTAAGTAGTTGAACAAATACCACAACAAAAATGATACATAAAAGAAAAAGTAAAACAGGGCAGAACAGAAAAGTAATTAACTGATCCCCAAAACAAATTAAACTAAACAATCAATTTTTTTTAGAAATTATATGTATAAAACAAATCGAATCAAATTAATTACAAAACGTAAACATTAAAAAAATATATTGTATATGTATATATATTGAAAAAAAATAAAAATAAATAAATAAGACAACAACAGTAAACACTAAAACATATAGTCTTTTATTTAGGAACTTTTTGGGGAAAATGAAAACAAAAACTAAAGAAAAATAATTCTTTTTTCCGATATAAATTAATCGGATAATTCTTTTATATAATATTATACAAAAACAATAATAATAGTAACTTTCTTTGTAATACTTTAAAAAAAAAGCTTAATTACAACTAGGTTAACAAAAAAAATTATTTACAAATATACCCAAGAAAAACATTAAAAAATTAAAAAAAAGAAAGAATTGAAAACCAATAACTACGAGTACAATCTTAGGAGTGGGTTTTAACTGACTATTTCATACTCTACATCACTTTAATTAATACTTTTAGAAACCTTAAATAATCTGAAAAGTTTGTAATAGGAAAGATGGCCCATAATGAAGTGGATTTGATTTTAATTATATCATAATTAAAACTTAAAACCCGATTGTTTATTAAAAACATTCAAAGTTGGTAATCTTATTTTTTTTTAAATAAATAGATCTCAAATATCCCTCCTCCCAATCAAATGATTAAATGAATTAAATGTGAACCATTCAATTATTTTAGATATCCGTTTATACTTATTTCTATCACAGAAAGACCTACTTTAAAATTCTCGTAAACGCACAGTTAGACGATCAAAACTCAATCTATAATTTTTATCAATTGTTGATATAACTTCCATATGTAAATTTTATTTGTCACATAAAAGAAAAAATCTTTTATAAAATGTTTGAATTGATTTTATGCTGTTTTCTTTTTAACATTTGCTAACAAAATTTGAAAACAAATTAAATTGAAATGTATTAAAAATAAGTGATGGAAGAGGAACGAGAATAACAAAAAATCTGTATTACAAAGCATTTCAATCATTTCAAATGTAAAAATAGAAAATTCAACTCATGTGTTTTCTAACATCATCATCATCATTAAGTCAACGCCCCAGAAAACTTTTCGTCCAATTTTTCACCATCGGTTTTGGTTTCTCTTGTTCTTTTTGCTCACGCTCTTGCATTTGTTCCAATAATTTACGTTGATTTAAACGGAATTGAGCAATGGGATCCTCAAATTGACGATAATAATTTAAAACGGCGCGTACATCATCCACTTCACCTGTGGCAATGGCTTGTAGGAATGAAACCAAATCTAACAAATCGGTGTCATCATCATTGCCCAACCAACGTTTTATATTAAATGCATTACTTGGATGCAATTGTGTAGCATTTGGATCCCAATCAATAACAATAACACGTTTCAAATCACGATTCAAATTGTCTAAATTTTTAACATGATGGCCATCAACGAAATGCGTTGCATCCCGCACCAAACGATACATTATATAACCATTTGGATCTAAGGCATCCAATATTGGAAATACTGTCATACCTTGTTCAGCTGTATAGACGACAATTTCAAAATGTTTAGCACATTCCTGGAGAAAGATATCGACACCAGGTCGCTTCTTAAAACGCCAACCAGTTTGATACGTCCAATCGGGATGTACAAGAACATCTTTCATTTCCAATACCAATGTATATGGTGGTTGTATATATGGTGGCTTCACGGGATCTGGCAACAATTTTGCCCGTGATGGCTCTTGCAACATTTTCTGGTAATAATTCAATGAACGCCACATACGTTGTAAATATTGTTGCATTATAGGATATTTACTGAATTCATCTTCAATCACTTCGCCATTTGAATCAATTTCTGGTTTACCAAATTCATAAACTGCCCATACAATTAAGGCTACACTACAACCAGCAAATATACCAAAACCAAATTTCATACGTTTCCAAGCTTTTTCGTTTTCTTTAGCTTCTTCCTCTTCTTTCATTTTACGATCGCGCTCCGCTTCTTCATCCAAATTTGGTGCAGTCTGTGGAAATAACTTAGATATTATTTGTGGACTAACTTTTTCTTTTTCTGTTTTGGCAGTATAAAAACGACTTTGTTGTTGCTGTTTCTGACATCGTCCTCCCAACAATAAATTCTGCAATATATTTTGATCTCTTTTATTTGCCCAAACTACTGACAAAGATGTGCAAACTTTTCTATATTGTTGGTGTCGTTGTTGTATATTAACGTAACTGCCGGCATATGATCTATGACCAAAATCTTTTGCAGCTCTACGTAATAAAGTTATTACAATTGTATTAGGCATTGAACTTATCTTTTCTTTTGCTTCTTATATTTCAGACTTTAATTTTCGCCTCTGTGCTTGTTTTTTAAATTTGGAAAAGAATTCCTTACTAAATTATTAATAAATCGTTCATTTAGAAGTTTGTTGTTTTGCTTGGACTTTTTTTATTTTTCTTTGTACCTGAAGGTATTAAGTACGTAAATTTTTAAAAAGAATTTAACAAGCTAAGAGCTACTAAAGAAAGAGAAATATTTAAGTAATTACTTTTATATATAAAATCCAGTAATTCTTTTAAAACATTGGTAATTTATCACAATTTCTCATATATAATGACCCTTCTTGATTCTGGAGGAACATTTGCATATCTTGTACAATTTATATAGATATTAATAATCACAAATTAAATTACAATTGCTAAAATTTCAGTATACTTCAATAATTGTATTCCATCATTTATTATGTAACTCTTTATATATATAAGTGCTCTCTCCTATATAAATAACAATTTTTTTCGTTGTTTATGTTGTTATTTTTGAGCACTTGATATAACAAAGAATATTGTGAATATCACAGAAACAATTATGCCTTTGTTTATGTAAATAAATTAATGCAATGTTTCACAATGGATGAAATAACTGAGGTTGTTATTTGTCGTATTTGTATTAGAGAATGTTCCGAATTTAAATCGCTATATAAAAAAGGTTTAATATGCGGTAAGTCAACAACTTTGGCAAATCTACTTCATTATTGTTTTGCCAATTTATTAAAACACAATGAATTGGAGCAACAGCAATTGCCAAAACATTTATGTGAGCAATGTGCTCTTGATTTGGCCCGATGTTATAAACTTAAACAAAAAATACTAGAAGCGAATGAGTTTTTTCATAATTACTCAAACGGAAAGTTTTATAAAAATGGATATGATAATAATGATGATCTTGTGGAAAGAGAGGGCGGCGAAACTAAGTTGTTGAAAGCGGATCAGCAGGCTGAATTGTTTATAAAAGTTACTGAAGCAAATTCTTTGTATAATGATTTGCTAGTTAATCATGCCAATAAAGATTCTATAGGTAACACAACAGCAGCTACGTCAAAGCCATCGAAGAGTCTATTGCATAATAAAAGTGACAATGATAATATAAATTGTATATTGATGATAACTGCTACCAACAATGACACTAACAATAGTAATAATAATAATAACAATGAGAATGAGAATGACAACAGTAATGACTTGATAAATGAAGGTTTGCATGATTCTGAAGTGATGCAGAATGAGGATGATATATCAACTGAGGAACTAACAGTTCACCAAGATGAATGTTACGAAATGCGTAATGATGCTGTTTATGATAATGAAAATGGTAATATTGAAAGTACAAATATTGTTACAGAATATGTTACGGAAATCTATAAAGGCGATTGCACTGAAAGTAATGAGAATATAATTGATGAACAATATGAAGTTCATTTAAATGATATGAGCGAAGGTACGGAATATGTTGAATTGGTACCAGATGTACAAAAATATGATGGTAATATTAATAATAATGATACTAACAATGATACTGATGATAATGATAGTGATGATGATGATGGTGATGGTGGAAACATAATAAGTCCTCATGTAAATATGAAAGAGGAATACTGTGATTACGAGTCCACAACAAATAGTAGTGATTTAACGCAAACAATTAAAATTTATCAACATAAGAAACGTAGACGTTGCTATTCAAAGAAATCATCCGGCGAATTTATATGCCAGATCTGTAATAAGCAATTAAGTAATTCGAATTCATTTCGTTATCATATGCAATTGCATTCAGATGATACACCATACATATGTGATACATGCGGCGAAAGATTTAAAACACCAAACGCTTATGATGGCCATTTATCTATACATAATCCAAATAATCCAAATACATGTGAATTATGTGGCAAATCATATCGTCAAGCATCCTCGTTACGTGTTCATATGTTGTCGCATGCTGGCGTTAAACCATTTCCATGTGAAATATGTGGCAAAAAATTAACACAGAAATCAGGTTATAAAAAGCATATGTTAACGCATACTGGCGAGAAGCCACACTCATGTGATATATGTGGCAAATTATTTCGTTATTCTAGTAATTTGTTGGCACATCGACGCGTTCATACTGGCGAGAAACCATATAAATGTGATAAATGTCAAAAATGTTTTGTCACATCAGAGCAAGCAAGACGTCATTTATTGGTACATACCGGTGAGAAACCGTACGCATGTGAAATGTGTAATAAAACATTTAAACGTCAGACAACATTGAAGATTCATCAACAAAATCAGCATCACGATCAATATGATCAACATGAGCAACATGATCAATGTGTACGGCAACAACAGCATCAGGAAGGTGGAAAGATAGTGATTGAGGAGGAAGAGGAGGATGAGGAAGATCAAGAGCAGAATGAAAATTATGAGCTGGCACAGCAGCAGGAACAGGAACAAGAGCACGAGCAGGAGGAAGAGCAGGATGTAGAGAACAAAATTGCCATAACAAGTATTGTTGAAATATGTTAAACACTTAATTTTTAGTATAACTTTTTACACCAAAAGACGTGTTATATCATCGACACTTCTAAGAGATTTGACTTTATCTATAACTATTCAAAGTTCATTTCATAGTTCACTTAATCTATTGAGGTACTTATAAAATTGTTTGTTTAAAATTTTGTGTATTTTATTTATAGACAATATTTTTATTTTTTTGGTATTTTCTTTTTCTTTACTAGAAATCGTATTATTTCGTGAATTGAAAAAATTTGAATTATTTACATCAATAAATTAATTGACTATCTGTAATTAATAATCCGCAAAAAAAAATTAAGTTTATATTGGTTTTTATTATAAAGTCAATGCAAATTTTTTCAGTTCAGTATTTAACAGGACGTTACAAAGATCTGATTTAGTAAAGAAAAAGATATTTTTGGATATGTAGCCATATCCAAAAATTATTCCAATTGATTTTAAATGTTGAATTTTACCAAAATATTTGAAATGAGTTAAATTTAAGAAGTTTAAAGAATGTTGTAACGATCTTGGAGAAACTTGCATTTTTATGTCCTTCATACATTTCAATTCGCATTTTAATCCTTTTCATTAAACCAATGAACTCAAAGTAACTTTTTAAAGTCTCTTTTTGAGTGAAGCATCTTTACTCAATAAAATATGGACAAAACAAATATGGAAAATTAAAATTTTTCATTCCATTTATCACACAGTTTTCAGGATTCAACGCTGAGGGAGTCCCAAAAATTTCTGTCAATAGTTTTCGATATCAGAGATTAATGCAAATAAAATGATATGATTTTGTAGCTAATTGGAGAATTCTATTGCTCTCAATAAACGAATTTGCTTTTGGTAAGAATTGTTCAAAGGATTTTTCCTTTTCGTTTTGGTGTAAAGTCATATTGTTGTCGTTTTTCAAAATTGTCAATTAAAATACATAACTTTTTTTCTTTTTAAAATAATACTTTTATATTGTACCACAATACATTTAATTATGTTCATTAAAACGTTTATCATGACGGCCATTGCTACGTTTTAAAAACCAATTTTCCTCTTTCCAATTTTCGCCGTTTACCCGTCGAGCGTTCTCACGATTTCTCATATACTTCATTTGCCATTCGCCATCATAGTTATTAGCAATTTCATTATGCCATTGTTTTTGGGGGCGCTTTAATTTCGATTTCGATTTCAATTTCGGTTGCTCTTTATAATTTTCATATTTAATTGAATTTTGAGCATTTGATTCCTTGGAAAAGTTCTCTGCCTGTTTATACGCATACATTTCCGGTTTCTTCAATTCATCCTGCATCTGTTTATGTTTGTTCGAGGATTTTATTTTGACATCATTGTATTCATTTGATCCATCATCCATTTGCTTCATGTATCTCGTATTCAGATTTTTATTATTATTATTTCCTTTCAATTTTCGTTCTTTATTCCATTCATTTGGTTTATGAGCTTTCAAGCAAAACTCTTCATTCTTTGACTCATTTGAAGAACATTCAAATGAATTTTTCACAACCCCATTCCGATATTCTTTGTTCTCATGCCTACGATTCACTTTTTTATGCTCATTTTTTTTACGTTGGTTTTTTGATTGAGACGCGTACTCATTTTTCCATTTATTGCCTTTATCATTTAAGGGTTTCTTATATTTTTCTCTATCATCATAATCATCATAATAATTGTCACGGTCATCGTCATAGTCATACTTATCGTCATCGCCATTATGCCGATTCTTTTTACGATTTTGTTTGCGATATTTCCTATTGTTTTGTTGCCTTTCTATGACGTTCAATAAATATTTGACTTGTTTGTGCAATAAAACAATTTCACCTCTCATCAAATTATTATGCATTTCTATATCATCGATTTTTCGCTCTAAATGATCAATTTTTGATAGACCTTTCTCCCAATATGGATTGTACGCTTTATTTAGGACAATTAAAGTGGCCACTGTAAGTCCAATGCAAAAGCCAATATTCAAACCTTTTTTGAAACTGAATACTGATTCGGAAAACGATTTTACTTCATTGAAACGGTCTAACAAATGTTTAACGAACATTATTATTTTTTTTATGAATACATTATTATTGATGGCCCGGCATTCTGGTTGCATTATTTCAGGAATATTATTATTCATATTTATATTTTTATTTTTATTATGATTATTATTATTACAATTCTTTGTTGCAAATTGTAAATGGAAATTTTCCAAATGATTTTTCACATTTACAACAGATGCCAAATGTTCGGTGCTGCTATCACATTCACTTATTATAGAGATTTCATCTGAAAAATCTTCGTGGGCTTTGCCTTCAAGAGATTGGTTTGTTGTGCTATCTACAAGGCATTTTTCCTTGTTAGAATTTTCCTTTTCATTTCTATCGTTTGAAGTAACTTTTAATTCATTGCCTTTTACTTTTTCTTGATTTTCGGGTTCTTGCAATAAATTCAAATTATTTTTTGTAGTCGTGATTTCTTTACGTGTAACTAATGTCCAAGTTCCAGATATATCGAAAGAATCCAAACTTGGATTATTGGAAGAATCATTATCCTTAGTTTCTTCCATGTTTTTGCCTTTTTCCTATTAATAGAAAATTAATCTTTTCTTTTTTTCTATGATTAAGTAGTTTTAGAGTAAAGGGAAACAAAAAACCAATATATGACCTGATTATTTTTTCGTAGACTTTTTCCAATTGATATTTTTAATTGAATTAACTTTCTACGCATTAAATTTTCCACGCAAATATTAACAAATTAATTTTTTTTATCTAGTTGCTTATGTTTTATTTGTTTGCTTCTTTGTTATTTGCTTTTCGTGAAAGAGAAAAAAAACAAATGAGTGATAGCCGAGAATAAAATTTTAAAAGGATATTACCCTAATTTCTTGCAAACAATAAAATTATGAGAATATACGTAAAATTATGAATATGAGAAATACCCTGAAAATTTAAAGCACAAGAACAGTTTTGTTTTAAATTTACACTAATTTGATGTAGAAAATTGATCTGAAAATTCAATTTGTGTGACATACCTTTGAGTGTTACAAACAACTGGTTGATTCACACAAAAGTTGTAGGGCATCAAAAATTTTAATAGTTAATATTATTTGAAATGGTAACACTACAATAGAATGGCAACACTGCAATGGCATGACAACACTACAATTTAAATCATAAAGATAATTGTGCAAGGTTTACCTTAGCTATTCAAACTGTTACAAAGGAAGAAAATGGTGTAAAGATACAATTTTGAATGAGTTTTTAAGTATTGTTCTCTATTAAATAACTTCCCATTTAATATACATGTTTACATTTCCTTTCGTAAAAATCATGTCAAATTTATGAATAAATGATGATATAATTTAAATAAAATTTCTCCATATTTAATAATTTTTTATTTTTATTATTTATTGAACGATGCAATACATAAAAAAGTGCATATATTTAAAATTGGTATTAAAATAAAAATATGATAATATTATGCAAATTTTATAATTGATATTACTTAAATAAAAAAAATTATAGCACAAACATAACTTTCAATGATATTTAAATTACATTACATTTTACATTATTTTAAAATCACACAAATAATTTAAAATAAATATGTATAGAAACTTTATAAAATGTAAATTTATATATATCTACATATATATAAATTATGCGATATATTTAGATTTATATACACAATTATTTTAAAAATCACATTTAAATGTAAAAAAATTACATAAAACTAAAAATAAAAAGAAAAAACTAGTATAATTTATCTATGGAATTTATTGAATTGAAAAGAGAAACGGAAACGTAATTAAAGTACACGATCAACGGAAACGGTATGTACATTCACGATCAACTAAGAGATTTATTGTGACTTTAGAAATGTTTGAAAAATGAGCATTGCAATAACACTTCTACAATGTAAGTCATTTACAATGAGACATTAACTATTGTGAATTGTTTAGTCAAATAGTAATTTGTAGACGTGTGATAGAGTGCTAAAGCGACATTTTGCCTTGAAATAAATTGCTTATAAAATATAAATATTATACTTATGTGAGAGCGTTCTTAAATATCTAAATATAATAAATATAAGTATATAAGAAATAAATTAATTAAAGTTCCATATATATAAAATAGTTTAATAATTAATAAGCAATGCGTGTATAAGAAATGTAACGGTACAAAAGTAACTGTATAAAATAGCAGGCAAGCGACAACAACAACAACAATAAAGAATAAAGAAAAAGCTCTGCATATTTTGTAGAAATTCTACAATACTTCTAGCATGCAAAAGAAAAAAAACGCCTGTGCATCCATTTTAAAAAGTAATTTATATATATGTTGAAAATTTGTATTGGATATTTCAATAAATATATAAAGAATTTACCGAAATATAATGCGTAAATTTTATGTGTAATTCCTTGGCAAAAAAAAGAAGGAAGAGAGAAAGGAAAAAGAAAGGACAAGAAAATAAAAAAAAAATTAAATAAAAAGAAATAAGTGAAATCAAAGAAAAAATGAAAAAAATAAAAAAAAAAGAAAAAAGTGAAGTCAAAGAAAAAATTAAAGTGAAAAAAGAAAAAAAAAGAGAAATAAGAAAAAATGAGAAAAGAAAAGGAAGAATAAGAGAAATAATGTCTGGGGAATAGAAATGTGGAGCTAAAAATTAAATTAATATAAATTACGTGTATTTACTTAACGAATTGCAAATTCATGATCAAATAATTTATTTAATAATTTCGTAGTAGAATTTATAGATCTTGAAAAAAATTATCGCATGTTAAAAGTAGCCCTTTTTTGTTTTGCACAAACAAAATTTTATATATAAATACCTATATAAAATGAAAAATCTGATTAATTTGGTTAAAAGGTTACATAAAGTTATAGTTATAAAATGCTTTCTTTATGTAATAATCTATAAAAACCATTTCACTAATAAATGGTGATTTTACATAAGACGCAATTACAATAAAACACCTTAAAAAGCAAAACAAAACAAAACTAAACAAAACAAAAAATTAAGGATAAAATTAAATGAAAATACGCTAAATCAGGTATGTAATCAATAAATTCTGCAATTATTCATTATTATTATTATAATTATTATTATTGATAAATTTCCTGTCTTAATTTTTTTTTTTTTACTAATGACAATGAGATATCAAGAAAAAATCACCACAATTTTTCGCTTTATCCTTTATCAATTTTGAAGTTTTCACAATAATAATTTCCTCTGCTAATTTAAAATGGATTTTTACACGTATTTTTTTTTGTTTTTCACCTCAGAATTATTCATTCACAAAGTATCAATTAAATTTATTTTCTACTTTTTACAAATTTCCTTATAATTCCAAGATCTTTTCTTTAGTTGAGTAAATTTTTTTATACTTTGCCAATTTCATTGAAATTTATTTGTCTCTTATTTCTGTCAAATTTCTAATTGATTTTATTTAAAATTTTCGTTTTGTTTACATGACTTTTTAATTAGCTCTAATTAGCTAATTTTTATACAAATTTCCTGAATTGTTGTGCGAGAAATTCTCGCTTATAAATGTTTTGTTTTTTCATTTTTATAATTTTCTTTTGCTTTGCTTTTTAATATTTTGCGTATTTGTTCTTGTGGCTTACAATAAGTGGTAATAATTTAAACCATATTACTCCGTTGTTGTGACATCCAAAAATGTTGTTGCTGCTGCTGCTGATGTTGTTGTTGTTGTTGTTGTTGTTGGGGTGATGTGTTAGAAAAGCTGCATTCTGATACATTTGGTTGATGTTGGTGGACGATTTCGAATTTGTATAAATAAATCTTTCTAAGGCCATATTAGGAATGTTGTTGTTATAGTTGTTGCAATATATGGGTGGTATTATTTGCAAATGTTGTGTTGGTGATTGTTGTAATGCGGTTGAATGATGATGAATAATTTCTGGTTCTCTTACCATTATATAACAATAATTGGGTGGTAAATGTTGTAATTGCAATTGTTGCAATTGTTGCATTTGTTGTAATTGTTGCACTTGTTGCGGTTTTACATATTGATATTGTGTATTGATATCCATTAATGGAAAATTATTAATAATTTGAACTGGTTTTACTAGCACATTTTCACCATTCACAAGAATCTGTTGATGCGTTACGGGAACGATTAACTCATTTTGGTGATATTTTAATGGATTTTGTTGTACATAAATCGGTTGTATTGATAATGGATAATGCGATGTTTCAGAATTGTCCCCAATTGAAGAAATTCTCATGCGATCTTTCTTCTCATTTAATGTAGCCTTATGCTCCAATTCTTTTCTATTATTACGTTTCATAACATAAGCGTAACTGGGACCATTTGTGTCGCATACGCTTTCGGCATTTTGTGTATTAAGTTTAAGAGGCCTTTGCATGGTTGGCAGAACGGAGAGGCCATGTTTTCGTTGATTTGACTGGGCTTGCGTTTCTATTATAGGTTGAGGTGGTGTAGAATTGCGAAAATTCGACTGTTGATCAGTTTCAACGGATACATAAGAGACGGGTGATAGGCCTAGGCCTGTCTGTGTTAAAGGCTCCTGGGAATTCATCGTGAAAGGTTTGCATTGTTTAAAAAATGTACCATTCTGAGATTTCCAACAGAATTCTTTGAGCTTTTGTAAAATATCTTCACGTGTTAAAATACCACCAATTTTTCGATTATTATTGCCAACAGTATTTTCAGATTTTAGATGTAGCTTCGGTTGGTATTGATTATAATCATCGCCATCTACAACACAATGTGAACATTCTGCATCAATTGTGCGTCTTAAACGTTCTGTTAACCTTGCTCGTCCATTGCCATTACCATCCATCATGTATTCATTTCTTTGGCTTGAATGTTTACTTGAATGGATCATTGTGGGCACAGATTGTCTTTTAGGTGAATTTCTTACAAAGTTTTCCTTGCTCTCTTCCTTTATTAAATGATTTGGTTGGTGTATGGCTTTGGATCTTCTTGGGGGTTCGTTCAATTTTTCTACACTATTAAATTTATGTTGATGTTGCATGATTTGTTGATATAATTCACGATCCGTGTACTCTTTAATTGCTCTTAATTTATTCCATTCTTTATGATCATTTAGTATTTCTAAATGATGGGGAATGGTATTCAATTCTAAAGGACGTTCTTTTGCCGCTTCTGTTTCTCTAGTTTCATTTATTTGACACTTTTTTATGGGTGTGGATGAGGTAGGCATTACAATATTATTTTCATTACTTTCATCACTTTCGATTAGTTTTGTAGTAATTTTCGTTGGATTATTCTTTTTCATTGATGAATAGTTTGCCCAATTGATATTTTCTTTAAATGTATGATAATGATCATCCGATTGATTTTTCGAACATTCCATTAAATGATTATGCGTTTTCTATAAATGATCTTCATGTATTCAGATTTTTATTATTATTATTTCCTTTCAATTTTCGTTCTTTATTCCATTCATTTGGTTTATGAGCTTTCAAGCAAAACTCTTCATTCTTTGACTCATTTGAAGAACATTCAAATGAATTTTTCACAACCCCATTCCGATATTCTTTGTTCTCATGCCTACGATTCACTTTTTTATGCTCATTTTTTTTACGTTGGTTTTTTGATTGAGACGCGTACTCATTTTTCCATTTATTGCCTTTATCATTTAAGGGTTTCTTATATTTTTCTCTATCATCATAATCATCATAATAATTGTCACGGTCATCGTCATAGTCATACTTATCGTCATCGCCATTATGCCGATTCTTTTTACGATTTTGTTTGCGATATTTCCTATTGTTTTGTTGCCTTTCTATGACGTTCAATAAATATTTGACTTGTTTGTGCAATAAAACAATTTCACCTCTCATCAAATTATTATGCATTTCTATATCATCGATTTTTCGCTCTAAATGATCAATTTTTGATAGACCTTTCTCCCAATATGGATTGTACGCTTTATTTAGGACAATTAAAGTGGCCACTGTAAGTCCAATGCAAAAGCCAATATTCAAACCTTTTTTGAAACTGAATACTGATTCGGAAAATGATTTTACTTCATTGAAACGGTCTAACAAATGTTTAACGAACATTATTATTTTTTTTATGAATACATTATTATTGATGGCCCGGCATTCTGGTTGCATTATTTCAGGAATATTATTATTCATATTTATATTTTTATTTTTATTATGATTATTATTATTACAATTCTTTGTTGCAAATTGTAAATGGAAATTTTCCAAATGATTTTTCACATTTACAACAGATGCCAAATGTTCGGTGCTGCTATCACATTCACTTATTATAGAGATTTCATCTGAAAAATCTTCGTGGGCTTTGCCTTCAAGAGATTGGTTTGTTGTGCTATCTACAAGGCATTTTTCCTTGTTAGAATTTTCCTTTTCATTTCTATCGTTTGAAGTAACTTTTAATTCATTGCCTTTTACTTTTTCTTGATTTTCGGGTTCTTGCAATAAATTCAAATTATTTTTTGTAGTCGTGATTTCTTTACGTGTAACTAATGTCCAAGTTCCAGATATATCGAAAGAATCCAAACTTGGATTATTGGAAGAATCATTATCCTTAGTTTCTTCCATGTTTTTGCCTTTTTCCTATTAATAGAAAATTAATCTTTTCTTTTTTTCTATGATTAAGTAGTTTTAGAGTAAAGGGAAACAAAAAACCAATATATGACCTGATTATTTTTTCGTAGACTTTTTCCAATTGATATTTTTAATTGAATTAACTTTCTACGCATTAAATTTTCCACGCAAATATTAACAAATTAATTTTTTTTATCTAGTTGCTTATGTTTTATTTGTTTGCTTCTTTGTTATTTGCTTTTCGTGAAAGAGAAAAAAAACAAATGAGTGATAGCCGAGAATAAAATTTTAAAAGGATATTACCCTAATTTCTTGCAAACAATAAAATTATGAGAATATACGTAAAATTATGAATATGAGAAATACCCTGAAAATTTAAAGCACAAGAACAGTTTTGTTTTAAATTTACACTAATTTGATGTAGAAAATTGATCTGAAAATTCAATTTGTGTGACATACCTTTGAGTGTTACAAACAACTGGTTGATTCACACAAAAGTTGTAGGGCATCAAAAATTTTAATAGTTAATATTATTTGAAATGGTAACACTACAATAGAATGGCAACACTGCAATGGCATGACAACACTACAATTTAAATCATAAAGATAATTGTGCAAGGTTTACCTTAGCTATTCAAACTGTTACAAAGGAAGAAAATGGTGTAAAGATACAATTTTGAATGAGTTTTTAAGTATTGTTCTCTATTAAATAACTTCCCATTTAATATACATGTTTACATTTCCTTTCGTAAAAATCATGTCAAATTTATGAATAAATGATGATATAATTTAAATAAAATTTCTCCATATTTAATAATTTTTTATTTTTATTATTTATTGAACGATGCAATACATAAAAAAGTGCATATATTTAAAATTGGTATTAAAATAAAAATATGATAATATTATGCAAATTTTATAATTGATATTACTTAAATAAAAAAAATTATAGCACAAACATAACTTTCAATGATATTTAAATTACATTACATTTTACATTATTTTAAAATCACACAAATAATTTAAAATAAATATGTATAGAAACTTTATAAAATGTAAATTTATATATACTACATATATATAAATTATGCGATATATTTAGATTTATATACACAATTATTTTAAAAATCACATTTAAATGTAAAAAAATTACATAAAACTAAAAATAAAAAGAAAAAACTAGTATAATTTATCTATGGAATTTATTGAATTGAAAAGAGAAACGGAAACGTAATTAAAGTACACGATCAACGGAAACGGTATGTACATTCACGATCAACTAAGAGATTTATTGTGACTTTAGAAATGTTTGAAAAATGAGCATTGCAATAACACTTCTACAATGTAAGTCATTTACAATGAGACATTAACTATTGTGAATTGTTTAGTCAAATAGTAATTTGTAGACGTGTGATAGAGTGCTAAAGTGCCTTGAAATAAATTGCTTATAAAATATAAATATTATACTTATGTGAGAGCGTTCTTAAATATCTAAATATAATAAATATAAGTATATAAGAAATAAATTAATTAAAGTTCCATATATATAAAATAGTTTAATAATTAATAAGCAATGCGTGTATAAGAAATGTAACGGTACAAAAGTAACTGTATAAAATAGCAGGCAAGCGACAACAACAACAACAATAAAGAATAAAGAAAAAGCTCTGCATATTTTGTAGAAATTCTACAATACTTCTAGCATGCAAAAGAAAAAAAACGCCTGTGCATCCATTTTAAAAAGTAATTTATATATATGTTGAAAATTTGTATTGGATATTTCAATAAATATATAAAGAATTTACCGAAATATAATGCGTAAATTTTATGTGTAATTCCTTGGCAAAAAAAAGAAGGAAGAGAGAAAGGAAAAAGAAAGGACAAGAAAATAAAAAAAAAATTAAATAAAAAGAAATAAGTGAAATCAAAGAAAAAATGAAAAAAATAAAAAAAAAAGAAAAAGTGAAGTCAAAGAAAAAATTAAAGTGAAAAAAGAAAAAAAAAGAGAAATAAGAAAAAATGAGAAAAGAAAAGGAAGAATAAGAGAAATAATGTCTGGGGAATAGAAATGTGGAGCTAAAAATTAAATTAATATAAATTACGTGTATTTACTTAACGAATTGCAAATTCATGATCAAATAATTTATTTAATAATTTCGTAGTAGAATTTATAGATCTTGAAAAAAATTATCGCATGTTAAAAGTAGCCCTTTTTTGTTTTGCACAAACAAAATTTTATATATAAATACCTATATAAAATGAAAAATCTGATTAATTTGGTTAAAAGGTTACATAAAGTTATAGTTATAAAATGCTTTCTTTATGTAATAATCTATAAAAACCATTTCACTAATAAATGGTGATTTTACATAAGACGCAATTACAATAAAACACCTTAAAAAGCAAAACAAAACAAAACTAAACAAAACAAAAAATTAAGGATAAAATTAAATGAAAATACGCTAAATCAGGTATGTAATCAATAAATTCTGCAATTATTCATTATTATTATTATAATTATTATTATTGATAAATTTCCTGTCTTAATTTTTTTTTTTTACTAATGACAATGAGATATCAAGAAAAAATCACCACAATTTTTCGCTTTATCCTTTATCAATTTTGAAGTTTTCACAATAATAATTTCCTCTGCTAATTTAAAATGGATTTTTACACGTATTTTTTTTTGTTTTTCACCTCAGAATTATTCATTCACAAAGTATCAATTAAATTTATTTTCTACTTTTTACAAATTTCCTTATAATTCCAAGATCTTTTCTTTAGTTGAGTAAATTTTTTTATACTTTGCCAATTTCATTGAAATTTATTTGTCTCTTATTTCTGTCAAATTTCTAATTGATTTTATTTAAAATTTTCGTTTTGTTTACATGACTTTTTAATTAGCTCTAATTAGCTAATTTTTATACAAATTTCCTGAATTGTTGTGCGAGAAATTCTCGCTTATAAATGTTTTGTTTGTTCATTTTTATAATTTTCTTTTGCTTTGCTTTTTGATATTTTGCGTGTTTGTTCTTGTGGCTTACAATAAGTGGTAATAATTTAAACCATATTATTTCGTTGTTGGGACATCCAAAAATGTTGTTGCTGCTGCTGCTGATGTTGTTGTTGTTGTTGTTGTTGTTGTTGTTGTTGTTGTTGTGGTGATGT
This sequence comes from Melophagus ovinus, assembly GCA_023089585.1. NCBI lineage: Eukaryota > Metazoa > Arthropoda > Insecta > Diptera > Hippoboscidae > Melophagus > Melophagus ovinus. The sequence goes on from JAKKIB010000178.1 coordinate 10,654,588, forward strand.
GTTAGAAAAGCTGCATTCTGATACATTTGGTTGATGTTGGTGGACGATTTCGAATTTGTATAAATAAATCTTTCTAAGGCCATATTAGGAATGTTGTTGTTATAGTTGTTGCAATATATGGGTGGTATTATTTGCAAATGTTGTGTTGGTGATTGTTGTAATGCGGTTGAATGATGATGAATAATTTCTGGTTCTCTTACCATTATATAACAATAATTGGGTGGTAAATGTTGTAATTGCAATTGTTGCAATTGTTGCATTTGTTGTAATTGTTGCACTTGTTGCGGTTTTACATATTGATATTGTGTATTGATATCCATTAATGGAAAATTATTAATAATTTGAACTGGTTTTACTAGCACATTTTCACCATTCACAAGAATCTGTTGATGCGTTACGGGAACGATTAACTCATTTTGGTGATATTTTAATGGATTTTGTTGTACATAAATCGGTTGTATTGATAATGGATAATGCGATGTTTCAGAATTGTCCCCAATTGAAGAAATTCTCATGCGATCTTTCTTCTCATTTAATGTAGCCTTATGCTCCAATTCTTTTCTATTATTACGTTTCATAACATAAGCGTAACTGGGACCATTTGTGTCGCATACGCTTTCGGCATTTTGTGTATTAAGTTTAAGAGGCCTTTGCATGGTTGGCAGAACGGAGAGGCCATGTTTTCGTTGATTTGACTGGGCTTGCGTTTCTATTATAGGTTGAGGTGGTGTAGAATTGCGAAAATTCGACTGTTGATCAGTTTCAACGGATACATAAGAGACGGGTGATAGGCCTAGGCCTGTCTGTGTTAAAGGCTCCTGGGAATTCATCGTGAAAGGTTTGCATTGTTTAAAAAATGTACCATTCTGAGATTTCCAACAGAATTCTTTGAGCTTTTGTAAAATATCTTCACGTGTTAAAATACCACCAATTTTTCGATTATTATTGCCAACAGTATTTTCAGATTTTAGATGTAGCTTCGGTTGGTATTGATTATAATCATCGCCATCTACAACACAATGTGAACATTCTGCATCAATTGTGCGTCTTAAACGTTCTGTTAACCTTGCTCGTCCATTGCCATTACCATCCATCATGTATTCATTTCTTTGGCTTGAATGTTTACTTGAATGGATCATTGTGGGCACAGATTGTCTTTTAGGTGAATTTCTTACAAAGTTTTCCTTGCTCTCTTCCTTTATTAAATGATTTGGTTGGTGTATGGCTTTGGATCTTCTTGGGGGTTCGTTCAATTTTTCTACACTATTAAATTTATGTTGATGTTGCATGATTTGTTGATATAATTCACGATCCGTGTACTCTTTAATTGCTCTTAATTTATTCCATTCTTTATGATCATTTAGTATTTCTAAATGATGGGGAATGGTATTCAATTCTAAAGGACGTTCTTTTGCCGCTTCTGTTTCTCTAGTTTCATTTATTTGACACTTTTTTATGGGTGTGGATGAGGTAGGCATTACAATATTATTTTCATTACTTTCATCACTTTCGATTAGTTTTGTAGTAATTTTCGTTGGATTATTCTTTTTCATTGATGAATAGTTTGCCCAATTGATATTTTCTTTAAATGTATGATAATGATCATCCGATTGATTTTTCGAACATTCCGTTAAATGATTATGCGTTTTTGATAAATGATCTTCCGTTTGCTTATCAAAACGATTTGAATATTGACGTTTAATTGTTTCATTTCTCTTCGTTAATGATGTACGCATTTCACCTTCGGAAAGTTTCCGTATTGGTATTCTACGTGGCAATTTATTCGCATTATTACTTAATGTTGTCGATTTTTCCTTGTGATTCATTGAATGATTTTCATCTATTGGTTGCGAGGATGTTAAATGACCATGATAACTGCGTCGTTCATAAGTTAAACGTTCTGGCGGTTTGTCATCGTGAGATGATTTCGATGATGATGAAAATAGACGGCTGGGGAATAATTTACGAAATACTGATGATATTTTACGATTATCTTTCGGTTCCACCTCAAATTGTACTTGATTCTTTATGGAGGTATCAGTTTTTTTGCTTATTTGGATTTTGGCATTCATATTGGAATCTAAGTTATTTTGGGGTTGCAAGATTAAACCATTCTTTTTCAAATAATTTTGAAAATCTTGTGATTTAATCATTGTGATAAATGAAGTCTCATTTGTTTGCCTTAAAAAGTTCTTTCGCAAAGTACTTGGACTTGTCATAAGTTTCGCGGGAAGTTTTGTTTTCTCTTTAACATTTTTAGCTAATTCAGTATCATTATCATTATCATCATTATTATCATAATTATCATCGTCATCATCACTTAATGATGGTATATGAAGATTTTTAACATGTTCATCAAATTTTCGTACATTCTCAGCAATTTCATCGTTATTTAATAAACCGTTAATCACATCGGCGGCCCCAGTTTTGATTTTCAAATCGGCAAGATCCGGATAATTAGCCTTTGAACATTTCTTATATGTTAAAGGAACTTTCCCAGTGAACTTTGTTTCACTTTCATTAAATTTAACATTTTTCGAGTATTTATTATAAGAATAATTGTCTGTCTGACATGGACCACGTTTTATTGGTGGCCTTTTTAATGCCAACTCTTTAAGTTCTTCCAATTTTAAGCGTATTAAAATGGTTGGATCATATTTAAAATATGGATCAGGATTTTTAATATATGTCTTAACATATTTCGATTGTTTTAACACTTCTTCCGTAGTAATAAATTCTGTACTGTTTGTTGGCGTTGTTACATTTTGGCGACTTTTATTATTTAAATGCTCATTGAAATTAATCTCATTTCGCTGAGATTTATTTTCAGATTTGTAAATTGTAACATTATTGCGAAATGGATTCGATTTATCTACAATAGTTTTGCCAGCAATAAATTTTTGTATTTTTTCATCACACAATTCAAACGAAATTGTTTTCTTCTTAATGCTGCTTTGACATGAATCAGATAATTTTGTTAATTCTTTGTGTTTATTGATATTTTTATTAGTATTATTGTTGTTGTTATTATTATTATTATTATTGTTACTTATAAAATTTGTATCGTTTAGTTGCTGCTTTTGCTGCTCATTTGGCTTTTGTTGTTTTGTATCCATAAATTGTTCAATTGTATCGCACATGACGTTGTCGCCATTAAATAAATACAATAAGATAACTGTAAATAGATTTTGAAGAGTAACGGTAACACAGGAAATCCTAATGTATATTGAAGTTGTTGCTGTTGTTGTTTTTCTTGTAATGCTGTAATAATTACACGAACTATCAAGAAATTCATTGAAATAATTTTACTCAAATGTTTGTGCAAAGTAACTGTAACAAGAGAAAATCATATAAGAAGAACAAGAAGAATATGAGAAACAAAAAGCAACAGTATACAAAAATAACTAATGTAAATAAAAAATGGGAACAAATAAAAATCACAAAGACACTTTTAAAGAGTCGAATAAGTAACGTAAAAAGTAAAGTGTAACTTCCTTTGTGTGGTGTTGGTTAAAAATAGCATTTGCTATTGTTGCTTTTGTTCTTGTTTCTGTTTTACGTTGCTATCTCTATTCTAATAATATTTTTTTATTGTATTGTTTTAATTTAATTTAGAATTTCCTAGGCAAGACAAATCACGTTTTTGTTAAATCGTTTATACTTATATGAAAATATTATGTCCCGGTACTTTTTGAAAAATTAAAATCATATACTACTAATTAATGTTAATTTTGCAGCGCACATACACATTGATATAATTTGCAATTCTTGAAATTTCAAACATGTGTGCATAATGCGAACAAAAATGAAATGATTGAAATACTTCTGACGGTAATTTATAGGTTATTCAGTTTGACCCTACGCCAAATGAATACAAATACACACAAACGTACATACAAACAATTATCGCCGTCAATATAAATATATTTTTCATATGTGTTATATAAATGTGAGCTTATGGTTTTATCATTATTTGACCATTGAAAGAAAAAAGAAGAAGAAGAAGAAGTAGAAGAAGCAGCAGAAAAGCAGAATGCTCTTGCTCTGTCCCATTTTACATTGGCCAATAAATGTAATATGTTTATTGCATTATGTTACTTCTCTCATTTATTGTCTTAACTTCTTCTTTGCCGTTCATCGGTTCCTTTTTGTTTTGCAGCAGAAAAATCAATGCAAATAAATCAATGACCATGCAATGAATAATTAAAATAGAAAAAGAATACTTTATTTGGTTGTGGTCAAATCTTGAACCAACACCTTTTCGCCTTTACTTAGGATTATATTTGAAAAATTTTTTTAGAAAATTTTTATTATTATACGTTAAATTTTGTACGGTCGCAATCGATTTATACCATTTTTGGATCAATATTGCACTTTTGCAAGTGAGATAAATATGAAAAACTTATTTCTTGTATTAGAAATCTTGAATCCTTCTTAACTTTGATTGGCTTTGCGATCCCTTTAACCACCAATCTATAAAAACAAATTGCTCGAGAGAATTTTCAATGTATCCGACTTTGATAATCGGAAAAATGTCTACTATAAATCGGGAAAGGTATAATCAGATGATTCAAGTTAGATTGATTTAGAGTTTGAGGTTTTCTTTATTGGCATGGTTATTAGATTTTTATCAAATCCTTCAAAAGCGATTTAAGATATTCCAGCATTAGTAGGGTATTAGAAACAAACAAGCTTTTATTATTATTATTATTTTCCAGTCATGCAAAGTACACACACACACACACACACACAATTACAGAAATATATACTTTACAAGTATGGTATCATATTAAAAAGTAACTGTCGGGTTACATGAAATGGGTCATGTTAATAATGAAAGACGTTAAAGTTCAATAGAAACTAGTTTTTTCTTTTTTTGGGCTCATTAATTAATCAAATCAAATGATTAGCTTAAATTTATAAAAGCATTATAAATCATGGGAGCTATAAAGCCATTTAAAAAAGGTCCATATAAATTTAATTTGATTAAATTTGCAATATATGCGAATACTTTTTTGTAAGATCTAATACATGTACCATATAATTATAATTATGTATTCTCATATATTTTGTATATAATCACAAGTACATTTGTTTATGTGTATGTAAACAAGGTAAATTATATATGCATAAAAAAAATATAAGGAAAGTAAAATTATTATATAAGAATGTTTTTATCGAATTTGTTTAAGTGTTAGTGTTACAAATAACTACGCAAAACTTATTTTTAGTATGTATTAATTAAGAAAACGTTTAACATTTGTTTTTAATCACACATTTTATATATTAAAAAAGTTATTTATAAATAAAAATACATGATGATGATGTCAGTTATGTAGAAAAAGGTACCCAAAGATCCAGAGATATGAGGATAAATAAATAAGTTCAACAATAACAAAATAAAAGGAAGAAGGAAGAAGGAAGAAGGAAAAAGAAGAAATTAACGTGAGAACGTTTTTTTGTGGGTTTTTTGTTTTTTTTTTTTTTGGTTTTGTATATTGGAAAATGGGAAATTGAAAACTGTTGACTAATGGTGGTGCATTTTCTGTTCTTGCTACTTTTAGTTTACTTTTCGCCTTTTTTAACTTGTCTTGTTCTTCTATGATCATTCAAAGTTTTGCCGTCTGTTGATATTTGAAGAAACCCTTAAAAATATGCACCGAACATGTGCTTGCATTTATCAAGAGAGAGAATTTATTTTATTTGGCAGATGGTCAGACAAACAGATAGATGGCAGATGGACAGACAGTTACATAGGCAAAATTAGTTGTTGTTGGTTTTTTTTTTTTTTGGTTTCTTATCCATTTGTGATATTAATTAATGTAGTTAAAAGAAAGGGGGTCAAAAACAAAGATATTTGACAAAATTCAATCGTCTATTTTTGAGTTTAAATTAGGGGTTGTTGCATTACTACGGAAAAGAGGAAGAAGAAAAAAGATTTTTTTTTCAAATTTTATTTAGCTTCATTTTAAAAATGGCGTTTGTGCCCCTAAAGATCATTGAAATAAACTTGCTCCTAATTTAAAAGGTTTCTGCTAAGAAATTAAATTCTATTTGATTTGGCGAAGTTCAGATTTGTTAGTACTTCTTGGCTGTTTAGGTTGGCAATTTGGCCAACCTAAACATTGATTGAAGATGATTCCTTGTAAGGCTTATATAAAATTGAACCAGTTTTTTCCAATTATTTTTCTCTTCTCTAACAATTTACTTTGAAAGAGTCAATCGCTACTGGAAAAAGAAATCTCCATGTTCATGATTTTACTATCTAAAGCTTTTACAAACTTAATAATCTGTGCATTAGATTTTTAAGAATCATTTTCATTTGGCAGCTTTTTATCATCGGAATCATATTTCATGAGAAAAATTTAAAAAATTTTCAAAATTTCATACAGATTTGTTTTGTTTATTCTCAAATATCAAATGAAAAAACAATCATGAATGCGATAGAAATTTGTTATAAATTGATATTGGTGGTGTGAATTTTGTCAAAAAAATTTGAATTTTTTTTTTTTTTATTATTCCTGATGGGCATTTTAATGATGCTGATTGCGATGCTAATGCAGTTTATTTGAAGTTGAAGTTACTTATGATTTTTTTTCATTTATGTTCTTTAATTTTATGTTCCATTTTGATGTATATTTCTTGTAGAATCTCAAATTGGCACGAATTTCGTTTGCACTTTTGCTGATTTACATATTTTTTCATTTAGAGCGCTTTCAAAAGAAACCTTAACAATTTGTATAAAGTTTTATTCACAAGTAGCAAATTTCAGCCAACTCAAATTACACAATCTGAAATTCTAAAAAACAAAAAAAAAAACAAACAAACAAACGAACATACAATAAAAAAACTGAATGCCTCAATTTGTAAATGGAAAATTTAAATGGCAAAAGTAAAAAAGACCGCTTAAGAAAACAAAGCTCATTGAAATTGTGTTCAAAAAAAGCCAAACCAAAAAAAAAAACGCAATTTATTTTATATAATCAATAATTTAATTGATTTAGTCGTTGTTGTTGTTCTTGTTATTGTTACACAAAACACTCAAAGCAACAGAAAATTGAATTTAAAAACGTAATAATAATCATTAGTATTGTTCTTTTCTTTTCTTTTCTTTTCTTTCGTTTTTTTTTTTTTTTTGGATTCTCTACCAGAAAGAATAATTTTGTGATGCTCTCATTCATTTTGAATGCAATGCGAATGGAAACTAAACTAAAAAAAAATTACTTGAAAAATTATTAAAGTTTTATTTTATCGCTCGCCACTTCCTTCATTCATTCACACTTGTGCATAATACAAGTGCGTGCGTACATTTCACTCGAAATTGTTCTTGTTGTTGGCATTCAAAAGGTAAACGAAATTCAATTAGATTAAAATATTTCATTTGTTGTTGTTAAATTTTTTTTTTTTTTATATTATTATTATTACAATTTTTATTTGCTAATTTTCACCATCATCAAAATATATCGCGATTGCTTACGTTTTTTGTATCGGCTTTACGGATCGCTATTGCTATCGCTATCGTTAACTGCCAACACCGCTCAATTAGATCGCGCGAGTTTCAATTTATAACTGACATATTTGAATAATACAGAGACTGAATAACGGTAATATTAACTATTTTACATACATACACACATTTTTATATACAAATATCTATAAGCGAAATTATTTCATTTCATTTCATTTCATTTCATTCGATTCGATACAATTTTACCGGTATGATTTTCGCTTTTTCTGCTTTTCAGCTTTTCTGTACGCTCTTTACGCTTTTATTTTCCTGTACACTTTTTTTTTTTCAAATTTTTATTATCTGTGTATTTCTGCTCTGCTCATGAACCGCACAATTTTGTGGTTGCTTCATTTCTGTTTTTTTTTTCTGTTTTTTTGGTTACCCTACCATCATCACAAGTGGTACACAAGCGTACAAGTTCAGCAGATGTTTAGTGTATTTTGAATAAAAGTTGAGATAAGCAAATTATCAAATGAACAATTGCTCATTCTTATTGGATCATATTTTCAATGACAATTTGAGTTCAAGAACTTCGACCATTTTTCCTTCAATGACTCCATTTTAACCATTTTAATAGTTCCAAATTTGAAGTTGCTATGTTAAGTTTTAGTTAATACCAAAAATAGACGAATAAACTTTAGCTTTTCAAAGCTAAAAATGATGAAAAAATACCTTTCCTAAATTATTTGATTAAAAGCAAAACTCGTTTTGTTTTGGAATTCCTGTTTTGCCAAATTTCTAAAACTTGGCTATGAAAAAGTTTATTTATGGACATCTTTTCAACTTTTTAAATAGAAGCTCAAATATTTTGCCTATGAAATCGTTCTAACAGGACTTTAATAAGGCCAGAATTCAATCCTCTCCCAAAAGTAATCTTCTTTTTTTTTATTTTTTTAATTTTACATTTAAAAGAAGTGTGTAGAGTATTTAAGAACTGACTTTTAATCACTTTTTTTAAAGCTGTTGCTTAATTTATTACAATATTTTTCTTTTGTTATTGTACTTCAGTTACGGTTAATGTTAAACTTTATACAGAACGATCATTTGTTTCTACACAATTTTTACTTTTCCTCATATTAGAGAGTTTTAAAAGTCATTCGAACTCTTTCCTTCTCACCCCTCCCTCCATAACCATTTTGTTTTTTTTTTTGCACTTACTCAACTTATATTGTAATATTTATTATCTTGGTTATGAATTATTGGTATATGCGATGACATAAATATTTGTATATATAGAAATGTTTATCTGGGTTTTATTTGATCTGTGAGGTGTTGTATATAAATTTGTATTCTTTCTATTGTTTATTCTCTGTACTCTACGATACTCATCGTTATGGGTTTATCGAGCATTTGTTTGCCTTGTGAAAGATAATTGAAAACTTTATTCCGAAAGGTTATTCTTACAAACATTTTTAGGCATGAAAATTTCCATTTTGAAGAAGATCTTTTTTCAAACAAATTCTCTAAAGCAATAGCACTTAAAGTAGATGGAGCTAAGGCCCGCATACTTCACAAAGTATAAGAAGTTGTAATGAAAAGTTATTTTTACAAACACTCTGAGGCATGAAAATTTCCATTTTGAAGAAGATCTTTTTTCAAACAAATTCTCTAAAGCAATAGCACTTAAAGTAGATGGAGCTAAGGCTCGCATTCTTCACAAAGTATAAGGAGTTTTAATGAATTTGAAAAATTTCTTATTTTCTTCTTAGAAGCGTTGAAATGATTGTGATTTTCATTGGCCTAAACATTTTTCATTTCATGAATCTCATAAGTTCTCATTCTCAAAAAAAAAAAAAAAAAAAAAAAAAAACTTAAAAGTCACGTGAAAGGTCAACATTAAAAGTGATTCACGGTTTACTATGCTAACTTTATTGTCATACGAGAAAAGTAAACGCGCTTATTTCATTAATTGAGTTTTTTTTTTAAAGTTAAAACTTTATGTGAATAAAAATTAATTTTGTGGCATCATAAAAATATTTCACCATCTAGAGATTTTTTTAGTACATTTTCAAATTGGTTTTGTTTTCGGTTTTGGCTTCGGTTTTGTTAGAGAAATTCTTTTTTGAAATTAAAACGTACATATGAAATTTTTTTTGCTTTCTATGTTTAATTTTTTTAGAATACTCCGTAAACTATTGTGCAGGGTGCCTCATGCTTATCGTCTTAAATCAACTTTACAAAGCTTCGGCCGCATTTATTTTTCCTTTCTTCTTTTTTTTTAACTTGTTTCTTGTTGATTATACATTTATATTAGCAAGTTCAGGTTTAATCGTAGCAATTATCATAATAATCGACAAATAGATAATAAATGTTCAAAGAAATATGTTGAATAAATTAGTTACGATTCTACAAAGCATTTCACATTGATCTAAATCGTTTGTTCTTTCTTCTTCTTCTTCTTCTGCTTTTCGTTTCTTCTTCTATTTTTCTTATTTTGTTTTTTTTTTCTTTCTTATTCTTCTTCTTATTCTGTTTATTGTAATCTATATATCACAATTTTGTGGTAGGGCGGGCATGGCATTATAAGTTTGTTAGAATGATTTGCTACAAGTAAAAATGATTATAAAAGAATCGATTTTAAAATGATATTCTGAAATTTTCTTAAAATTGATATTCTGAGTTAATTGAAACTTGTTGGCCTCTTTAAGATTTGCCCAAACTTGCAGATGGCAATCTATGTGATTTTTTCTTTTGGGCCTTCGAAAATAAATGCTCCCACGATGGTTTCATATTCGATATAGCGCCTTAATATGGACCAAATATTTATGCGTAAAAGTTTACTCAAAGTTTTTTTTTGAGAAAATTAAGCAAAGTTATGTTTTGGACCGTAAAAATTAGTTGGCAAAAATTTGGATTTTCTGGTCATCAATTCCGGAAAAATAGTGGCACAAAATATGGCTCCGTTATTATAACTATTTATGAAAGATTTGTTTCGGATCGGTTCAGTTTTTTTTACACCTCAAAGATTTTTTTCTTTTTGCAATTGTTTTGCTTTCTTAACTTTTTCCAATAATTGTATTGGTCGAACGAATTGAAAAGTGTTTACTAGTTCACCTTGATTACATTGATCTACTTTGTTTACGTTTGTGTGTGTGTGTGTGTGTGTGTGTGCGTGTTTGTTTGTTTGTGTCAAAAATTGAAATTCTAAACGAGTTGCTTTTTTTGAATTAATTTTGTGTTTTTTTTTACGTGTACGACGTGACATTGATACTGCAGTTGGTTTGTGGAGAAGGCAGGCGATAATGGTGGTGGTGATGGTGATGGTGGTTGGGATGGTGATAGTGGTGGGGAGGGTGATGGTGATTAGGTGTTTTGAATGACTGGGGTGTTTGTGTTGTTTGGGCACGAGTGCTAATCCGTTTACATAATAAATTAATATTCTACTAAAAAAAAAGGCAATTTTAATTTTTACATATTTTTGTATTTTAGTAGTATTTGCAAAATATACTTACCCATTTGATTGGTTGCACCTTCACCTATGTGGCCGGCCGGTATCCACATAAAGCGATACATTTTGCCAGTAAAGAAAGTTCCCTTTTTCTATTAAAAGTTTTTTTTCTTAATTTTTTTTCTTGGTTAAAGTATCATTCTATTTCACATTGGACTATCTCTATCTCTTTTGCATATTAGGGCCTTTCAGAAAGAAAGTTAGAACACAAATAAACCGAAATCAAATTTTGCTTATATTATTGTCTCACAAGCAACATAACTATAATTTCAAAAAGAAGAAAAAGAAGTAAAAGAAGAAGACGAAGAAGAAGATGATGAACAACAACAATTAGATCAGTATGTAATAATATTCATTTTCATACGTCATTGTTCAATGCCCGGAAAGAATGAGCGTGAAAGACAAAGAACGAGAGAGAGCACACATAAACCGGTTTAAATTGTGTAAAAAAAGGCAAAGAAAAACGTACATAAAATAAAAGGGAATGACAAAAAATCTCTTTTTGGGGTTTTTTTCTCGTCGTCTTTTTCTTCTTCTCCGTTATATTAAACAATAAAAATATGCATATGTTTTATGTTTGTTTCTCTTTTTTCTCATTTTTCTTGCTTTGTGTTTCTGATTGTTTGTTTGTTTTTTTTTTTGTTTTGACCTTTTTAACGTTAACGATAAATAAACAAAGTAGGAAATATTTGCTTGTTGCGCATTTTTGTTTGGTTGGTTAGTTTAATTTTAAGATTTCTTTTTTCTGTTTTATTATCGTTTTTTTAAAGTGAATTAAGCTTCAACAAAAGCGTATTTGTAAATACAATAATTATTGTTTTTTATTAAGTATTTTTTTGTTTTGTTTTTGAAACGCGCACATTTTCATTTTTTTTTTGAAATATTACTATTTCTGAAACTTCATTAAATAAATTCACGAGCATTCCCACAGAATACTAAAAGGAAACTAATTCTTCATGAGCCTCTTAAGGAGAGAGAATTTGAGCAAGAAGAGTTTCACAATTATTAAATAAAATTTGTTAAAATGTTTAGATTCATGTTTAGATGCATGTATAAAAATTGTTTAAATACATTTTATTTTCAGAGACTTAATTCTTTCAATTCTCTCTGGTGGCTGCAAGTGCCTCTATTATTATTACACGTAAACAATTTTCTAATACGTTTAGCAGTTTCTTGGTTTTTTGTAGGTGGGGAAATTTAGTGTCATTTATTTATATATTTAGATAAGAGAAAACGTCATTGGACAATTTAAACAAATAGCAACAAATGCTTTATCGCTGCTTTGGCATAATTTTACTAATGTAAAAACAATTAAAACAATTATTTATGTAAATTAATATTAATTAACCTAAAAACAATAATAATATTTTTTCATTGCTTAGATCATTTTAAAGTTGATAGAGGAAAATATTAATCAGTATAACACAAAAAAAAATTGTCAACTATTTTCAAACGTCATACAATTCTCCAGTTTCTTACAGTCTCCTCCAGCCTCTTCAGTCGCGGTCATTTCAAATAATAATAATTATAAAAATATCTTGAAATGTATCCCGTTAATTCTTTACAATGTAAATTTGAGTATTATCACTTATAATTATTTAATTAATTTATATTCACATTAACAAGATTCTTTAAGCTTCCATAAAAGTGTAGTGGACATTAAAATATTGAATCTTTTCTTTCATAATTCTCAGAATCCACTAAGTATTTATTTATTTATTAATCCAACTTCTCAAACTGCCTTCATATACGTAATTTATAACGGAAATTTATTGTTAGGAATTTGTTTGTTAATAAACATGGCAACTATAAAAAAATATGCTTCTTTACAAAATCATATGAGAGCATAACAATTTGAATTCTAAAGAGAATATAAGAGCGACATAAACAACATTTTAAGTAAAGATACGAAAATAACAACCATGAGAGTAGTAACTGCTAAAAAGTACTTTAAAATCTTGTAATTGTTCTCTTGCAGCTATGTGTAAGTTAGATTTAAAAGAGAAATATGTACGGTACATTGTTAATGAGACTCATAATTTTGCATAATAGAATAAAATTGATTGAATGTTTTCAATGGTATTTTTAAGCACTAAACATTGAAATACGTTGCTAAGTTTTTATGAATCTTAAAAAATAAAAAACATGTTGCACAAGCTAAATTAAAGAGTTATTTCCTAGTATTTTCTTTCTTTTTTTCTTTCTTTCGGTTGTTACGTTCTTCTTTCCAATTTTAAACTATCAAATTAAATTTTCTGAGAGTTTATTTATTAATTTTTTCTTTTTTTTTTGCTTTTTTGAATTATCTTAAAGTGTGTTATATGTTATTATGTTCCGACATAACTTAAACGTCACGATTCATGCTTATAATATTATTACGATAAAACAGTAGTTAGTTTTGTTTTTTGTTTTAATGCATTTATGCGTTTTGCTGTTTCATTTTTGTTTCTTTTTTTTTTCTTCTTCTCTTCAATGCACTTTTCCTTCTGTCTTTCCTCCTTTTTTTGTGTGTTCTGTGATGAAGCTTCTGTTATTATTAAAGTGCGAAAGCTTATTAACATTACGTTCATCAATGTATGAAACACGCCTACAATTAATAAGTAGAAGTGTAGCCTTGGTGTTGGCGATGATGATAATGGTGCTGGTGTTGATGATGAATACTTAACCAACTATAAATATAACTGTTCTTATTATTCTTTCTCTTCTTCGTATTCTTATATGTCTTCTTCTTCTTCTTCTTCTTCGTCATCTAATTGCTCATTTGAAATCGACCATTACATTTGTTAGTAGCCCAAGAAATAATGATCCATAGAAGAAGAGTATAATCTTTTTATGTAATAAAGCCCGTAACTAACTAAATAAGCTAAGTACATACAAATTTATATAAACTTATTGTTGATTGCTTTTTGCATATTGGGCAATTGTAAAAGTTAAAAGTGGCATACTCAGTCCAGTTTCAGTTATAGCTACAACTATAAATATGCACATACATTTACGTATGTATGTATGTATGTATGTATATGTGTGTGTGTGTGTACAGAAAATTTTAATAAAAAATTATTTAAAAAAAAAAAGAAAAAATAGTGATCGATTTAATAATACGATGCTAGAGCATGGTAAACACGAATGTTTTAGTAAAAAGCCTGAGAAAATTTCTTACCATCTCAAGCCAATGATTCTGTTTATCCGATTTGCATACTTATACATTCATATGCCATGCGTATGTGTTCATATGCGCTTTTGTATGTGTGCGTGTGCGTGTGTGTGTGTGTGTGTGTGTCAATGATTTAATATCATGCAAAAAATGAGGCACAACAAAAAATGAAACAAACAGAAGAAGAAGAATTCAAAAAAATACATTTATGAGTAAAGTTTGTCTGTGAATTTTTGGGTGGACACATAACCAATTCAACCATTGATGGATAATTTACTTTAATTTCTTTTTGTCTTCTTCTTCTTGCTTTTTGGTTTATTTATCTGTTTTTTCTCATTTTAAATAAGAATCTAAAAAATAACTTTTAAATGAACCACCATTTTACACAATTATTATTAAGGGTAATTTAAGGCCTAATAAAATTAGCGTACTGCGTACTGCGTACTGCGTGCTGCAAATTTATGAGTTACTCATGCAGACGCACAGACAGACAGACGATGGACAGACAGTTTTTAGGCTTAAGATAGTTCCACTTTGATCTTGAGATAAATTCCCTTCTGCAATCAAACCATTTAAAATCCTTTGGCACCTGAGTGATCACGCTTTGACAAGCAGACAGTTACAAATAAATTCATATGGAATTTAAAAATGATATTCACTTTCTAGAATTTGTGACGATACCTGCGAATTCTGAATTTACATAAAAAAAAGACTCTTCCGTAATTACACACTTTTTTCTGTAGCTTTTATAGCATTCTTTCCCAAAAATGATATCCACATGTAGAGAGTGGAGAATTGTACGCTTATTCGCAACGTATAAATTTATGCATTATAATATTTTTAGAAGTGTGAAAGGATAAGTGTAAGCAAAGACCAGAAGCTGTACTTTTTAGTATGCAATTATAATTAACTTCAAAAAAGACGAAAAAGTGCCTTGTATATGCCTTGATGTTTGTGTAGAAATTATCTCTTAGAAATTCACTTCACTTATCTGCAAATATATTTATGGAAGTACATAAGCATCAGTCATCAGTTATCAGTTATCAGTTAAAGTGTATAAATGCATTCACAATAATTGCAATTTTACTTTTTTTTTCTTAAAATGCAACATGTAATCATCATTATTATCATCATGATGATTATTATCATAATCATGCATTGAATTGAAATTGAAGTTGATTTTTGGGTGTTGGTTTATTGATTGATTGTTGCTCATCAAAATGTTACAAAAATAAAAAAAAAATAAAACACAAAAATAACACACACACACACTCATTAATGAAGCAGAAAAAGAAAGAGAAAGAGAAAGAAAAAAAAAAGTATGCAAATTTTTTATTTCTGCTTCTTCTTCTTTTTCATTAATATTCTCTTTCTATTTAGTTTAGTTCTGGTTTTCGTTACATTCATTTCCCTTTAGTTTGCCATCTCGTTTACAAGACTTATTTGTTTCATTGAAACAGCGCCCGAAGCATCAATTTTACTTGTTGCCCCCATTTTTTGTTTTTTTTTTTGGGTTTTTGAATTTTTCTATTTTCTTTTTTTTCTTTTTTTTTACTTTTTTAAAGTTATTGCAATGCCGTTATTGTTGTAGATTCTCTGTCTCTCTCTTACATGAAATTTATTCTTTTATAATGTTCATGTTATTGTTATTGTTACTACTTAATTGTTGTCAATATTTCAATTGGTGTTTAATAAATTCGGTTTTTCTTTCTTCCTTTTTTTTAAGGGCAAAACAAATAGCATTTTTATATGCGCCTTTGAAAAAGCCGAACGCAAATAAAATTGCTAAAAAAAGTTGATAGAATATTATTTCTATATAAGAAATTATGCGAAATGTGCAAAAAAGATCGATTTTGTTAAAGAAAATTTCCATAATCACAAAATTGTAATAAGCGAAAAATGTCAATTTTGTAGAAATTTGTTCAAAAAATTAAACAAATTGTTGTACATTTTAATCGAATCGCTTCTATTTCTAACGATTACTGTTTTTTTAACGATTTGTATTGGGATGTGAAGTTTATGGCGAAGTTGAATAAGTTCCATCAAAATAATTCAAAGTTTAGTTTCTATGTCCCTTTTGTACAAATTTCAAAGGCTTAAAAATATGAAAATTAAATTTAATTTTTAATTAATTAATTAATTTTTAATGAATGTAAATAATTAAAAAAATTATTGAATTATTATTGTCCCTTTTGTATAAATTTCAAAAGCTAAAAAATGCTAAAATTAATTTAATTTAAAAATTTAAAACTAAATTAATTAATTAATTAATTAATTAATTTTTAATTAATGCAATTAATTAAAAAAATTATAGAATTATTATTGTCTCGTTTGTATAAATTTCAAAGGCTTAAATATACGAAAATTAAATTTAATTTTTAATTAAGATAATTAATTTTTAATTAAGACAATTAATTTAAAAAAATTGTTAAATATTGGAATTATTTTTTACTTTCTTTTACTTCTAACTATTTCTCATTCAATTTTTGTCTTTTATTTAATCAGATTTGATTTAAATCAAAAGTTTACAACATTTTCCTTAATCATAATTCTTTTAATTTTATTGAATTTTGTTTATATAGAAATGTATTAATAAATTATTAATATTTCAACAAAAATGTCCAAATATGACTACAAAAAAAAAATTAAAATAAGAAGAAGAAAACAAAAACCAAAACCAAGTGAAGTAAAAGAAAAATGAACAAAATCAGGCATAATTTTAAGTTGGCGCATTTTTTTTGTTTCGTTTCTTGGTTTTGTTGTCTTCTTATTTTATGCTCGTGTTTATGGATTTTTGTAAGTACATCACATGCTGATCAGCATCAACAACATTTAACGACAATGGCAAACCGCATTTACATTAAATTGCATTTGCATTGATTTTGTCGATGCTTGTTTGGATGAAACTGAGTGGGCTTAATATTAATCCATAGAGTTTTGTTAATATAAAATAAAAAATCTCAATAGTTTATTTAAAGTAGCAATCATCCAAATACACTCACATTTATACATATACATGAAAATTTATGTATAAATTTCGTCTGTGATTCTTTTTATGCCCAAACGTCTGTTTCTGACTCTCTTTTCTTTTCGCCTCCTCTCTCGCTGCAATTTACCATCTTACTTTTCACTTTACCTTTTCATTTAGTTGTTGTTTTAGTTGTTGTTGTTTGGTGTATTCATGCCTTTGATGGACAATGCTTGTAATTCCAAAAAATCCACATTGCGTGCTTATAGAAATGTTGTCATCAATAATGTCATCCATAACATTATAATAATGTATATAGAAACGGACAGAAAATGACAGAAAGTAAGAGAGAGAAATAGACAGAGAGAAGAGAGAGAGAGAGATAGAGAAGAGGAGACGATGCATGCATTTATAAGCTTTCAAAAATAAGAAAGAAAAAAGAAACGGTGGAAAAAAAAGTGCATCACGTGAATTGGGCCGCACACAAGGAAGGCCACTCTAACTCTGCCAAAGCTTTAGGCCCGGCCACTAAGTTTTCTTTTCGTTTTCTTTTCTCTTTATATAACTAACATAATTCTTATTAATTCTTAATTCATTGTTATTCTCATAAATTTCTGAAGTCATGTTTTTATTAGTTACTGCAAAATATTTTAATTTATTTCACCATTTTTTAATTTTTTTACCAACAATCGAGTCTCTTTTAAACCTTTTAAATATTCTTATTGAAATGTTGATATTGCGTGCGTTAATTAGTGCTGCCATTAAATAACGATCAACACGGAATTAATTTCACATATTCACGTTACACTAAAACTGGCGAGTTTGTACATTTTTTTTTTTAACAATTGAAATTTTCATTAAAAGTTCATTGCTTCATTTTTTTCTTATGATATTAACGAAATGTGTTTGAAATTCTTATTGCGTATAATTTTATTACGTTAGCATTGTAAAGATGGCTTAATTCCGATCAAAAATTTTGCTAGCGCTCTCCATGCCATAATTTTCACGCTATGTTTTTTTAGAGAGAGTATTTGCCTAAATTTCCTTGGAAGTGAACTAAATAATTTGGAAAGTAGACAAATTTCTCTACGAGAAAGCTAAGTCACGGTTTCATTAGTCGCCATAAAGTTTCATCAAAAATCATATTAAAATTTTGTTCTAAAGGAAAAGTCTCGTTTATATTGAATTTAAAGGAAAACTGCCCGTGCTTAAAATTGGGCAATAGACTTGCAAAATTCTAGAAATCGCACAGACTTTTGGCAATTGGAATTGTATTGATTGTAGCTGTAACGTTTGAACTCATTGTAACATCCAAAGACGTGGCATAGCTTAGTAAATCAAGAAGGCGTTAGTGGATTGGCGTAAGGAGTAAGGAGTAACTCTTTAACTTTCAAAAATTGGCTGAAATATTTGCATTAAATGTAAAAAGTATGAAGCCCAAGAGAAGCTAAAAAAAAGAGACAAGGCACTGCTTTAAGAAATAAGAATTCAATTTAAGAATTCAATTTAACTAAAAAAATTCATTTAAAATAATTTAACTTAAAAATGCTAAAGTTGTAGCGGCCTCGCCGATTTCAGGTCTTGTAGCATAAGATCAACTTTAAGTAAATATAATTGTATTTATTATTCCCTCTCTCCTCTCTCTCTCTCTCTCTCTTTCTTTCTCTCTCTTTTTTTTTATTTCTATATATGTATCTCCTTTATACAGAGTTTTTAATTGAACTCATTTTTAAGCGTACAGATGAAAATGCCAGCAGGCATATTTAGCGCCTAAATTTAACACCAATAACCTCAACCTCTCGCATAGTAATTTGTAACAAAACGTAAAATATATAAACTAAGTGAAATAAAACGTGGATGGACGTAGACGAAAAACATAAAAGGAAGAAGATGCATGAAGAAAACGAGATGAAAATTGAAGTAATAACAATAACAATAATTGTTCCAGCCGTCCATCCGTCCATCCATCCGTGTACACTTTAATTCAATTTTTTTTCTTCTGCTTTTTTCCTTTGTTTTGTTTTATTAATGCAATCATAATATTAAATTTCGCATATACATTCATTCACTCATACTCATATAATTATGAAAATTGGGAATTTTTGTGCCTTGGTTGTTACTTGTGTTACTGTTTCTGTTTTAGTTTTAGTTTCATTCTGAATTTTATTTTCAGTTTCTATGCTTTTTCCTTTTTTAATTTAATTTAGAAGAAAATTTAATTAATAGACAATCAGAGAAAAGAAAGTGATAAAGAAATGGAGGGAGAGAGAGAGAGAGAGAGAGAGAGAAAAAATGAGTGATATAGAAAGAAGAAAAGGGACAGAATTATAAATGAAGGAATAAAGGCAAAAGAAAAATGTAGCATGATAAAAGTATAGAAAGAAGAGGTGAGAAATAATGAGAAAGAGAGAGAAAACAATTACACAGAAAAAAAGAGATAGATTAAGAACGAAGATGATGAGATAAATGGAGGTAGAAAGCAATAGAGAAAAAGAGAAGTAGATAAAAATGATAGAAAGATGCAAAAGCAAAACAAGAAAAAATTAAAAAAAAAAGTATTAAAGCATTAATTGAAATGCTCATGTGTCCTTCTTTTACCTTCGTGCAAATCATGTTTGTTTGCCTTTCAATAGATGTTTTCGAATGTTTTGAATTACAGCTACGCGCATCTTCCCTTCACATTCACATGCACGCTAAGCATGTTACACCAGCATTCTGGTGGACTCAGAGTAGCAAATAGCCAGACAAGATAACAAAATAAGCAACAAAGTAATCAAGCTTTTGGTTAGTGAAACGTCCAGTGAATAAATACACGTAAAAGACGAAGCAAACGAAGCGAGCGAAACAAACTTAGTTAACCAATTTTGTATTTCAATCGTGTACTTAGTATTAACAACATTAACAACATCAACAACATCAGCAACATCAACAACATCAGTAATAATAATAACAACAGTAGCAACAATAACAATAACAGAAACAAAAGAAATAACATAAAAAAGCATGTTACTGTTATTGTTACTGTTTGTTGTTACTGTTACTGTTACTATTGCTAATATCTGTGGTGTTGCTCTGCTGTTCTGTTGTTGTTCTGTTTTATTTTATGCCATTGCCAATGACGCCTGCGGTATTCGATGTTCATGAGTAACATTAATAATTTATGAAGTATTAGTGTAATTATTCAATTTGCAAACCGTTGGCGCTTCAAAAATACATATCAATACAAATACCAACACTAACACTAACACTAACACTAACACCAACATCAACATCAGCACATACAAAATTCCAGGCGCTATTCCATGTATAAAAGAGATTGATTGTCACAAGTTAAGGACAGATGGACAGACAGACAGGTGGCCAGATGGACAGACGGACAGACAACTAACATCATCGTTGAATTAAAGTTAGAAAAACATTTTTAAAACAACAAAATTTTCTATTCTCTCACTCTTTCTCGAACATTTTATTTACATTTTCTTTCGCCTTCCTCCTTTTTTCATTTTGTTTATGTAGCAGGATAAATGATCTTAGTTGAAAGTGCGGCCACATATGCCCCTGAATTTATTGCATATCAAAACGTCAATTATTGAATTGTCTTTACGAAAGAGAAAAGGAAAAGGTAAAAAATAGAAGATACAAAACCTGAGAATAATTAAAGAAAGAAAAAAATAACAAAAAACACACCGACTCTAACATAATAAACACAAAAATGATAAGAGAACATTTCTATTAAAAAAAATTATTGGCTTTAATTGAATTGTCATTTCTTCTTTACTCTCTCTCATGTCTCTTTCATCAATTACCTTTTGCTAACGCCATTCGCAATTAATTATGTAAATATTCATGTATAAATTTGAAAGCAAGAAATTTTTGTACTTTGTAGATAGTCCGTTTTTTTTTGTTATGTAGAAATCTGAACGCAAAAAAATTCTCAATTACAATCAGGATCATTTTTAAGGATTCTGCATTTCTTAATTTAATTTTATTTCAAAAGTTGCTCAAAATTTTCTCATATGTTAATGGTTCCATTAATTGTGTTAATTTTAATGAATTTAGTGAAATAGCCATGATAAAAAAACCCAGTAAAAAGTTTAAAAGCTTGAAAATATTAATCGGGGAAGTCCATGATCCATGATCTATAAACATTTCTTTATTATGATGAAGATCATTATTGCGATCATTAAGTGGGAGATAATCATGTTGAAAAGTAGTTGATAGACAAGAAATCTTTTACGGTCTTCATATTCAAAAGTCCAAGAAGGAGCAGCCCTTAATAATGTTCCTAAAAAGAGCTATTAAAATTCTTATAAAGGATACAAATGAAAATCAGTTAGAATGATTAACGGGAACTATTGAAATCTCTTTCTATGAAGAAATTTTGAGGTTAATGGAAAAATTTTTAAAAGCTGTCTTTTTACCTGCGCCATAAGTTACAAAGTACAATTTACAAAAATTGTCCGAGAAAAATTTCGCTGGACGCATAATTTTTCGGTTTAACATTTCACACTTAAAAAATATTATTTCTATATCTTTGGGTTAACATTTTACGTAAAAGAAAAGAAACCTTTGTCCCCTTGGAAAACTTTTAATCAAACAAATCTTATCTTATTATTATTCTTAATATTATTATTATTTTATTTGTTTATGTATTTTTTTGGTTTGTTGCTTGTTTTTTCTTTTTGCAAAATAACAATGGCTTTGACCTTTTGCTGTTGTTTAACTCTCCCTCAAAAAAAAAAAAAACGTTTCGTTATTTATTTATTTAACTTATGTTTTACGTCCAAAAGTAAAAAGAAGAAGAGAAAAAAAAGTTAAATAATATGAATTATTGTGGTTTGAAAAATCCTCTACATGTAGTAGATTTTATTTGTAAGAAGGTAAAATTTTTCAAAAATCAACCAAAACGAATGAAATGCGAATTCAAAATTTCTCTTCTAGATTTTGTTTGTGATAACTTTCAAATATAAATATAAATATGTGAATATGAAAATCTTCAGTCTAGGAACATTTTATCAGCCGATCAGCTAAAATGATTAAAATTATTTAACAAAAAAAAAACATTTAAAACCAGGGCTTTTTTTTAAACTTATTTTCTTTCTTTTGATATTCCACGTTATAAATACAATTTAAGAAGATTTCAGTATATTTTGTTTAACTTACTTTTCTTACTTTCATTGAAAGTTTTTTGGGTTTTTCTTTTTGTTTGATTTACATTTCTCTCGCATCTTTCATCCCTCAACATTTTTTGATAAATTACTTTCTAATACATGTTGAATTTTATTGTCATTCATCACTAAACCCTTTTCTAAGAAATAATGCATGCAAATGCCACTTTAGTAAAAACAACAACAACAACAACAACAACAAAGAAAACAAACCATAAAAAATGAACCATGAAGAAAAAGGAAAAGGCCAAACTTTTCCATGTGAAGTTTCATGCGAATTAATAAAATAAATGATTAACATTTTCAGAAGGTTTGTAACATTTTTTTTAATTAAATGCCACGCCCATTATTTTAAAAATAATGTGACTTATTTAGAGAAAACCAAGAAAAAATAAATTAAGAACCATTAAAATGAAAAATTCTTTCAAACACCGATTCTTTAATGGTTCATGTCATAGATTTTTTTATAAAAGGGCGTGGTGCTCTGCATTTAGAGGTTACAGCATTTAGAAGTCTACCATTTCATTTCTTAAATACTTTTTATTTGAGTATTTTTTTTTATTGAATTTATGTTGACTCTGAAATTTAAATGAAAAATATTTTGGGTTAAACTCTGCGAACAGTTTTTTTCTTTTCATAATCGTAGTTATCTAGAAAAACGTGTTGTTCTTATTTTTCATATATTTGTTAATACAGTACAAGAATTTTCCCAAATAAAATATTGAATAATCTTCATTGATAAACTGAATACAAATTTCATGCTTTAAATGTTCTTCTCTTTTGGAAGTTAATCAAATGTTACAGTTTGATTTAAGATTAATCTTAATCTTCATTTTATTTTTAGTTAATTTTTCTAAAAGGACTTTTCCAAATAATAGTAAAATAAAATAATAATAAATGAATTTTAAAAAGTCCGCCATGAAGATTGTAAAAATTTCATTATTGATAAATAAATCGCTTTTCGATTTCCATTAAGTTAATTAGATTTGAGTTTTGTAAAGTTTATGGGGTTTCGAATGCTTAAGAATTCAAAAATCGGTGAATTCAGTAAATCGCTGGTTAATTGAAAGCGAAAACCAATTTTTAAGGGTTTTATTTTTCATTTATTAAAAGGTTAACTTTAATTAAGTATCATAAAAAATTTGTTTCACGTCATGGCAGATATTTTGGGCCAGCAAATTTTTTTATTCTCAACACCTACAAATAAAAATTTAATTTAGATCAGATGAAAAAGTTGATAATTTAATCTGCAGAAATCTACAAGTGTTTTGTTACTGAGAAAAAGTGACACAAAAAGTTTTACATTTTCGTGTTATAATTCGTTATTATTCGTTAGTTACTATCCATTATTTACCGTTATTATTTGTTAGTATTCATTATTATCCGTTATTTGAGGTTAACTAATTAATCAGAAATAGCGATAAAAATTAAGTAATCAAAAGTAGAGATAACTGTTAATTAATCAGAAAAGATGTAAATTTAGAAATAGAGATCTAGCATTAAAAAAAATTTGTAATGTAAAAAAAAAGTTTCTCTTTATAAAATGTTTGGAAATCACTTTGTGCAGATCTGAGCGCTTTATGATCTTTAAGCAATATTTATTTGGACAAAATCGTACTCCATAATTAATTGAAGTTTGACTTGTACAGTTATATCAAATCACTCATACAAAGTTAATTTGTTTTCATCATTTCGTTTTTTTGTTTTTCTCTTTCTGTTATTTAATTTTTTTTTACTTTGCTTCCTTAAATAAATATAACTTTTATGTCCTGCTTTCATGCTTTGGCATAAAAATCAAACAACAGCATCAGTAAAATCGAACAGCAACATAATTTTTGGCTTTTGGTTTTTTTTTTCTTCTTTTTATAACTGTGTGAATCCATCTGTGTAATGCCATATAATCGAAAGATAAATATGTTATGAAGCAGATGTAAAGAAGAAGAGATAGAAGTATGATAGTGATACTGTGTGCAGATAAAGAAGCTGATGGTGAAAGGGAAGAAGACAACTGATGCACCCCATGGTGTTGACAATATAGGCGCCTCAGGCTTTAAGATATTAAAGGTTTTAACTATTTTGCAAATGTAGATTTTGATAAACATTAATACATGAACGGCACATACACACACACACACACACACACAAACACACACAAAAACATATACACACAACCAATAATCATTTTCTTTGAACATATTTACAAAAAATTTTAAACAGATTCCAATGCAAACTGAAATCTGCCAAGTTATTTGCTCTGTCTCATGTGCACTGCTATCTTTTTCTTACTTTCTTAGTTCTTGCATATTTCTCCTCTTCTTCTTCTTTTTAGCTTTACCTCTCATCATCAATTTCTGTGCTGGCCTCTCAGCCCTTCGTTTAGATGAAAAACAAAAGACTCCTTCTGTTCATATTGTTGCGTATTATATTACATTCAGACACACACACACACACACACACAATATATATAAATATATATATATATATATATATATATATATAAATATATATACTCAATATCAAAATGCCGTGATACGTTTAAGCGATACAATAAGTTTGTTGCATGGTTGAAACTGATGACAGACCGTGTACAATTGATCAATGCGATACATTTGTTTATTATATAATACAATTATAAATAAGGCTTCTTCTTCTTATTATTATTATTCTTCTTCTTCTTAGTCTTCTTCTTCTTATTCTGCATCTTTTAATGTCAGTTTTGTTGCTTAACTAAGAATACTTATAATAGCAGCAACAAAATAGAACAACAGCAACAATAACAATAACAAAATGCAACAACAACAATAAAATACAACAACAGCAACAACATTAAGTTGAGACTTAACACTAATATTAAGAAAAAAATACTGAAGAGCTTGTTCATTTATTTTATTCCATGATAAAATTAAATTTCTTTTTTTTTTACAAATTTACTTATTCACATATACATGTATATACATACATACATACATACATACATACATATATATATAGATAATTGAGTGTACACTTATGCATTAATATTATCCTGTCAACTTTTAAAGGAGTACTTTAAGTTTATTGAAACACTTGGACTCAGCTCTTCCAAGTTAATCAAAAAATCGAATAATTTTCGATGGAACGTTTGTCGAAATTAACAAATTGAAAATTTACAATAAAAGTCTTTCTTAAAAAAGTAGGACAAAGGGAGAGCTTGATGTAGAAGGATAGAAATGGTGAAATTGAAAAGAGATAGAAGGAGAGAGACAGAGAGATATGTATAGATATAAAAATAGACTTAGGTAGAAAGTGATGGACAAAGGGGGATGGATACAAACAGAGAAAGAAAGAGTTTATAATAGAGAAAGAGGGAGAAGTATATATAGAGAGTGAAGGAGATAGACAAAACAATGGAAAAGGATATACAGAGACAGAGAATGAAGGATTCAAATGATAATTTAGACTTTTCGTTCTTATGAAGAAAAGTTTCCACAATAAACAAAATAATTGACTCCCATTTAGGGCATTATTTATGTTTAGATCTAACTGTTAAAGTCTAGCTTGGCGCACTTGACCCTTTAAATTGTTTATTTGTTAAAGATTAAATGCGACAAAATACTTTTAACGAATACAAATAAATTTCAAAGCAGAAAAAGCAGATCAGAGCAAAACGGGAAAAAGGCAGGGTCGGGCAAGAATTGAACAGAGTTATAATAAGAATAATAATAATAATGGTAATAAAAAGAAAGAAAACTTCACTTAACATACAAACACACATACTCCGAGACCAACTGCTGAGCATTAAATAATAAGTTTTTGGTTTTCCTTATTTATGTTTTCTCTGTTTTTCTTTTTTTTGTTTTTTTTTGCTTTTTTTTTTGAAACTGGTAGGTAGATGGTTTTATATAGGCCAATATAATTGCAAGTTGTTCAAATGAAGTCTAAGTAAATATTTTAATCATAAAATTCATTCAATAAAATCATTGCACAATAAAAAAAACAAAAGCAAGCCAAGGAAAGAAAAGAAAAGAAAAAAAACAACAAGAATAAAAAAGAATCAAGAAAGAATACAAAAAAGCAAGTGTGAATTGGTTGGATAATAATAAAAATGACTAAAGAAGTCATATTGTCAGGCTCTATCAAAATATATAAAAAACACAAGAAGAAGAAGAAGAAAATGAAAAAAATAAGTAGAGTAGATCTTTTTTTATTATTATTATTATTATTATTATTATTATTATTGTATTTATAGTTGTTGTTGTTGTTGTTGTTGTTGTTGTTGTTGTTGTTGTTGATTACATTACAATGCTGTTAAATCTGTTTTAATAATAAAAAATTTTCCAACTCAAATTGCCAAACGTCCATAATTGTTTTTAAATTTATTTCCCCTTTTTACCTTTAACTGAAAAGTTAATTAAATCGATTTGTGCAATAGCAAATGTGACATTTGGATCAAGTGCAATTTAATATAAAATCGAACTTGTGATAAGTTAATAAGTTTTTCATATGGAAATTGTAGGCATCAAAAATTGTTAGCGATTTGTTGGGCGCAGGAAATTGTTGCTGCTCTCTCATTTTTATTGTATTTTATGATGCCTTAAAATTTTTACATGAGAAGTTTAGAAAAGTTTGAAACTTTATCAAAAGGATCTTCTAGTCGCTTTTTATTGCATTTTCAAAAAATTTGTAAACTTTCAAATTGAAATTTTACTTAGATCTCTGTTATGTTGAATAGATATTTTAAAGAGATTAGTTTTTAATAGAGATTCTATTTGGCTAGAAAATTTCAGAGAAGCGACTTGTAAAATTTTAGATTTACAACTCGATTTGGCTATTTAATTTTAATTTCCAATTTTAACTCGCTAACGGTACTTTAATGTTGAGTACATATAATATTTTAAGTAGACTCTCTCAAGAAAGAAAAAAAATCTCATATTTAAACATCAAAAGAAAAGTTTTTGATTGCTTAGATGATCATTTTTCGAGGATAAATTCAATTTCATTATTGTTTTCAATAACCTACAACGGGCCATCATAATTTTTTTTAAAAATCTAAATCTTCAATATAAAGCTTAATGCAACACCTTTTGGTTCTCGTGTGTCATGGGAAAATAAACCATTTAAAAATAACAATAATAATAATGTATCGATGTATCGATTTATCGATGTATAATAAAAATATTAATAAGAATAAAGGCCACAAAAATAATAACAGCAAGCACAACAAACCAAAGATAACAACAACAACAATAACAACAACAACAACAACAACAACAACAACAACAAAGTTATTAATATTGTTATACATAAATATTAAAACAAGCAGATTCAATGTTTCAATTATTATTTATAACGATAATACGACAAAATATATATTTATGAAAAAAACAGCAAGAACAACAACAAAACAACGACAACCACAATTACAACAGCAATAACAAAGAACGTTAAAGAAGAAACACCACAAAAAAAGTTAACAACAAGATTTAAGCAGATAACTTTTTGGGCAATATTTCTTTGTTGTTGTTGTTGTTGTTGCTCTTAAGCGTTTTTGTCATCACCATTAAAAATTGTATTGTAGCAATAATGGAAAAAATATAAACAGATTATTTTATAGCTTTGATCCTTTTTCATGTTCTTTAAATTCTGTTTCCTGGGCCCATCTTTTTATTCATTCCATTCTTCTAGTTGACTTATCAATTGCTTTTCTTCCTTGTCTTTTGATTTTTATAATCTTTAGCAACATGCTCTCATGTCGAGTTTTGATTACAATTAATATTCAGCAAGTTGTTAGAGATGTTACATATGAAACTTAAATAAATCGATTGGTTTCTCTTTTTCTGTTTTTTTTTGGATCAAAATTCTTAAATGTTCAGACTTCACACTTGCAAAGTTTCATTAAAAATTTGTTCGCTTTAAATGGAAACGAAAACATTTAACAATTAATTTTTATGATTTTAAAATCTCTTTGTAAGTTTAAATTCCACATTTTCCATTTGAAATGAAATGAAAACAAATTTTCTAATTCTTTCGGTTAAGAAGAATTTTCAATTACAAATTTGTAATTGTAAAATAATTTATAACTTTAAGTTTAGGAACTTTGAGATTTGATTTAGTTTTAAGAAATTTAGATCTTTCGTTCTACTTTCGTTCGATTCTTTTTAATTCCCTGGAATATTTTTTAAACGAAGTTTTTTAACATGGATAGTAAAATTTTGTTAAAATCAGTCTAAGACTTTTGTTTAAGCTGTAAGTAAAATTTCATTCTAAAATCCATCTCAGGTGGCAACATTCCTTCTATAGATTTATATGATTTCCAGCGATAGTTTGCAAAATGTTATTCTTTTCAAATGTTAAGTTTTATATGAAAATATTTCACTATTTTATTATTTTGTTGATTAATTATTCTTGAAGATGTTACAATTAATATATATGAGTAATTCTTGGCGTCATGGAATCGTTGGAAAATAGAAATTACGTTAGAGTTTGTCATTGTCGAAATTGATGGTCTTTATATGAACCTGTAATATATAATAGAAATTTGTAATCATTGTCGTTGTTGTTGTTGTTGTACTTTTTCAATATTTGAACTATTTGAGAATTCTAAAAGAATGGAGATCACTACGCATATGCATTAAAACACTCTAAAGCTTAGAGGTGGATACAAAATTCTAGGGCCGAATTGCAATTAAAAAATATAACGCGGTCTTTTTGTGGCCAAGACTTTCCCTTTGTAAAGAATCCTTTTCTTATATATATTTTGCTGGGATAGCTTGTCGTTCCATGGTGCTCCTTTCTCTCTCTTGTTCTTTCTTTTTTCGTTAGTTACAAATTTTCTTATATTTTCTACACTTGTTCTTTTCTTTCCTCTCCTCTTTTCTTAATATTTGGATCAGTATTAGGCAATGTAAACACAAGTGTAGTGTTGGTTAATATAAATGTGTGGGAGAAAACACTTCAGATGGCTTTGCATGGGCAGTTTGGAATATTTAATAAAATTCAATTGCAGCGATCTACTTTCTTGCAGCCTCCGTTTGAGAGTATGATAGATTTCAGCTGAATCTAAAGTGGGATTTAAGGATATAAAGGATATATTTGATACAATAATTAGATTTCAGCTGCACGTTGAGTCTTCAGTGAATAAAGTGAAATTACTACTGGGCTTCGTAAAAAGGTGGGTTAAAGAATTCAAAGACCCACATATTTCGATGCGTTTGTTCATGTCCCTTGTAAGCCCAATACTCGAGTATTCTGCTGTTGTGTGGACTCCGATTTATAACTGCTATATTGACCACATTGAAGCCGTACAAATAAACTTTCTTACATTTGCGCTGCGTAATTTAGAATGGGATGCTAACCAACCTTTGCCTCCGAATGAAAGTCGTCTAAAGCTACTCAGTTTATCCACTCTGCCTAAACGTCTTGAAATGTTGCCCGTTATTTTTATTGTAAAATTGATACAAGGCGATACTTCCTCGCCGACATTACTACAAGGCATTTCATTTCATATCCCCGCAAGATTTTCTAGGCATTATGTACCTATAATATCGTGCCATCTACCAACTGTTTAATCCTTGCCAGATTATACCATTTGTAAATGCGCATATTTTTGAAAACATGTTACTCATTTCTATGAGCACGCTCTTGATTATGTACGTATACTTCATCAACTTTCATTAGCTTAGTTGGCCCATGAAGATTCATATTTTGTACCATTATCTTTGCCGCGTATTTAGGCTTATTGATATGTTTTTTTTTTGTATGTTTTTATGTTTTTTTATTTAGGTTGTTGTTGCTGCTTTTTTTTTGGTTTTCTGATTTTTGGGTTTTCTTTTTGGTTTTGTTTCAATTGTTGTTATTTTTCCCCGCGTTAGTTGCATAAGATTCTTATGTAACTAATGAATAAATAAATAAATAAATAAAAATATAAAAAACATTAACCAAAAAATTCACTTACTTAAAAAAAAACAAAAACAATTTTAATTTATTTGCAAAAAATGCCGAAAATTTCTATCATTTTAATATTTTTTTTTGTTATTTTTACAAATATTTTATTTGCTATCAATTACAACAATTATGTATTATCCTAAATTTTTAACTTACAAAATTTTCCCATGGTAAAACAATAACAAAAATGAAAAGAGAAAAAAACTTGAAATTGTGTAAAAAATGTTGCTCGATTTGTGCGTTCACGTTCAAATTGAATGAAAGTGAAATAAAGTGATATCTCAAAGTAGATATCTCTAAATAAAGTATAGGAAACTCCCTCCCACACATTGTGGCTGCTGATATGAATATCAATGAAATTGCACTTGTTCCCCATTCACTCACTTCACTTCCCGTTTGTTTGTTTTTTTTTGTTTATTTTCTTACTTTATTGTATTAACTTTAGATTTCTGTTTATATGAAAATTATCTTATATTTTGTTGTTGTTGTTATTTTCATTTTGTTTGTTACTGCTGCTATTGTTATTATTGTTTTAACGAAGCGAAGAAGCGTTAATATGTCAGACAACTGTAATCAGCAAAGTTCGATGGTGAAAAAAAACTTCCTTTTAATAGGATTATAATTTTTATGCGATGCTTCCATTTTTTCTTCTTCTTCTTCTTCTACTTCTTTTTCTTCTTACATGAAGCTACATAAACTTTGCATTAAGCATTATGATAATGTTAATGATGATAATGATGATGATTATGATGTTGATAAAGATAAAATATCATCAAATGTGTAGGCGTTAGCGCTGAATGCTTTTCTTTTTTGCCATAGTTGCCACAATCAGTCAACGCACAACAATCAACAATCAACAATCAACAATCAACAACAACAACAACAACAACAACAACAACAACAACAACAACAAATGAGATTTTAACAGAAAATGAAAAAAAAGAAAAAAAATGAAGAGAAGAAAACTAATAAAAACATTATGCACACAATTATTTCTGTGGATGTCTCTTCTTGTCTTCATCTTCACCTTTATCTTCAACTTAGAATTTTATATGAATACAAAGAAAATTACTGCACAATATTTACAAGAACAACAACAATGAACGAATGAATGAATGAATAAATGAATGAATGAGTGAATATGTGCATCTTGTTATAGATTTCTATAAGCAAATTGGAAACTTCTTTTTCTTCATCTGCTTCTTCTTCATCTTGTTGTTTATTATTGTTGTTATTTTAATTTATGTGGCAAAATTTAAAGGCGGCACACCTTAAATATATATAAAACCAAACAAAAGCTCACTTAACCATTTATTCATATAAATATTAAAAAAAACAACAACAACAACAAACCTTCAAAAGCAGAAAAAAAAAGAAAATGAAAAGGAGAGAGAAAAAACCATTCAATGCCATTTACAATAACTTTAAGTATAATTCTTGTTGTTCTTGTTGTTTTCTTTTTTTTTTATACATTTATACATTTATGATAATTAGATTGAAAATATCAAGTGATTTGGTTTTTTTTTGCTGTTTTATATGAAATTGTGAGAAAGAAGGTAAGCAACAACAAACGGCCAAGAGAGTTTGACTTAAAGGTAGAGGCAAAATAAAAAATATATTTTTATATATAAATAATAATAATTATTATACTTTATTAAATAAATTTCAATTAATCTTAATAATTTGTTATTATAAAGTGTTAAAGTGTAATAATTTCAATGATGAATATAATTTGTTTAAAACCTAAAACGAAAGCAACAAAGAAAACCAAATGAAAAAAGCAACAACAACATAAAAAATAACTTGAAAATATTTTTATAAGAATTAACTTATTAAGGTCATTTTATTGTTCCAATTCTAGTTTTAATTCCACTTCTAATTCCAGTTCTAGTTCCAGTTCTAGTATTGTTACAGTATCGTTTGATCTGCTTATAAAATTTGTACTAACATCTACACAAAACCTTTGATTTAATTTCGAATATTTATAATTTTTCTCATATGAAACTTTCTGGAAATATTCTGGAAAAAATTCCCTAAAATTTTGTTATAATTTCTGGAACATTTTTTTTTAATATCAAAAGTTTTTTATAAAACGCTTTAGCGTTTCTTTAAATCGATTTGTGATTACATTGCCTTTGGAAATCTGCATAAAAACTGATATCAAAATGATCCTTTAAAAAAATTAACCGCTCTTTTGATGCTTCCTTCGATCAAGTTCTTTTGCAGTTGCTTTTTTATTTTAAAGTTTAATAATCTGTCTATCAATTTGAAGTGGTTTTTGCTGAAGATTCTTTCACATAGGCAAAATGGCAAATTAAAATATAGTTTTGATATTTCGGTTTTGCGCCAGACATTTGTGTATGACTTTTGTTTTTTAAGAGCAATTTTATCATTGTTCCAAATATTTAGTTTCAAGTGAATTTTGGAATGATTGTGCCATTTGTATACTAACATCTGGTTAAGTCAACTTGTAGATGCATTTCTTTCATCGATCTACATTCTTCAGCAACAGTTTTAAGTATCAGATTGAAGATGGGAAAGTTCAGATTTAGACTCATGAAATGTGTTGCAATTGCCCGAGATCTCAGCGCTTTGGCATTTTAGGGTTTTTGGCGTCTAAAGTGGTGTCTACAATTTCAATTTTAGCTCCAGCTCTAGCTCTATTCTCAGCTCTAGTCTTAGCTTTGGTCCAATTCTAAGCATGAAATTGTACGTTGGAAATTGCAAACTCTGACCTTTCTCTTAGACTTAAAAAAAATTTCTGCATTTGGATCACTAATTAACATTCGCTTCGGGAATCATATCGAATACTGCCTTTTCGTTTAGCGTTTGTGTAAAGTGGTTCATGTTCCTTTCCTTAGAATAGACTCGATTTGATTTCACTTGCCACGACGTCTTATTAAAAATTTATTGGTTTAATTTCTTCATATTTCACCATGCCTCTTGTTGCATTCTGCTTCACATTTTCATTCCATAGTTCTTCTTGATTTGTTTGTACTTTTATATATAAATAAAAAAAAAGTTTATTTTATTTTATTTATTTAAAACGTGACGACGGGATATGAAAAAAAAGTCAACTAAACAAAACAATTCAAAAATAAATAGAATTGTATAAATGTAATAATAATAATAATAATATAAATTACAAGAAAACGCATGTGTTGGACAATGAATGATGGTTAAAAAGAAAGAAGTTAAGAAACCAAAAAAAAAAAAGAAACGAAAAATGAAGAAAAAACCAAATGAAATGCGGCAGCAAAAGAATGTTCCATTTCGTTGCGATATTTACACGTATTTTAAAACATATTGGAATAATCATCATCAACATCGTTTGCACGCCGACTGTGTGACTTATAAGGATAACAAGAACAACAACAACAGCAACAACAATAATAATAATAATAATAATAATAATAATAATAATAATAATAATAATAATAATAATAACAATAACAATAACTAGAACAACAACAATTGAATCGGCCGAATGAATTTAGTAGTAGTGCATTTTTGAAGTAAATGCATGTGCTGGTTTGGTTTGGTGGCCTGAGCTGGAATTGGCCCGTCCCGCTTGATCGCTTCAGTATTTAAGAGTTCAAGAAAAATTGCTACCATGCCGTGTTGGATTTGTAAAGATCTCATAATGATGATCATACTTTACATACGCCAACAAATACACACAAACACATACATTCACACACACACACACACACACACACATATATATATATATATATATATATATATTATATATATATATATATATGTGTGTGTGTGTGTGAATAGTATATATATATATATATATGTGATGTCGTGGATATATATAAATATAATGTCCTTGCTGTCCCTTTTTTTGTGTATTGCATTCATTTTGTGGTGCAAAGTTTTTTTTGCTGCGTTTGTTGTTATGCTTCTTTTGCCTTATATTCGATGAAAACGTCAACGTTATACTATTATTATTATTATTATTGTTATGCTGTTGTTACTGTTGTTGTTACAATTGTTGTTATTGTTGTTGTTGCTGTGCTTTGTTGAGTAATCTTGACGATTTGGTCATTACTTGGTGATCAAGCATCAATCTTTGGGATGACGGTTCATCATTTAGTAATTTGTTTCTTTAGCTCTATGTTTTGTTGTTGCTATTGTTGTTGTTCTTGTTTGTTAACCCAACCAACATTACTTTACTTGAGCATATTCTCTCGATCTCTATCTCTATCTTTATCTGTATCTGTATCTCTATCTCTATCTCTATCTTTATCTTCATCTTTATATAACTTTCACAATATTTCTATCTCTTTCTTGCTCGACTTGCTTGTTTAATGGTTGATGATTATCTTCAACAATTTTGCCTTCTTACTTTTTTTGTTCTTGTTCTTGTTGAGGTATATATTTTTTATTGTTGTTGTTTTACCAAAGCTCTGATGTCAATTTAAACTTTGATTAACGTGAATTTTTTGCATTTTTAGCTCTGCTTGTCCTTTTTATTCTCTTTCATTTACCTTTTTGTGTTTCATTTGTTTATTTTTTTAAATTTCTCTTTCTTTTTTTTTTTGCTTTCCACCTCCCCATTTTTAAATCATAGGTCCGAGTTTGTCTTGTGGCTTTTTTTCAATTTTTTTTTGCTTTGAATTTTTTCAATATATTTTTTTTTTCAATTTTAAAAATATTTTTTTTATTTTTCCCCGTTGCTTCACTCTTGGCGTTTTCTGTAACGTTTTTGATTTTTTGAAGTTTTTCTGATTTTCTTTTAAAATGATATGGCTGGCGTTCAAGTCAACGTCATTGGCGTAATAACGATGACGTTGGCGACTTTATTTTTTTTTTGTACTGTGGTCAATGCACACACACACATATATATGTAATGATTACCATTATCGTCATCATCATGATAATATTTTTAATAATTATGATGAACAGCGGGCATTGGTGATGATAAATTATTACATATATTTTCTTTTTGTATTGTAAAACATGACCGATATGCCCTGCCATCTATATATAATTGCCTGTCTGTCTGAAGGGCGATCAATCCCGAGAAGCACCTGCTCAATTGGGAGTGGCTCATGAGATGGTTTCTGATCCATATCCATCAGGGGGCATCATGAGTTTCACGTGATCAGATCCAAAGATTTAATTTGGTACCACGGGATCACCAGTTTCATATTTGCCCATGTGGTGATGTTGGAGTTGGCTTCGTGGGGGCTGTGGTGCCCATGTCGCGGGCGTAGCTCGACCTAATTATGTTTATATAGAGTTCCACAATTATGTTTCTGTCGAGCAGGGTGCCATTTCCCGAATAAAATGGCTAGCTGGGTAGGCTTATCGGGCTAATCTAATCTAAGCCAAGGGGTAATAAGAAGGCCCCGAATCCTTACACCAAGGATTAAGCTAACTAGATGAGGTGCAATAGTGGCTTTAAATTGGAAGCTAGTCGTGACGGTGGCATGCACGTGATGTGTCGTGTCTACCAACGCTAGCGATCATAAGTATGTTTATACCATGCATTTGAGCCTTCCAGGCAGGTATGCATGTAAAACACTAACTGTATGTCTGTCTGTCTGTGGGGAAGAAGGGAATGGGCAACCAACTCCGAGAAGCACCTGCTCAACTGGGAGTGGCCTTTGAGGTGGTCGTTGGTGATGGCGGCCATCAGGGGGCATTATGAGTCGCGAGATCATATCCAAAGATTTAATTTGGTACCACGGGATCACCAGTTTTAATAAAACCCATCGTGGTAATATTGAAGTTGGATTCGTGGGAGCTGTGGTGCCCATATCGCGGGCGTAGCTCTTTCAAACATATATACGCTTATCGTGCAGGGTCCCATTTCCCGAATAAAATGGGTACCTGGGTAGACTTATTGAGCTAACCAAACTAAGTCGCGGCTCCGAACTTGGATACCAAAGATTAAGCCATGTATATAGGGTACAATATGGGCTTTACATTGGAAGCTAGTAACGATAACATGTACCATGTGTAGGTGATTACTAACGCTAGCGCCCATTTGTACAATTGTGTACCAAGCATGTAAAGCCATCACGGCAGGTATGCATGTTAAACACATGCGGAATGTCTGTTGTTTGTCTGTTTGTCTGTCTATCTATTTATGTTTATGTATTAGTTTTTAATGCGTGGGATAATTATTTGACTATGACTTGCTATTTACTTTTTTCACAATGCCCTCATTCTATGTAAAGATAATATAAAGAAAACAGGAAAATAAGGAACCAGGGAAACGTGTAACTGAAGGAGAAAAGAAGAAAGAAGTTGAAAATTGTTTAATGAAAAGAATGAGGCTGCCTTTTTTTCTTTTTTTTCTGCTCTTTTTTAACTCACTTATCGCAGCAATAACTAGTATCTTAATTATATAGATGGCAAAAAGAGATGATTATAGAAAAGATATGGTAACAGAGAATGAAGAGTAGTAAGAATGAGGGGACTGGAGAGGACAAAGATAGTTAAATGTATAATAAACTTTAGATAACAACAACGTTCGTAGTTAAATGTAGATTCGATCGGTGTCCACTTTAATGATACTTCGCCCAGTTAATTATGATTCGCAAAAACAACAACAACAACAAAATATAGAAAAAGCAACACAGAAAAAGTTAAAGAATATGTAGAATAGTAAAGGATCTCCCGTCATTGAGCATCCCTTCTGAAATTGTAATTCTTTTAAAAGAAAATAATTTCATTTGACTTGACTGATTTTAACAGATCATTCTTTTGAAGATTAAATTTGATTTTATAATATTCAACGTATTAAAATCTTTTGGCTGGAACTTCTAAATGGCATGGTATTACATGAATAAATTTTGGCATGCAGGTTTCACGATCGAATCGATAATCAATAACTGACAGGGTTTACTCTTAAATCTGAGATGGATTTGAAAAATATAACATATAAAATGCTTATTCGATGATCTTTTTTTAAGCCTATTTGCTCTCAAAGAGCAAGATCTATTTGTAAAATAATAACTTATTGATATTTTATCGGGAGTTCTATTTCTCCAGATGATAGTAAATGAAATTAGCAACCAATCATGAAGCATAGGTTGACCTTGTAAAAATCTACCATTGAAAATTCTTGAATAATTTTTAATGTAAGAATGTACATAGAGAAGTCGCATAAATTTTGTATGACGCTTTAGTTAAGAAATATTGTCAATTGATCAAGTGAGTGATAACAAATTTTTGTTTAATTGAGATTGAATTGTAATTATGATTATTAATTAACATGTAAAGAGCTGTTTTGTCAGTTTTACTCGAAGAAACATCAGTGCTAATGATACAAATTTTCTCCTCCGATGTATAATTTTTAATTTTTCTTTTAATTTGATTTAGTCTCTAATGAAATTTGATAAATTGGTTTATTAATCATATTTTACACATGAAAAAATTTTATTGATTATTTAAAAATGAAAGAATTTTCAAGAAATTGAAGAAAAATTCTTAAAACTTCCTTATCGAATAATTTTGAATGTATTAGTTGCTTTGCTGGCATTTTGTTCATCATATTTTTAAAATAAAATATAATTTCCATAATAATTTGTAAAGAAATAGATATACAGACAAATATTTTAAAGGCCAAATTATCGAAGGACTTTGTAACGTGTTTAAGAAATTATTCATAAATTTTTCGCTTTCTGAGAAAAGAAGTTACATTTTTGTTTTCTTAAGCCTAAATTCTTGAGTATCTAAGTGTCCTCCTTGTAAAATTATATTCGTTAGTTTAAAAATTACGCCTTGTAATTTTATGCCTTATCCTTTGGGGTCATTTTTAGAAGCGAATTTGTGTGAGAAGAGGCTCACAATTTAACTCATAATCTAATTGCAGGCCTTGTGTAACAAAGATGTCATTACGTTTATCGGGAGCCGTACAGTTGGATGGACGGACAGATGGGCAGATGGCCAGCCGAAGAGTTAGACAGTGGGACAGACGGATAGGCGGATAGATGGACAGCCGGACAGATGAACAGCGGGACAGAGAGAAAGCCGGTCAGATGGATAGACGGACAGATGGGCAGATAGCTAGCCGGAGAGACTGATAGTCGCACAGATAGACAGCCGGACAGATAGACAACCGGATAGGTGGACAGGCAAACAGATGGATAGATGGACAGATATATCCAAATCGATTCAGAAATGGATGCTGATCAAAAATGTGCATACTTTATAGAATTTCTGCCGCTTCCCTTGAAACATTGTAAACATAATGACAAAATGGATGGCGGGTACAAGAAAATTAAGGTTTAATCAAAAGTCATGGCATCGAAAAAACGCATAATGGCATCTATTCATTACATACGACATATTGTACAAGAATGATGGTGATGATGATGATGATGACGCTGGCGATAATGGTGGTAGTAAAATAAAAGTTAAAAGTTGAAATATTGTTGTCGTTGTTTTTGTTCTTGCTTTTGTTTTGTATTAATTTTAGATTTAAACTTTTCAGTTGGATGTTTTTCTTTTGTTTTTTTTTTGTTCAGGTTTGGTTGACTTTACTTGACATCATAATGATTTAAACATACGTTTGGCAAATTGCATTGGACATAGTGTGATGCCCTGCTCTTCTCTGCTCTGCTCCAGTGATGAGTTTGTTTTTATTTGTTGCTTTTTGTGGTTTGGGACAACAATACGCGCCACATTGCATTTGAATTAAACTATGAAATTATTTGTAGGTAGATAAATACGCATGTATATATATATATATATATATATATATAATGTATATGTATATATGTATGTGTTAGTTGTATATATGAAAATTTATTGTAAAATTGTTTAATACTGGTTGCTGCTAGTTTGCGAGTTAGTTAATGTTCTTGGTTGTAGCTGGCATGCACACTTGCTCATTAAATGTCTCAAGTCATGTCAGTTGGCCTTTTTGGTTCAACTTCAATTACAATTTCAACTTTGCTGTCTTTTATTGGATTTATATGATGCTTCTTCTACTTCTCGTCTTGGTCTTACTGCCCCTCTATTTCTTTATCTTCTTCTTCTATGTCATCTCTTCTGTTGTTAAGTGATGAACAACAAAATAAAAGGCAGAAACAAAAAATCAAAAGCAAATTACTTTTTCATCCCTTTTTTCATTATTTTTATTCTTATTATCCCATATGGAGACTATCAATTCCAATGACTTAAGATTATTTAAGAAATTCTTAAAGTAATGCAACAAAATGTAACAATTTTAAGATTTAATTGGCATTTGATGGAAAGTCATCAACATCAACATGGCCCTTTAACTAAAAGCGCAAAAAACAAAAACGAAAAGAAAAAATACAATCGTTCTTGTTGTTGCTTTTGTTGATGGCGACATCAACTTAGAATTAAAATGCAGCAATTGCCACAAAACTGGTTTATTTTTTCATTCGACCATTTTTAGGAATTCTTTTTTTACAAATATTTTAAGCGAATTTTAATTCCCCAACCGGCTGCAATTGGCTAAAATGTTCATTCATTTGACAAGTTGCCTTTCATTTTTGTCTACATGTCATGCCAAAAACATGTTGCAATTGATATAAGTTGTTTACTGAGTCCTGTTTTAAGTCATCAAGAACTGAATTTTTTAAGAATTCAAATTTTCAAGAAATTTATAGAAATATTCTTCTCTCGTCCATGGAAACTTTGATTTTTTTTAGAAATTTTAAGCAAAATAAATAAATTTGATTTTTCCAAAATGAAGTGCATTGATTTTTATTTATCCTAGATGGGTCCACGCAAAGGTGCTTCGAAATTAACTGACCTGATAAAAGATAAGTCCATAAAGTTTTGACAAAATAATTATAAAAATTTGCCGAATTTCCTCAGCTTTCTATCGCTCTTTCCTTTTGACATCAACAACATTATGAGGTCATGTGATAGATTAGACTTGCGGTTACAAAAATGCGTACAGTTTTTTAAAAAGAGTCCTAACCTTCTCCCTTCTGACAAAAGGGCTGCAGACACATAGAGAGACAGCGAAATTATGTTCTATAGTTTCGGTGGGTCTAAGAAAGAGATGAATTTATTTCACGTGCATTAAATTCGAGTCTATAATATTCACAAGAAATTCTGGTCCCGAATTTAATTCACAAGAACTTAATTAAGAAGGTTAAACAGAAATTTATAAAATGAAAGCGGTGTCATCTTAAAAGTTTTTCGGATCAAATCTTTTTCTGTCTTCAATGTATGAAATTCTATTGGTATCTCTTCTAGGCTGTTTAATGGTTTCGATTTGACCTAAAAGTGAATTATATTACCAAAAAAATGAGCATAATTTTATTACCCATTAAACATTTGATGATTCTCATTAACTTTGCTTCACGAAAAAAAGTGTGTCCCCCCCACACCTTTAATCTAGAATAGTTGAGCCTACTTTTTCGATCCTATCATTTGTTTATTAGGGCAGTCAGTTGGAACGTCGCTTATGGACAGATGCATTGAAAGAAATTATTTCGCTTGATAGTAAGAAAAAAGATTGACGGTCTTTAAGTTTGGCGGACACTTTTCTTTTCACTTCTTCTTCTCTTCTTTTTCTTTTAATGATATATGTTAAGATTTGTAGTTTACATATAAAGACAGACAGTAGTTAATAAAATATTTGATTTAATTTTTCTGTTTTAAATGTTTGATTGTCTGTCTAACTTATCAAAATTTTTTATAATT
This sequence comes from Melophagus ovinus, assembly GCA_023089585.1. Lineage (NCBI taxonomy): Eukaryota > Metazoa > Arthropoda > Insecta > Diptera > Hippoboscidae > Melophagus > Melophagus ovinus. The sequence goes on from JAKKIB010000178.1 coordinate 10,695,412, forward strand.
TTACAATTTGGTGAAAGTATTTTCACTTTATCTTCGCAATTTATGACAGATTTTTCATGTAACAGAAAAGAAACAATAACAATAATTGAAACTTTCCAGAATGATTAAAACTTTTTTGGATTTGGTTTTGTTTTCTGTTTTCTTTTTTTTTTTTTTTTTTTTTTTGGTAATTGCTGTTAGATGTTTTGGCCTCAATACAATTTTACCAATTAATGAGTTATGTATGAAATTATGGAGTTGCAACAAACATTAGAGCAATGTTAGTCACAAATTTATATATGCTGTACAATAGAATTGTATTCTAAAATTTTGTATGTTTGTGTGGCATGAAAAATGATGCATAGAAAACTAACAACAACAGCAGCAGCAGCAGCAGCAGCAGTCGCAGTAGAAGAAGCAGCATAGAAAAACAACGATTACTACGACATAATAACATGCATTAAATTTTTCTTTTTCTTTATTACATTTTCCTTAAATTTTTTCCCATTTTCTATTTTCCAATTTTTGGAATTTTTCTATTTTTATTTTAAAGTTTTCATATTAAACACAACCATTAAGTTTTTTAAGTAAGTAAAATTAAAAAATGGTCTTGACACGGACCAGACAACACAAAGACATGGGCAAAGCAAACTAAAACAACAGAAAAGATGAGATGGAATGAGATGAAATGAGGTGAGAAGAGAAAAGAAGAGATGAATTAAGAGTAAGGTACCTGCATACATTGGAAAAAAGCCAACTAAAGCACTCAGCCACTCAACAAAATAGGACGGATCGAACCAAAGCAAACCAAAGCAAAGCAAACCAAAGTAGCTAACAAAAGAAAAAAAATAAATATGAAATGATTCAAGTTAATTGACAGGCAGAGCACGTTATGATATCTACAGCATCCACCTTCTGGGAAGTAAATGTATGCATATATACGTATCTGTCTGTCTGTCTGTCTATCTGTCTCTTTGAGTGTGGCACAATAAAATGAAATAGTTTTGCCAAAGAAAATTATAATTTGATCGTTCAGCTAGCACTGAACGATCAGCTTTCCAGGCAAAGTGCTGAATGGTCGAACTGCCAAATGGCCAAATTGTCAAATGGCCATTCAGTCAAAGTTGGGAGTTCACGTTTTCTTTTTAGCTGTTTTTCTTTTGAATATTATTGCAGCATTATGAAACATTATTGATATGGAAAGTGCAGGCAGACGGACGGATAGATAGATCGACTAAATGACTGACTATTTCAGTTGCATTTGTTTTTGCTTTTCTAAGCATTTCATTTTTATTTATTTGGATTTTAGCTTCCTTTTCAGTTTTTGGCTTTTTGTTTTTTTTTATTTGTAAGATTCAACCCAAAAGGGTTTGCTGCTTCTGTTGTTGTACAGAAGTTTGTTGCTATAAATACTTTTAATGCTGCTGTAAGCGAAATATTGCAACAAAACTGCAGCAAAATTGAAAAAAATCTAAAACAAAAAAGTTGCAGAGAATAAAAATATGAGAAAAAGAATAAACGAATACAAGTAAAAGGAAAATGCAATAGAAAAGAGAAAAATGTATTATTCAGCCAATGATTTGAAGACTTAAGATTTAAAACTTAAGGAGAAAGAAAAGAAGGAAATACGGAAAGATGGAGAAGGAAGCTCGTTGTTAATAAAATTTGACAATGAATATATATTTCGTTGTTGTAGTTGTTATTATTATTGTTGCTTTGTTTGTTTGTTGTTTATTTATATATTAACTGTAAATGTGCCGTCATGTGACGTTCAATTCAGTTCAGTTCAATTTCGGATTTATCAATTATTTTAATTTCCATTTTCCATATTTTACACAAAAAAAATTTTTTGAAACTTCTGATTATTGTTGTTGGCTCTTTCTAATTGTTTTTCTCAATGTTTGTTTGTAGTTTAATCTTTAACCTTCACATCCTTTGAGCAGATGGCTCATTTTTTGTTTGTTTCCTTTTTTCTGGGGGCAACCAGTCCCGAGAAGCACCTGCTCAACTGGGAGTGGCTCATGAGATGGTCGTTGGTGATGCCGGCCATCAGGGGGCATCATGAGTCACGAGATCACGGGATTACCAGTTTTAATGCCCATTGTAGTGGTATTGAGGTTGGCTTAGTGGGGGCTGTGGTGCTCATGTAGCGGACGTAGCTCGTTCAAACATATATATGCTTGTCGTACAGGGTCTCATTTTCCGAATAAAATGGGTGGCTGGGTAGGCTTATTGAGCTAACCAAACTAAGCCAAGGACTAATTGGAAGGCTCCGAATCTAGATACCAAAGATTAAGCCATGTATATAAGGTGCAATGCAGGCTTAAATTGGAAGCTAGTCGTGACGGTAGCATGCACCCTGTGTGCCACGGCTACCAACGCTAGCGCTCATTATGGACGTTTGTGTACTATGCATTTGAGCCTTCATGGCAGGTATGCATGTAAAATATTCACTGCACTGTTCCCTTTTTTGTTTTCGCATCGCATTTGCATTTCGTTTGAATTGATCCAATAGCTTTATACTGCTTATTCTAAAGTTTGCAATCATGTGTTTATGTATTTCGTGCTTTTGTAAAATCATAAAATATGTTTCAATCGATAAAGGTCGATTAACTGAGCAATTATCATTTTCCACTTTCTGCATACATTCAAATAATTTTAGATTTATATGTAAATTGCAATTAAGCAATAAAAACGCCTATATTTCATAAGGGATCAAACTGGCATTTTCACAAAACTGCAAGTTCATGATGTTATGGTCGAATTTGAGAATTTTACTATTTCTACATAAAATTGTATACCGGTAATGGCATTTTCCATATCAATTCTTATAAATAATGCAAGTAGAGTAGAAACAGAAGACTCTTCAAGTCTTTGCTTTGTTTCGTAGATTTTTTTTTGAAAAAAGCTTTATATAGGAAGTGGTCGCAAAAATAAACTAATCTGGATCAAATTTTGGTACAGATGTTTTTTGTATTCAACTATAATTAAGCACTATTTAAAAAATATTAAGAAACTCTTTTTTATATGACTTTTTTACAAAAGGGCGTTAAATGGGTCTTGGTCTTGAAAATGATCCAATTTTAATCATTTTCAGTAGAGCTTTGTCTCTAAGCCAAGTTTTTGTCCATTGTAGTAATGTGATATTTTGAAAGAAATTTAAAAAAATTTTTTTTACACAAAATTATTTACATGAAGTAAACAATGCGTTAAAATGAAAAAGCATTAATTATTCTTAATTTCTAATTAGCTTATCAATATTTTTAATGTATTTATTATTCTTTCTTTCTTTTATGGTGCTTGTTGTTAAGATATTAAAAGTTATTGTCGCCTATAAAGTGTTTGTAATTTCTTACCTAATTAAATGTAAAAATTATTTAAAATTATGATTGAAATAATTATAAAATAATTCTTATGTATAAATAAATTATGATGCTGTTGATGCTACTGATAATGTGGCAATAATTATTGTTGCTGCTGTTGTTGACTTATTGTCGGCTATAAAAAGTATGTAATTTCTTATATAATTAAATGTAAAAATTATCTAAAATTATAATTAAAATAAGAATAAAGTAATTCTAATGTATAAATAAATTATGATGCTGTTGATGTTGCTGATAATGGGGCGATAATTGTTGCTGTTGTTGCTGCTGTTGTTGCTGTTGTGTTGTTGTTGTTGTTGTTGTTGATGTTGTTGACAATACACACAATCTGAATGGGGATGACCATGTTTTTGCAACATAATTGCATGTTGCATTTGATTCATATGAATTTCATCTGATGTTGGATAATATATAGCATTTGGCATATACGGATAGATAAATTGTCGCCCGAAAAGATCATGTGATGCATATAAATATTGTTGTTGTTGTCCTTGCTGCTGCTGCAGCTGTTGTTGTATTTGATATTGGTCAACTTTATTGGAACGTCTTATGCGACCAGTATTTTCACCAACAATTAAATCTTTAGCAGATGGATGCAAAGTCCAATAATGACCACGGCCTGGATCATCTAAGGCACGTGGCACCCGAACGAAACATTGATATAAACTTAAATTGTGACGTATAGCATTTTGCCAATCGGTCTTATTGCTTTTATAGTATGGAAAACTATCAGCAATCCATTGGCAGATGCCATTTAATGTAAGACGTTTCTCTGGACTGTTACGTATGGCCATCAAAATGAGAGCACTATACGTATAATTTGGCTTATCATTATTATTATTATTGTCTTCAGAGGTAGAAGTTGTTTCATTAGTGATTTCTAAAGTACTTTCACATTCGATAGTGTTTTCAGCATGTTTAACTGGCTGCAGATTCTCATCATTAGAGATTTCTGCAGGATTTGTTGAATGTGCTAGAATTGCCCGTATGGAGAAGTTAGATTGAAAACCACTTTCTGTCATTTTTTCTATTACAAAGTAATATGTAAATTTTGTGATATATTAAGCGATATATTGAGCGATATATACAAGCGATATAAATGCTATTTTCAAACTGTTTGACTTCACAAATTTTCATTTCTTTTTTATACGTTTTAGAAGTCAGGAGATTGAAGATTGTGCAAAGAAAAGGATGCCGGATAAAAATCCTATAATATTTCATAATTAAAATCATCCTTTTCCTTTTTTTTTGCATTCATGTAAATATTATCACTTTAATCTCAAGCGTTTAATTGACTTAAGATCAAGAAAAGTCAAAGAAATAAAACTTAACAAAAAAAGAAAAATTATAAATCTTGTATTGCTCAACAATTTTATTGGATCATAAAAAAAGTGTCTAGAAATTGCGTCTACATTTAATATCGCTAAGTTTTACTTCCAAGAAATTCTGTTGAAATGATAACATTTGATTGTGGGTATTTCTGGGCTAAATCCTTTTTAGCAAGGATATGCAAGTGAAAGCATTACAAAACACTACACTTCCATTAAACATTTACCAATGAATACGTTAACATTTCCTTTTTTTTCATTTTTCGCTTTGCAAATTATTTCGCACTCTTAATCATTTAATCCATGCGTAACATAACATTACATTTATCAATAAACGGACCATATGTGTAAAAATATCGCTAACGTTAATGGCATTAAAATTATGTGCCATATTTTAAAGCAGTTGTTATCGCTTTATAAAGTAAGAAAAAAAGAATGTTGTCGCCAATATTAATTAGTGTAAAACCGCTTAAAATTTTAGACAAATTATTAAGTTAATCTTTTTATAACTTTGTACCTTTTATACCCTATACAATTTGTGGTATACAGTTGTATGAGTTTGTATGGTTCTACATAGTACTCAGAAGATGTTAAAATAGATTCATTTTTTATTATAACAAATGGATCAGAGTTGTCCATCTGTCTGTCCATTATTTGTCCATGTAAATTTGCTAGCAAAAAGCAAAGCGCAATTTTGTGGTGATTTATATGAAATTTGATATTTAGAAGAGGTTTAGCCTAAAGGCGCCTGGTAATAATAATTTCAGATCTATAAAATGATTTACTTTGCAAAACTTTTCCAAGTAAAAATATTAAAACATCTGAAAATTTTTTTTTAAAAATATGGTGTAGTGTATTAAATAGTCAGCCTCGACCAACTTTAACGTAAATACTTCTTTAACCATAAATTTTCTTCTTCTTTAGAATTTGACTTTAACATTTTAAATAAACATATTTATTAAAAAAAAGAAAAATTCAAAGTCGATTTAGTTAATGACTAAATTGTTGCAAATATGCATGTGAATGTAAAATTTTATAAAATTAATGAATGCTTAAGCGATTGAGTGATAACTGTCTATAAACTTTAAGGATATTTAAAAAAAAGGACATTATTTATTCCCTTGTTACTTCGTCATATACACATTCTGTTGCATAAAAGATAAACGGCTGTTTAGACAAAGGCTTAATATATAAACTTAGTTTATATAGACGAACATAACAGTAAACTAACTCTACACACATGAATAAAACTAAACTTAACCTAACTTAACTTAACTAAACTAAACCAAATTATTTTAGATAAAAATAATCCAAAGTAAAAATCGTCAGAAATAAAACCCGAAATAACAATCATATTAACAGAAATAAAAATTTCAATATATATGTGGCTTTGAAATGGGAAATATTTCTCTTGTCTATGATTGTCTGTAGATAAAGGTAAGTAGGAATGCGTCAAAGTGTTAGCGGGCGTTGGTCGTTATATAAAAATAGCAAAGGAAAAAGGTAAAAACCTAAAGGAAAAATGGTAATAAGAGAAAAATAAAATGGTTTTGAAAATTGTGAGTGATTTATTAGCTTAGTGCCAAGTTGAGCACCACATTTCTTTCTCTCTTTCTCTCTCTCTCTCTTTCTCTCTCTCTCTCGCTCTCTCTCTCTCTCTCTACTTTTTCATACGTATTATCTTCCTTGGCCTCTACTTGCACCACCTTAACCACCTTAACCACCTTAACCATCTTAAACAATTCAGTATTCAGGCATACAATGAATATCAAAACTTTAATTATGCGCTTCTCTGACTTTTTTGTTCTTGTATACATACAATTTTTTGTATAGCATACAATTGGGATGTTTATAAATTTAATACTTGATTATATAATTTTAGGTATTACATATATTTAAAAGCAACATTTAATGGCATTTTTATATAAAAATTTCTTCCAAGTAGAAATGATACTCTGTGAAATTTTGTAATTATTAATTATCCTCAAGTAGAGAAAATTTATTCTACGTTACGTACTGCACTCACAGTTTCCTGTGAGCAAGTGGCTAGTTCTACGATAAACCATCTTTATGGATACTTTTTTGATACACCCGATGGGTTTTTTTCTTTCAATTTTTACAAAATTTCAAAGCATTTGATTTTTTTAAATGCTGCATATTTTTTTCCCCCAAATAATTTTTTATTTTTCAAAATTTCGTTTGAAAAAACTGAGAACTGTCTACATATAATTTGTATAGGCTTGGTACATTTTTAACTCGTATTTTACACAGTTTTTAAGGTTTCTGTTTTTTTTTTGTTTTTTGCTTTTTTAACTAGAAGTTTTTCAACATTGAATTATTATAATTGTTATAGTTAGTAATGCTTTTGCATTTTGATTGTCTTCATTGTTGTTACTACAATTTTATATATGTCTGATTTGTTTTGTTGCTATTGTTGTTCCCAGTTGTGGTAATTTTGAAATTTTATTTCATTTTAATTTGTTTGGTTTGTTGTTTTTTCTATTTTCTTTTTTTCATTTTTTTTTGTTTTTTTTTTTTTTTTGGTTTTATTTATTTTTGTTTGAGTTTTGCAAAAACGACACATGCATGCAGAACCATGAAATGATAACCACATACAGGTTATGTTATTGTAACAATGTTGGGTAATGTATGATTATAAAAAATTATCTATGAATTTATGGTCTTTAAATGCAACAAAACAAAAAAAAAGCAGAAATAAAAAAGCATCATAACAAAACGATTTTAGTTTTTAGAATTGGAATTGGAGGAAATATACTCCAAAATGGCATGAAATTTTCCATTCGATTATAATTTTTTGCATTAATCGAACAAAATATAAAAAGAAAGATATGAAAGGATAAAAAGTCAGACAGACAGGCAGATAAAGAGAGAGAGAGAGAGAGAGAGAAAGAGGGATAGAGAGAGATAGCATGCCGTGGTTGATGTCATGCCATCAGTTGCGTAGACCTTCTCACATTATCTGATTAAAAGAGTGAACTTATTCTATTGCATTTGTTTTACACTTTTGAATGAATGTTCAAATGTTTCTTGCTTCTGCAGTTAGATAAGTCCAATGAGTTTTACATATACATATACGTATTCATTTATATCTATGTGTGTGTTTGTGTATGTGTGTATGCCAATGTATAAATAAGTGAAGGCGTAGTTGGCTAAAAAAAAAAATGCTTTTATTTTCCAAGCTCGTTTGGCGTCTACAAATTTCTTTTTCTCTTTCTATTTCTATTTCTATTTTAGATTCTTTGCTATTCGTTTTTTTTTTTTTTTGCTTTTCTTTTTTTTTTTTTTTGAATTTCGTATACCGGACATTAAATAAAATGCTATAAATTTAAGATATCAAGACAATAAGTTCCGTTGCTTCAACATTTTTACCATCAAGGCTGAACTTAATTTTTCTCTTTTACTTTTTTCTCGTTTTCTCTTCTTTCTATCTGCCTTTCTTTCTGGTTCATTATAAAAGTTGGGTAGTTAATGTAATCCATTTAACAACGATATATTTGTTATATCATAGAAATAGTTTATAGAAATGATAATATAAAGCGCCCAATTGTATGCAACAAATATAACATTTTAATGTATTTAACATATGAACAGAGTTTTATTGGCGATAGACAAGAAAACATTTACTTTTTTTTCATTTAATTCATTTATTCAATCATTCATTCAAGCATTCTATTCAATTCCATTCAGCAGGTTTGAGTGTTGCATTGAATTATGCCGGTATTGCATTAGTTTTGATGTGAAATTTTTCTTAGCTCTGACTTCGTTTCCATTTTGCTTACATTTTTGTGTTTTGTTCTTAGTTTTTTTTATTTTTTTTAAATTTTTTAAATAGTAACAATACTAATAACAACAATAAATTATTTATTTGCTCAATTCTCAAACTGGGCATTACTCCATTCAATTTATATTGTTTAATTATGGTGAATTATGTGTATCGCATGATAACGCTGGTATCGTATCAGTTTTCCTTTATTTTTTTTGTTTTTTTGTATTTCGTTATCTATTTCGTTTTATATTATACAATTTTATATAGATGAATGCATGGTTATGTGTGTGTGTGTGTAGAGCTTTATGTATATTCTATAAATTTCCAATTTTCTATAAATAGTGCCATGGATCTTAAGGACCTCATTGCTACTTGTACGCGAAGTTCGAAAAGGAAGCGGAAGTAGTTGAGGCAGTGGCAGTGGCAGTGGCAGTGGCAGTAGCAGTTGTAGAGGAAGAGGAAGAAGCAAAGAGAGAGGGAAAATAGGTTTAATGTTATTATTATTATTGTTGTTTATTATTGCTATTGTTACTATCATTTCTTGCTGCCATTGCAAGTGTTTATTTTTTTTTTTTTGGTTATTGTTGTTGCCAGCTTGTTTCATTCATTATATTGGTGTGCTTCCTTTAGATTAGGAAGGAAACACTAAAAATGTTATATACATATTTTCTTTTAATGTTTTATATACAAAACTATTTTTTTATGTGGGTGGTCAGTATTTTTATAGCCAACAATCTCTGGGTGGTATACTTATTTTGTCATTATGTTTGTGACATCTAAAAGTAAGTTACAGAGATTCTATAAAGCATATACATTCTTAATCAACATCAAATTCTGTATCGATTTAGATATGTCTGTCTGTCGGTCTGTCCGCCTATCTGTTTGGTTTTATTTCATTGCATTTTTCTGATCGTGAAATAAACAAATATCGACTTCAAATTTGCCAGAAAATTGGATATTCCTGTACGCTGATTTTTATTGAAAGAGGGGTACAATATGAGCCACGCCTATCTAAAAGTATACAATGTCCAATTAACATATCAAATAGTGTCTGAGAGGGTCGTGGGCATTCCAGATTTGGCTCCAGCTAAATATGATTTTCTTACCTGTTTTCATTCTTTCTCGTTCTCTGGCGTTTTTTTCACATTTATTTCTATCCTTGTACAATTTTCAATTTCATTTTATTTTATTTCATTTCATTGTTTTTTTTTGATCTTTTGGTTTTTTCATTGTGCTGTTTTCCTTACAATGGCAATATATTCTTTAAGAGTGTCATGTTAAACACAATGACTACAAATTTTCAATTGTGAATTATGGTGTAAAATAAAATAAAAGAAAGAAAAGAAGACGAGAAGACAACGAGAAAGAAGCGATAAAATAAAACGTAGAAACAACTGACAGGACACCAAAAAACGGGTGTTTTAATGGCCTTTTTGGTTTGTTGCGAAATTTCAATTCGATCATCTGATTATTGATTAGCGAAAGTTATCCAATTGTTGATTTTGTCTTTTTTAAAGACACCTGAAAAATCACTTTGGCTACATGAAACATTCACACATGTAGGATATTTTCAAGATATAAAGATCAATTTGTTAAGAGGTTCTTTTGAATTTTCTACTAATTTTCTATAACATTTTGCTCCACTAAGGTGACTTTTTTTTTGTAGAAAATAGAGCAGTTAAAAAATAGTATAAAATCAAGCGGTGGCCAAAATTTTTCAACTGTATGAAGCACTTCAAGGAAAGGATTAGGTACACTTTACCGTTGATCAGTATTAAATTTTGAATCGATCCAAATATATCGTACAACGGTCACAAAATATATGTAGTTATAGATTTCAAACATGGCAAAAATATTGAAATATCTTGGAAGCACTTTCATACTGGAAGTGACTCAAATATACAGACCGGTACATCGACAACACGACGAAACTTGACTCACTTTTTGTTAAGTTTAAGTTAAGATCAAGTTAAATCCGTTTAACTTTAAACTTGCTTGTAAGTTTGAATTTTGTTCATGTAAATTTATTATTAAATAAGAGGTCGAAATTTTTGCTGAAACTTGATACGTAGGCCAAATTATATTTTAAAAATGCTTGAGATTGTACACTCTTTACGAGCATTTTCCATATAAAGTCTTTGTTGAAATATTTCGATAAATGAAAGTAGTTTCAATGTTGGAATATTTCATCTAAAAAAAAATTGCTTTAAAGTAGGTTTTTGTTTTAAAATTTAAATTAAACTTCAAGAGTTTTTCACGTCATAATGCCTACAAAATATTTTTGCAAAATTGAAAAAGTCTGTGACGCCATGGTTCCTTTTTTTGTTGATTACATAGAACTCAGACGATAAGTATGCTAGACTTTTCTAAATTTTTGGTTTTCCTATAAAGCGGCATCTCTCCTGGAACCAAGTCGCCAAAAAATATTTACTAACGCATTTTAATGTTGATTCATAATTTTATAAATAAATAAATAATTAATTTATGTATAATTATAATTATTTTTATTCATTTGTATTTCTATTTTTATTTTTATTTTTACTTTTATTTTTGTTTTTTGTATTTTACTTCTACATTTATTTCTAATAATTTAATAGACATGTTTTGTTTTGTACAATTCATATTTTTCATTCTTTCAATTGTTCATTTATTTATTTTTTTATTTATTTATTTATGCATTAATGTTTTATTTGTGAGTATATTTTGTTTGGTTTTTATTTTAATATGTTATTGATGCTTCACAATATTTTTTTTCGTTTTATGTGAATGTTTTATTAGATTTTTACACGCTTTTTTTATAAATATTTAATACTTTTTCTTTTTGCTATTCACATGAATGTTTTTTTTAATGGTAATTTATATACACCTATATGTGTATGTGTATGTGTATGTGTATGTGTATGTGAATGTGTATGTGTATGTGTACGTATTAGATGTAAATATTTTACAGTTATTCCATTCACTTTTCTTTTTTGCTTTGTTGGCTTTTTTACTAAGATATTTACATTCTATCGAATGAATAGAAGAGAAATTTTACTGAATTCATGATTTTAATTTTTTAGAGATTTTCAATATTTTATATGTGTCTTTCATGAGGCTTTGTTTTTCGCTAACCGTACCACTATTAGTCAGGTAAAGGATTAATCTGTCAATTGTTAAGATTCTTTGTTCGTTAATTAAAGAGGCGTGTAATTTAATGCGTGGCCTGTTCAACGTCCTGCAATAGATTTAATGCGATAGACTTTTCCGTCATTAATAAAAATCAGTTGAATTTGAGGTTTCAAAAAAGGTTTATTAAGAAATAAAGTCAAATAAAGTTAGAAGAACGCTTCATTTTGCTAAAGATTTCATCAATTTAAATTCATTGTTATTAATGAACTTTTTATTCGTTGTCAAATAGTCTTATTATTAAATATATCCCCGAATTGCTGATCCCATTTTTTTTTTTGGTGCATTGTGGAAGTTAGCTTAAACACATACCACTGGAAAGTTCATTCTATTCACGAAAATTTGTAGAGAAATGTTGCATAAATAAATTAAATGAAATTTCACACAATGATAAAGGCATAAGTTTATAATTACAAGGGATTGTGCTTTTGCAAACGGTCCACCAAAAATAACTCATAATTTGTGCAAAATAGTGAAAGGGTTCATTATAAAAGTGCCATCTAAAAGGGTCAAGACGTGAATTGAAACGGTGTTGTTAGAGTTTGATGGCCAGGGGGAGTGGAAAGAGGAGTAAGTTATGAATCATTGACCAAAACTCTCAGAAACCACAAAAATTACTTTTTAACTTGAAATTTAAATAAACATATCATTTGCTGTGTAAGATCCATCAGTAATATCCATCAGGAATAAGGTTTATGAATAAAAAGTTCTGTTTAGCAACGAAAACTGCCGGTAACATGATTATCTACAAATTAATAGATGAAAATGTTTAAGTAAAATGAGAATTCTGTTAGACGAATGATACAGAATTTTATTGACATTTATGAAAGCGAAATGTAATTTTTTAAATAACTTGCAAAACAATTTTCTCATACTTTGCCATTTTAAAATGTCTTTCTGTTTTGCCATAAAGGATTTCTGAAAACGTTTATCGATCAAACTCTAAATGAGTTGTAGTAATACTATAAAGAGACAGTTGCAAATGTAAACAGAGACGGTGAGAGAGGTAGAAAGATAAAAAGATAACTCACTTGATTTAAGTTTCTTTTTTTCGGGTGCAAGTTTTACTTCATTATTGAGACCTAACTGTAACTATAACTGTTATTGTAACGGCATATGTAGATACCGTAATATATAATAATTACATATTTTGGCTTGTAATTTTTTGCTCATTTTTTCTCTTTTTTACTTTTTTCTTTCTTTTTCTGCATTTAGTTTTTATTGTTTAATTTTTCATTATTTTCATTGTATTTTTTTTATTTTTTTGACAAATTGCATATGAATTGCGTGTGTATATATAAATGTACTTATATAATAGTACAATTTACAAAAAAAGTTTTTTTGTAAGCTTGCATTTTATTTTGAATTGAGTATTTTGTTTTTTTTACACGTGCTTTTTTAATATTGTTGTTGTTTTTATTCCGCTTTTATATATATTTTGAATGCTTAACATATTTTTATTCGTATTATAACTAGAAAGATTTAATGTAAATTTTGCTAAATTTTATATGCGCTTGTGAACACTATCTCAATATAATATTAATCAATACAATTCATATTAAACATACATACATTCTTATATATATATATATATATATATATATATATATATATATATATATGTTGTGAGCTTTTTATTGCTTCTTCTATTATTCTTTTTGTATTGCACCATTTTTTTTAGTTTTTAGCTTTATGTTTAGTAGAGGGAAAGAGATGGTATAATAGAGTGAATAAATTGATCTAATTATGTGTGATTGATCGTTTGATTAACTTTTTTCAACGATTTTTTGTTCGATTACTTTTATTGATGGTATGCAGTCATTTCATTAAAATTTTTATTGATTAAATGATTTGTTGCTACTGTTGTTAATGTTTTGCCTGTTAATGCGTCATGATGATTTTGTTGATGCTGCTGATGATGTTGCTGCTGTAGATGATGGTTATGATTAAAATGATAGTAAGTGCGGTGAGGTCATAAGATGCGATCGCTTAAATGATTTGGATGATGTAGGGAGGAACAATTTGTGTTAACATTGTGTGTAGAATGATGATGAAGATGTGAATGATGCTGAAGATGATGCTGATGATGATGTTGATGAGATTGTGGATGCAATTGGGGATGATGTTGGGCATGCGTATGTGATGTATTCATTTCACTTATTCCCATAACTAATGTTGATGATAAAGTTGATGATAATGATGATGATGATGATGGTGTTGTAACATTTGGTTGACAATCACTGACTTGTGTTAGATTTGTATGTATTTTTAATGCTGGTGATTTAATATTTGTTGGTGGCGTATCTGATTGCCCCGGTGATTGTCGATCATCTTGTGGTGGCGATCTATGAAAAAATGGATTCAAACTATTGAATGTTTGTGTGGCATTTAGTAGATGGTGAGGTGACAAATGTGTAAAACCGGGCACGTACGGCAGTCCAGGGAAAAATAATGGATTATTTGCTTGCTGTAAAATGAAACGGGATTCGTTAGCGAATGTTTCCGGAAAACCTATAATTGAAGCTGTGGCAGGTGGCAAATGTTGCTTCAATGCTTCGAAATTAATATGTGATAAATTATTAGCATTGCCCGCATAAAGTCGGGCTAAAAATTCAGCATGCAATGTGTTGCCAAGAGTATCTGTTACATTACTTTTAAAATTTTTCGTATTTGCCAAAGGTGTGGATTCAATTAATGATACTGGCTTATGATTATCACTAGTTGATAATAATTTTCGATGTAAATTTAAATTGGAACTGTGTCTATCGCGGCTACGTTTTGAGGGAAATGCTGCATTACAGCCATCAATAGTGCATTTGTGATGTAATTTCAAATGTTCATTCTGATAATGAGTTTTCAAGTGGAAATGATTTTTACATTCTTCACCACAAGCTGTACATTGTAATGGATTGTCTTTATCAATAGGGACATCACTATCATCACTGGCCAATTCCATGCCATTATGCTCTTCATTTTCCTGCTGTGGACGATTATATAAATCATCAATTTTTGTAGATTTGGTGGTAAGATTTTCGGGCAGGTGATTATTTGTATTTGTAGGATATTCATAAAGGCTACCAGTTGTTGCATTTATATGAAAACCCTCCTCCAATATCTCCTTTTTGATACGTAGATAACGACTTTCTTTCGGATCCGTATCATCGACAATATTTTCTGATTGCATGTCACCTTGAGGTTCGCGTTTAATCGTATCTGTCATTAGGGGGAAGGTTTCACTCATATCATTTTGTTCATATTCTTTTGTATTGCTTGCACAATGCAAATTCGATGTATTAAAACTCATCGAATCGCTTAAGTTGTGGTGTGGTTTACCGGTTTTATATAATGACTGATTTAGATTCTCTGCAGTTTCATGTTCGTTATCTTCCATGTCTTCTCTGGGTTCTATTTTTATTCTGTTATTATTTGATTGTAATTGGTTAGGTGATTGAGCTCTTGACGGTGTTAGCGGCGGGGAGGGCAATACAACTGCTTCACTGGTTTCTTCAGTATCAACATTATTATTTAGATTTAATTTTTCTTTGGCCATTTCATTTGATTCGGTTTTAGATTTACTTAGATTTATTGAAGAGTCCTCTGTGGATTCAATGTGACGTTTTTTAGATTTTATGGATAAATCAGCTGCTATCTCCGAGTCCAATGAATTATCACAGGGTACTTCATTTGACTGTATAGCACAACGAACAGGATTTTGACTTTTTCGTTTCCGTTTACTAGATGACTCTGAGTGCAAGGGTATATTAACTATAATACTTGTAGATGAACTTTCTAAATCTTCACGTACATCACCGGAATCAGTAACACTTAAACTATCATCATTACTTCCTGTACTATGTTTCTCACAAGAGCTGCGCGCATCGTCATCTTCGTTATGTTGTTGTAAATTGTCAATAAGATATTTGTCTTTGGCTTTAAAATTATAATCTGTAGGACCTTTTATTTTATTACAATGATCTAAATTATCACGACTATTTTCTTCCACCGTTGATATGGTCTCTTCAATACCATGCCCATCTATACTAAAATCTTCAGAGTTTGTCTTACCCATCATACTGTCACCTTCATCACCAACTACCACAATGCCCTCGCCATCATCATCATCATCATCATCGTCGTCATCATCATCCATGTCGCCAACATGTATACCACCCTCTAAACCTTCATCATCCTCATCTTCTTCGCCAATTGTATCTGAACCTGATATTTGTCGGCCATCGCAGCGCCTCATTAAAGCACTATCCACATAAGCTCTTGACATAAAGTCTTGCGAATGTTTTGTCTCATTTAAACTATTCAAGGTGTGATGTCGCATATCAGGTGGTGGTGTTAACATAGGGAACGTATTAAATGGATTTAAACCACTTAATAACCCATTAGGGGTTTGAAGTAATATGGGATGTGGTTGTGCACTTCTGCCATCATGCGGTGATATTTTTCGCCGTAAATGTGGTGAATGTAATTTTGGATTTGGATTTGCGCTATGACGATTTCGGGAACGTCTTGAACTAAACATCATATTACATCCATCCACGGTACATTTATGCATCTCTCGTAAATGTACTGCCGAAAAATGAATTTTCAAAGCACCTTTGTCACAGAAAGTTTTTAGGCAAACATTACATTGAACACGTTTTTTACCAGTTACTGGATTTATAAATTGCGTTCCTAAATTTGCCGGTATTGAGCCCCATTGCCTTTTACCTGGTGATTGAGTTTTTCTACTAGCTCTCATACTATTTGTACTGGATGTTAATCGTGAAAGTCTATGAGATGGTGCGTCATGTGCCAGTGAAAGACGTTCTTGGGTTCGAGAGTCTCTAAATTCTCTTGAACTTTGATAATTTGTGACGCCTGAACTTATAGAGGTGGAAGACAATGAGGTTTGTTGAGGAGTAGTGGAAGCACAACTTACATTTGTTTGTGAAGCGGTACGTGTTGCAGGTGCTAGTTGGTTGGAAGAAGATTCTCGTAAATTATTGATATCGCTTGTTTTTGCAGCATCGTGCTCAGGTGTTTTAGATGATAGTAAAGGTTTCATATTTAATACATTATTGATATTAGAAAAATGAGAGACCATTAAACCATGAGGCATTGTACTGCCAGCAACAGATCCAGGTGTTACTTGATTTTTTATTATATCTTCAGGCAAATTTGTTGCAGTTGGGACGTTTGGTGATAGAGAATGCGCATGAGAAGGAATCGGTGGCGGTGGTAAGTGAAATGGTAAGGGGTGGCCTGACATTGCCATTGAATTAAAAAACTGGTTACTATGAGCAGCAGCGGCCGCGGCTGCCGCTAAAGCTGCGCTCTTTTCTGATGGTGTTATTGCTTCATTAATACGACGTTTAGCTTGAGCTAACATTGCTGCTTGTTGAACGGCTTGCTGATGCAGATGCCGATGATGAACTAAATCATTTGGATTCAAATGAGTAGCGACTGGTGGTGGAGGTAGTGTCGGAAATGTATTTACAGATGTCCCATGAATTTTACGAAAATCGAACGGCTGCATATTCTGTAAATGGTTAAGCGGATTTGATGGTTGCGTAATACTGGCACTAGAGTTACATAGAATACTAGAATTAGATGCTGCTGATGAATTTAAAGAAATCGGCGGTAGTGAATGCAAAGCAGTTGACTCGGAAGTTGTCGGTGCAGAATTGTTGGCATTGGTAGGCGAAGCAGGATTATAAAAATAATTGCTTAAATTTACGGGTGGTGGAAATGTAATATTTCGACCAGATGATGATGATGATGTTAGCGATGCCAAAGATAATTTTTGCTGCAAATGAGATTGAAATTGCATTTGAGCGTGTGCCATAGCATTCAAATGTGCATTCATAGCATGCGGTGACACTCTAGGTGGCGATGAACGCCGACTGGGAGACATTACCATCGTTGAAATGGAATCACTTATATACGATCCCAAATTCGAGAATCTCTCACATTCTAATTCATGATTTCGTTTAAATTGACGGCATTCTAATTGGTTTCGTTCCGCTTGCCTATAATCGTAGTCAATTAATTGTTGAGTGTGACTAGGCGTATTATTAGATTTTAAATGTCCAATATCGGTATCGGTATTAGATGATCGTAATTGTGTATTAGCATCAATTAGATATCTGACATGGGAATCAAGTGAATTGAAACGGTTTGGATTTTTTTTTGTTTGACGGCCGATATTGATATTGTATTGATTGATATTCATTAATAAATTGACACTCTATAAGTTCTGGCTTCAATACAATTAGCAATAAGACTAGAAATTTTCGTTATTTTGTTGATTATTCTATGACTTTTCTTATAAGACATTTTGTATTCAATCACCACGCAATTATCGTGAATTCTGTAAATAGAAAAACCAATAGGAAATACTTAAAAATAAACATAATTAATAAAGATATTAATTTCGATGAGATTGATTGTTGGAAAATGTAAGATGGATGATTCCTAAGCAACTAAATTCAACTAAAATTGAATGCATTTATTTTTTACATGAATGTCAATTAACAGAATTAAAATAAACTCAAATTATTGTGAGCTGGCACATAGATTGATATTGAAAATGGATTATATCGATCATAGAGCCCGTCGACAGAACTCTCTTTTTCTCTCTAATTAAACTAAAAAAACTCTTTAACTGAATATTTTTTATGAAAATTTGAGATATTTGAATAAATATATGAATGATAAACCGGTGAAGAAATTTAGATATCCAAAATAATGGTCCCCGCCTTCTCTAAGCTCTTTAAACTCTCTAAAATAATTGCAAATTTTTTTGCAAATTTTTTGTAAATTTTTTTAATTAATTTGTTTTATGGAGTTTTAAATATTCTCTAGTATTGAAAACAGATCCTGGTTAATGTGTATTGAAGACCCTGATTGATGAGTGTTTATCAAAATAAAATTTTCGTATTTGCTTTGTATAGATTTTTCTTTTTATTAAAAAAGCGAAACTAAATTAGCGAAAAACTTTTATTATTAAATTTTATTTGATTCAAATTGTTGCCAAACATTTCAAAACAAATGAATTCTTACAAATGTATTATATTTTTTCTATTAAAAGTTTTTTTAAAATGAAGTCAAATAATATTTATTTAAAAAAAAATAGTCTTCAACATTGTAAGTTACTCATTTTCGTAAAATTATTTAAAAAAATTTATAAAGAAACTAAAAAAGAAAACCATAAAAAATGTCAACGTAAAACTTTTCCAGAAAATCAAAAAAACGTATATTTTTATATACAAAATTTTGGTTATACAAAAAAAAAGAAGAAAATTAAATGAAAAGAATAATAAAAGAAAACAAACAGAAACAAAGTTCAAATGAAGGATTAAAAGCTAACATTGTTGTATTAAAATTAATTCTCATTTCATTTAATGCCGCTAAACATAAATTTTAATACAAAAAATTAAAACAAAAATAAAATAAAGAGGCAAAAGAATATAAAAAGCCAAAAATGATAAAGTTGTTTATGTTGCTGTTGTTGTTCTTGTTGTTCTTGTTGTTGCTGGAAGATGAAAATATCTGAATTTGTGAAAACAAAATAAACTTTGTATGATTTTATGATCAATTAAACGAAAAAAATATAAAAAATCAGAGAAAAAAGGGAGCAGCAAAGTTGTTTCTTTTGCTGTTTTTTTTTAAAGAAACTCTTAAAAATGGGAAATTATTTGTTTCACTAAATCTAAAATAAAATTAAAAACAAAGGATGATGAGACATAAACAAATTAGATAAAGTAGAAAATTCGGCAGATAATAAATAGTTAGAGTATTAAATCGAACATCAATAAGCAATAAGAAGAAGAGAAATTTAATTGATCAGCACAATTTTTATTGTTTACTCTTTATCTTTTATCAAGTCTTTTTCTTCAAAACTGCTTTTAATGCTGCTAATGCTGTTGCTGCTGTTGCTGCTAAGGTCATAAAATTGAACTAATTTCTAATTTTAAGTTATAAACAATAAGCATAAATATATTTATGTTCATTAAAAATAAAAAGAAACGAAGCAACTTGTAACAATCGCCTATAATTTTTTTTCTTTTCTTTTCTTTTCCTTTCCTTTCCTTACGTTTTTATTTTGTCTATTTCCTCAAACGAATTGTAAAACAAATTGGAATCAGTAATTTCAGTAGCTTAATATTTTAAATCGATTTTAGATTTGACTTTATTAAAGATTTTTTTTATAAGAATTTTTTATGAGTTTGTCAGCTCAAAGAGGCAATTTTTTTGACTTTTTTCAAATATTTTTATAAGAAACACACGCAAAAAGAGAAAAGGAACACAAATGTTTTTGATTTTGAAAGAGAATTTTTTTATGATTGTGATTTTATGATACTTAAAAGGAAATTTTTTTTAAAATTTATTGTTTTGAGATACAATTTGTGAAAGTTAAAGTAATTAATTAAATTAATAATTAATTACTTTTAGGATGCGATTCTTTAAAAATATAAACATTTTCAAATATTTATTTTAGATTTTATGGCAAAATATAAAATTGAAATGTAAATCTTAATTCACAAATATTGGGAAAATTTTTCAATTCAATTAATGCTAATGAAAAGTCTCCATTAGAAGAAAGATGTTTCTTTAATTAAATTCTTTGAAAGTTGGGGCTTTTTTTCCATAATCAAGTGGATTTTCTTTTTCCGGTTTGTTTGTTCGCATTCTTTTTGCCTTAATAAATTTTTATAATTGTAACAAATTCTGATGATGTGACATATAACATTCTTTGTTGTTGTTGTTGTTTGTTGTTGTTGTTGTTGTTGTTGTTGTTGCTGCTGGCTGCTGCTAGTGATTGCTTGTTTATTAACTTAATTGCTTAGAATTCAAACACCTGAAACGATTTGCACTTGCATCGTCAATTATTGAGAAATTTTTTAAAAAAAGCTAAATTATAACTTTGTGGTGACATATCATTAAAAGTAATTTCCTTTAACGTCATCTCAATTATATAAATTATAATAATGAAACGAAATATTCTCTGAGAGTTTTTAGATTTTTTTTTGTTTGCTTTTTGGGTCAATTCTCAATTTAATCAAATGGAATTTTCAATTTCCAGAATATGTATTAATAAAGTTAAAGAGTGAGTGAAAAAACAAGAAAAAAGAGAGATTGAGAGAGAAAGTGACAAAGGATTTGTTATATTTAATTTTCAAAATAAGTTCAAATTTTTATTATTATTTCAAATGAATTTACTTTACCATGTTATAAAAAGTCCCGACACTTATTGATTCATTTACTATAACACATTTTTTGAAGATATTTGAAAGATATTTATGATAATATTGTTGTTTTCTAGCGCTGTGATGCTTTTGTGTAAATATGTGTCCGAGTGATACTCTTTCGCTTTAGCTTTATTGTTGTATTTATTTACTGTTCTCTATTGCTGTTATTTTCGTAAACGGTAAAACGGCAAACTGGCGACATTATTAATGTGTTTTTTTTTATTTTTATTATTTTTGTTTTTCGTATAGTTATCGTGTAACACGAAACGTAAAATCCAAATCAAATTATAAATTTATATGTTACTTCTCTTCTTCTTCTTTCTTCCCAGCTTTTCTCTCATTCTCATATTCATGTCTTCTTTCCTCTTATTGCATTTCTTATGCATTCTGCTAATCTTTTTTTCTTTTTTCTGTATTTTTCCTTTTTTTTGTTAATTTTATTTATTTTTAAAAATATGAAAAAGACATGACGCTTATGAATTATGTTGTAAAAAGACACATTTAAAATGAAATTACTTTGCAATTTGCTGCTGCTTTTTTTGTTTTTTATTTGGCTTTTAAAAAAATTTTGTTTGTTAACAAAATTTTTTAAATTTAATTGACTCAACTTTCATTGAAATTTATGAATGTTTACATGAATGTGTAAATAATATGTAAAAAGCTTTTCTTGTTGTTGTTGTTGTTGTTGTTGTTGTTGTTGTTGTTGTTGTTGTTGTTGTTGTTGCCGCCTTATTCTGCCATATAAAAATTTGAACTTTGTGTAGTTATAAAATAAAATAAGATTTTAAGAATAATTTAAAGAAAACTTTTTTCATGGGTTTTATATTCACAATGCAATTAATGCACTTTCCTTTTTTACTGATGTATCAAAATTTGCGAATTTGAGAGCATTCAAAATATTTTACAAGCGTTTAAAGCAGTTTAAGAACAATTAAAATCTTGGCTTCTAAAAAACATTTGAAGAACTAATAAGCGAAATGTATTTTACATAAATTCATGTCATTTGTAAAAGCATGCTCCCAAATTTTGCGTATAAATAAATTAAAAGATTGTCCCATGATTCCGAAAAATAAGGTAGATTTTTGTTTCAGGTGATTTTCAATTTAAACTTGAATTTGATGCATCTCTTAATTTAATTTACGGTGCTTTAGTCAGCCATTTAAACTCGCTTCAACTTCAACTTCAACTGTTGACTTATGCCACCATGAAAATAAATAAAACAACTTTAACATTAACTTCTTAAAAGTATGAGGCCGTTTAAATTTCCCCTTTAACTCTTTAGATAATTGAAGAAATAAAAATAAAACTCCCAAATATAAGGAAAAACAATAATTGTGATAATTTATAAAATCAATAAAATTATATTGACGTTCGAGTATGATGATTGACTTGTGCCTAAACAATAACAATAACAATAACAATAACAATAACAATGAAGTATTTAGGTACATATTTACACATACATTTTTATTTATATCAAGCATAAAACTTATTCCATTCAAAAGCAGGAGTAAGTGTCAATTAATTCCATAAATAATTGCTTTCAAATTTCTTTTCTTTTTTTGTTTTTTCTTGAGAATTCTCTTCATTTATTTCAACTGTTCCTTGAATCAAAAAAAAAAAAAAGCAAATAACAACTTAAAAAGAAAATTAAGCCAGAAGATGATCTTGTGAATCGAATTTAAAACGTTCAAGAGTTTTAGAGAAAATATTGTTTTACAATTTTGGGCAAAACGATTATTCCTTGTTTTAACGGAAAACTTAAAGCCCACTTTTTATTTTTTCTCCATGTCTTTTAATTGATCTAAATGTGAAATCGATAATTCCGTTGTTGAAGAGATGAGTAAAAGTATTTCAGATCAAATTAATTGATCAGATGTGATTAGAACTTTTCTTAGATCATAAATTGAAGAAATTGTTACAAAGCGTTCAATTGAAATGAACTTACATCTAAAATAAGCGACCTAAAGAAAATATAAAAGAAAATAAAAAAAAAGAGGCACATTCGAAATTCATGCCATTCAATGCTAATTTTTCTAATGATTTGACAACTGATATTTTCTATTCAATTTTAATTTGTTGTATTTTGTTTTTTGTTTTTTTTTGTAGTTTGTAGTTGTTTTCGTCTCCATTTATGACAGAAAACATGCCAATAACAAAACAATATAAAATAAAATAAAATAAAATGAAATAAAAAATAAAAAGCACACTTTTTCTCTGTTAACGAATTTCATTTAAATGTGCTAACAAACCTTATTTAGTAATAAATATTTATTTTATTTTAATATGCGAAAATATGTTTACATCTTGGACATACAGTAACAATAATAATAATAATAACAACAACAACAATAACGATGAGCAAGTAAGAAAAAACTTGGTAAAAATTAAATAAATAAATATGATAAATGTAAAATAATTAAAATTTAAATTATAATTCATACGAGTCTTCTTCTTCTTACTTTTGTTAATATTATAATTATTATTATATCTCTTGTTATTATTGTTATTGTTGTTGTTATTGTTGTTGTCATTTTAAAGATGACAAGTTTTCCAATTATTCTGTTGCCATTTATTTCTATTTATAAAGTATAAAATTATTAAAAATTTTATTATTTGAAAATGATTTGTCGCGATTTTTAATTCATATGAAATATTTGCTTTTTAAAAAATATCTAATTAATTTCTTCGTTAAATTCTTAAATGGAAATCTTTGTTAACAAGATTTTCATACAAAAATTTTCTCATGTTCGATATGTTAATGTCGCTTCTTTAGAAAATGTGCCGCACTTTATGGCGCATAAGCAGCATGAAATTTTTACATTTGCTAGTTCTAAGTTTTAAAATTGCAAAAATTCTTTCTTGTTTGTGTCGTTTCTTTCTATATTGAAATTGTAGAGCTTTTATTTATTCGGATCAATAATTAAATTTGCTAAAAAATTTATCTTAATTACTGCCGCGTGAGTTCTTTAAAGTATTTGTCACGTCTCATGAAAAACTTTTCTGACTTCTCTTCTTCTTATACATGAAACTCTTAAAGTTTGAATTGAACCAAAAATTTCTTATATTTGCGGGCAATTTTTATTACAAGTAGTTGAGTTTGATAAAACGGACGCTCTGCCATAACTTGAAATTCAAATACAGACTTCAAATTTATGGAATTCATTGCGAGGGTGTTCAATTGTCCAAATTTTTTTTTTTTGTGTTCTCTTTAAAAGTGCTTTAAGAAACGTTAGATTCACCAAATTAAAATCTTAAAAGCTCACTGCTTGAACAAATTTAATAATATAGAAATGATTCGAAATTCTGAATTTCTCAAATAAATGTAACAATTTTAAGGGATCCATAACGATCGAAAATAAATAAAAGCTCTCAATTGTTATATTTTGAGTCTTCAACTTCAACTCACAAAGTAAAAATTTTTTCTTAGGAAACAACAAAAAAAATTAGCAGAAAGCATTTTTCTTAGGAAATAACAAAAAAAATTAGCAAAAGCATTTTGAAGGCAAAATTATAAATTGCATCAAATACTTTTGTATAAGAAATTAAACGCTTTCAGTGAAGCGCATGGGAATTTAATGAATACTCATGATTTTATATCACACGTGATATCGAAGATTTACCGCTCATTAAAAATCAAACATGCAAATTGGAAGTACAAAGTAGATGAATGAAAGAAGATGCAACAAACGAGCTAAGGAAATTTTTTTCAACTAAACAATTAATGTTTAAGATTGAAAATGATAAATTTAGAAAACGGAGAGTGAAATAATTTATATTTCATCAGTTCATTTAAATGTCACAAAATTATAAAAGTGATAAACTTCTGTTTGTCATATAAATAATTTTAAGAATTTTAAGAAATTAGCTGAAACAAATTAAACAAACTTAAATAATTCATTGATCAAGTAATATTTTTAATACCAATTTCTAAATGATTTTAATAATATTTAATGTTACTGTTGTTGTTGTTGTTGTTGTTGCCGTTATTGTTGTTTTCGCTGCTGTCGCTGTTGTTGTTGTTGTTGTTGTTGTTGCTGCTGCTGCTGCTGCTGCTGCTGCTGATGTTGTTGTTGTTGTTGTTGTTGTTGTTGTTTGCCTATACAAAACTAAATCAATCTTTGTCAGTTGTCAGTTGAGAATATTCGCTAAAAGTGCATCATAACAAAAGATAAACAAAGCGTTGCAAAAATTGGAATATTGGATTATTGAAGAAAAATGAAAGAAAAGCAGCGCTTGTGCGCTGCGTCAAGGCAATGATGATAGTGTTGCGTGCTTGCTTGATGCGTGGCTGATTAATACAAATATAAGAAGAAGACCAAATTTACACGCACACATTGACAGATAGATAAACAGACAATGAAATAGACTAACAGACAGACAGACACAAAAACATGCGTAATTTGTGTTCACGTTTGCATTTTAACAGAACAAGTAAAATATGAAGGAGGCAGAGGAATCCAATTGACTGACTGTTGGCTGGTTGACTGGACCGTATTGAATTGGACTGGACTGGACTGGACTGTACTGTACTGACTGACTGGTGTCAGTTATGAATTTCATTTTCTCTCGTCATTGACACACACACACATGCACATCCAATAAAAAATGAATTCATTTTCATTTTAAATATGCTTTTTAAATATGAAGAAATATTTTAAATAAGAAACAGTTTCCCTTTCTTTCCTTAGTTAAAGAAATGTTGGCCGTCAAATAAGCAAAAACTTTTTAAAAAAATTTTCTCTGGACACATTTATAATGTAAACACATACATGTACATGAAAATTGTCAAAAGAAGAAATTTAAAAAAAATGAAGAGGAAGAAAAAAAAGAAACATGAACGACAGTTTTTCACCCCTCCCCCCACACTTTACCACTGACACATTTTTTGTACCAAAAAAAGAAAAAAACAAGAAAAAATATTGTTTATTTCTTGCCTTATTTTCTCATATTTGAATGCATTCAGTGCATGCTTGAAATGTGATTGACATTTATAAATTGTATAAGTATGAGTTGCAGCTTCAGAAAGTATTTGTTACAACTGGAATTTTAGCATACAACACAAAATTTCACAGAAAAATTAACAAAATAAAAAAAATTCCAATATCAGTAAAAAGCTAAACGAAAAGAAAAACGATTTGTGACATTTCATATGTCAAAGATTACAATGGACTCAAGTAAAAGATTACGAGATAATTTTGAAGTTTTTCCTTTTTTTTTTTTAAGAGTTGTCTCATATTCTTTAAAATCCACATTTTTACGTTGCATATAAAAATCAGAAATTATAAGGAAACTATCAATTTATGGCTCTTGTTTTGTTACCTCTGACATTTCAACATGAAACGATTTCTTTGTGCAATGAAAAACTATTAAAAAAGACACAGAAAGCTAAAATTATTAAATAAATTGAATATTACAATAATTTCTACTTCAATTCATAAATTGTTAGGCTGGCTTAAGTGTTAAGCAAAAAGTTTTTCATTTTATAAATCATTTTTGAAGTGTCGGTCAAGTTATAACTAAATTTGAAAATAACTACCAAGAAAACGCTTTTTATATACCAAAAAATAGGAAGTTAATATTTTTGTAATCCTTAAAACTTGATTCAGAGCTGAAAAGTCCTGTTTGTCCCCCTTTATTTTTTAATTTGGTTTCAATTTTATAGTTTCAGCCTCAATTCAATTTGCTTAACAGAAGATTTTTACAACGCTTCGACGTTTCTATTTCGATAGCTTTTTAATTTTGTTGCGGATCTTTATTTTGTTTAGAAAGATTAACCGTTAATTATGATTATAAATCTTTCCGCCATCTCTTATTATTTATAAAAAAAAACCAACTTAAATCAATGAAATTGATAAAAAAAAATGTCACTTTTTAATAACAAAAATTTCATCCAAATGGAGTCTGTCAATAAGATCTTGAGATAAATATACTTAACAGTAAAACAGTAAATAATTCTGGGCTTCATTTGCAAAAAGCAAAACAAAATTCATAAAAATACAAAAAAAAAAATCAAAAACAAAGGAAAAAAAATTCAAACTTTATTTATTATTTTTGAGTTAAGTTCAACATTTAATTTCTAAATAAATAGTTGTCTGTCGGCAATGACACATTGACGTTATTTTTGATTGTTTTGTTGCTGGTTCGTTTGTTTGTTGATTGACAAAACCAATTGGAAATATATTTTGTGGCATCCTCTTCTTCTTTATTTTTTTTGGTTGTTACTTTGAGAGAGTGCATGTGCAAATTTTCTTGTCATTTTTGAAAATTCAACAAACAAATCAACTGAGAAAATCAAAACGTGTACAAAAAAAGAAGAAGTAGAAGGAGAAGACGAAAATAAAAAAAATGCAGAAAAAGTGAAATAACAACAAAAACATTTGTTCATAAGTTCATATAATTAAGTTCCTTAGGCTGGTGACGCCTCCTTAAATGTTTAAAATGTTTTTTTCTGTATGTTTTTTTTTCGTTTGTTTGATTTTGTTTTGTTTTTTGAACGCTTTCCGTTTTTCTCTTTTGTATGTTAAGAGAAAATTATTATTAACAACGAATCGTGTGTGTCATTTGTATGTACATTCGTTGTTGTTGTTACTGCTCCTATCAATATGTTTTAGTTGAGTTTTATGTATAATTTTAGTAATATAAAGATGAAATGTGCGTAAAAGAAGGAAACATGGCGTTTATCCTTTTAAAATTTGGATTTAAATACAATCATAACAAGAACGAAACTAGTTAGTATTATCTGATATCTTGTTTTGCGACAAATAAAACGAGGATAAGAGATAGATAGATCCTTTCTATATTAAAGTGCAATCTGGAAAATTTATAACTGTCCTGTAAAAGTGAAACATGAGCACTTTTTGACTTTCATCTTAAACGAGAATTTGTTAGATTATTATAAAGTTTTCAAGCTGAGAATGTGAGCTAAAAGTAAAGCGCAAAATATATGATATGATAGAATTTCTTATCCAATTTGTATTTTGTAATTTGTAATTGAAGTAGATTCATTTTGGATTTCTACTTTCCGCAAGCAATTTATTGTACCATTTAAACGTTGGCGGAATAATTAATTTTTCCATTGTAATGCCTAAAAGAAAGCACCGGAAGACCTTTAAAATTTATACACTCTTACTGAGCATCAAATTTTGTCTGTCCGTCTATCTTGGTATGGTAAGTATTCTCTTAAATGCAATGGAATCGTTAGCGTGTTCAATTTTGGCAGAAAATAGACAAAATCGTTTAAAGGGCATGCCCACGATACATTATAAACGGTTTTTTTTTAAGCAACGTCACAATTTTCAAGAGATCAAATGTAACTTATTGTATTTCTCTTTTTTTGCTTATTGGTTTCTGCTCTAATCGTTTTACATTGCATGGAAACAGTTATATTTCTAATAAACCGTTATTCTTATAACCGTACTTTCTTTTGTTCTTTTCGTTTTTTGCTTTTCGTTTCGTTTTTTTTTTTTTGTGTAAAAATGAGATAAACTGAAATTGAAATTATTTTGCTCCAATGTGTCGTACTATTGAAGAGTTAACTGTATAATCATATGAATGTGATATGTTTTAGTAAGTATAGTTTTAGCTGGTGAGAGATGGTGATTACAATAATATGTAGTGATTTCTTCTTATAAGGGAAATACAATGTACACACACAAAAATAGATAGAGAGAGACACAAATACAATTACAGAAACATATAATATATATATATAATATATATATATATAATATATATATATATATATATATATATGTGCTGATACTGACACCTAAGCCTAAGTAAATATGAATAAATTTTCTTTGATTGTTTGTTAGGCAAGCGAATTATCATATGAAAATGTAATAGAAAAGAAAAACTAAATTACGTATGTTTATGTCATTTATTTCATTTATTTCATATATTTCATTATTTCAGACTCTACTTCAAATATCATGAATGGTATATGCTTTATATATATATATATATATATATATATATATACATGTACATGTATATATGAAAAAAATATGCCTCGAGTAAGATATAGCAGATATAATTTGTTGTAAAACATGTTTTTTGTCTTTCAATTTCTTAATCAATTTATTCCGAGATAAATTATTTTATGAATGAAGAATTATTTCTGTTTTTTTTATTTTCTCTTCTATTTTCCCATTATATCTTTACTATTACTACAAACACTATTATTATTTGTATATATATAAATAGATGGTACCTGTTTATGTGAATGTATGTGTGTAAAATGTGTATATAATTAATTTAATTAATTTTGAAAAAAGTAAATAGGCAGACAGAGAAGTTAATATTCTCTCTCAAATGTGTTTCATTTGAATTTAGCTCTCGTTTAATTGAAAATTATTTAAAATAAATTTCATAATTTAAATCGATCTTTAAAGTTTATCTTTAAAGAATTTTATTTTTATAAAACATTTCCCATAGAGAAAGAAATGTTTAAGAGATCAATAGAGAGAGGGAGCTGCACATTTAAATAATTAATTGATGAAATTACTCGCCTTCGGGTGTACTGATCCGTAGGCGGATCTACATACCGCATATAACTTTACATCGATTATAACTCAAGGGTTTTTGAAAGTGTGTCTAGGCGCTGGAAATGAGTGGGATACTGCTACAGACTTTGTGCTTGCACAAAGATTTACTGTTTCATAAAAACTTGAAATCACTGAGAGGAAAATATTTGTTGATTTTGGTTAAAATTGTCTTGTTTTTTATATAAAAATGTCACTTTTCAATTAACAAAATTAAATTAAATGACTAATTTTAGACTAATTTTTTGGCTTCAAGCCAAAGGCCGCTATAAAACATTTATGCTTAAAGAGGTGGCGTTAGTAGCCGTGTAGTAAATATTTTTTATCATGCGTTCAATCTTTTAAAAAGAATTATGGCTTCGCGGTGTCATCTCCATTAAGAAGATACAGAGGAAAAATTCTGCGCAAACGCCTAACACATTAAAAAAAAATATTCATAATTCTTTCAAAAATTGCTTTGTGGCAATTGAAACAAGAAGTGGAAGGTAATAAATAAAAAATTATAATTTTTGCTTAGGCATTACCAAAATTTCTCATATTTGAAAAATTTTAATTTATGGAATTAATTGTCTGTCCATCATCTTACCTCCAATTGTTACTAATCCGTTTTGTTTTTGTTGTCAGCTTTTTCTTGTATGCAATGTCTTATATTTTTAATTTGTTTTTCTTTTTTTTTGGTATAATTTGTTTTTGTTGTTTTTTCAATTTAATCCCAAGAGAAAAATCATGGACATCGAAGTTTTTTTCTCTGGTCACTTTATTGTTTTTCTTGTTACTATTTTCTAATTAATTTAATTTATTTAATCCATTTCAATTAAATTGGATTTTACGATGAATTTGTTGTTCTTTTTGCTTTTTGTATTAAATTTACTGTTTTCTTTTTCAAATTTTCTTATTGTGCTTTTACACTCTTTGCTGCTGGCTAAAATTGCAAATTGAGAAACATCAAGAGAACGAGTAAAAAAAAGGAAAAATATTAAATTATATTGTGTTATTAATTTAATCTTTTAAAATTTCCTATTTTTTCTCACATTTTTTAAAAATCTTATATGAAATATACCATTTTTTCTTTTCTCTTCTTTTTATAAAGACACAAATTTTTATCTGCGTAATTTTCTTTAAACAATTTTTTACTTTATAATTTTTTTTGAATATAATTAATTTTGAGATAATTAATTAAATTAATATAATTATTTTATTAATTAAACCAATTAATTAATTAATTATATTAAGTATCAGTTAAAGAAATTAATTAATTATTATTAGTTAATTAAGTTAATCAGAATTTTTTTTTTGCATAATTAATTAATAATTAAGAGTCCTTTAGAGAAACATTCCAAAATCACATGCAAATAAATGAAATAAAAAGCCGTCGGTTGCTTTGCATTTTTTTTCATCGTTTGTATAAGATTTAAATAGAATCGTAATGAAAATATATCCACCTACTAAAAAAAGCCACATACAAGTGCAACAAAAATTATATACATTCAAAAGCATAACAAGAAAAAAGAAACAGACACACACATACCCACATACACTCAGGCACAAGAAAAGCACGAAAAGAAATGAAAATGAAATTAAAAAAAAAAATTAAAACAAAAGAAAAAAAAGAAGCAAAACTGGCAAAACCGAACAAATGAAAACAAACGGCGCAACAGCGACATAAAATGAGCGAATTTCAGTTTTTCTTATTATTGTTGTTATTGTTATTATAATTGTTGCTGTCGTTTTTATGGTTTTTTTTACGTTCCTTTTTTTACGTTCCTTTTTTTTTTACGTTTTACGCTATTTTGTATGGAGACACGGGCGCTCAATATGGCTATTAAATATATATGCACACACATATATACACATACACTTACACATGCACATACATATATGTGTTTTATAATCGCAATCACAATCACAATCACATATCTCTAAATATATAAATAAATTGTATATAAATGGTTGGATATTTTAAATCGTGCAATATTTTTCTACACATATCGTATATTTTACTTCTTCTTCTTCTTCTTCTTCTTCTTCTACTGTAGTTTACTACTTCATACATTTCTGTGGTGTTTTTTTTCTGCTGTTTGTTGTTATTATTATTGTAGTTGGTATAGTGACTTTTCTCTCTTTCTCTTTCATTTGCTATTTTTGTTTTTATACTTTATTTTTTATTTATTTTTGTTTTTCTTGTGTTTCATTTCTGCCGCAATGCATGAAACATAAAACTTGAAACATTAAAAAAAATCCAGGGGTGACGCTTATTTTTAGCTACCAAACCAAACCGACCTGAACTAAACTGAATCAAACCAAACCAAACTGAACCAAACCAAACCAAGCCAAGCCATGCCAACCAAACAACCAACCAATGACACACGACGACAAAATATTTATATATATGTATGGATGTGCGTGTGTGTGTGTGTGTTTTTGTGTATGTGTGATGACTATTTTGTTGTTGTTTTTTTATTGTTGCTTTCATTTGCTATTTCTTTTCATATTAATTTCAGTTGTTTGCTCTCGTTTGCTTTGCTTTCTTTGTGCGTTTTGTCTTTTTGAGACATTTTGAGATATTTTGAGACATTTATTTTTTATATTAGTTTTTATAATATTTTTGTTGTTTTAAAATTTTAGTGTTGGAGTAAAAAATTAGCAGAATGCAGTGCCCAAATATTTTACGTTTTGTTGTTTCGTTTTTCCTTTTTTTCTTGGTTTTTTTTTTGATATTAATATGAATAATTATAAGAACAACAACAATATTATTAATATTAACAACAACAAGACAACATTAAAACACTACAATTGAAAGAAGCAAGAGAAGAGGGAGTGAGAAAGATGCAAAAGCTAGAAGGAAAATTATCCTGCATTATCGTGTATGGCCCTGCGGCCAACACTCCTTTGTTTGGTCGGCCTCTTAAACTCTTCTTCTTCATTTTTTGTTTTTTCACT
Source organism: Melophagus ovinus (assembly GCA_023089585.1). Taxonomy (NCBI): domain Eukaryota; kingdom Metazoa; phylum Arthropoda; class Insecta; order Diptera; family Hippoboscidae; genus Melophagus; species Melophagus ovinus. The sequence continues at coordinate 10,727,788 of JAKKIB010000178.1, forward strand.
ATTTGCTTCTTTATACACGTATATACGTAAATATGTATGAGTGTATGTCAAATAATAATGATGAGATTATCCATGAAATGTGGAGTAAAAGAGTGCAGTTGGCTGATGCCCAAAATTACATGCACACTCACTATTACAAAGAGATAATGTGAAATAGTGTGTGGTGTGTGTGTGTGTATGTGTGTGCGTGTGTGCGAGGGTGGTGAATTGGTTGGGGGTTAAAATTGACTTGTTCCATGGGACAGGGGTTGATAACATTCATATGTGCAGAAACACACAAACACACACACACACACCGTCACACAGTAAATATTACAACGATAACTGAGTCTCTCTGTATATGTGTGCACGCATGTAATTGCATTAATTATGCTTGCAATTTTAAACAAGCGTCAAGAAGAGAAAATATGAGATGAATTGTTATTGTTGTTGTTGTTAATGTTAATGTTTCCTTCATCTTTTAAATTTTTATATTTTATATGATTTTTTTTGTACAAAACGTTTCACCCCTTCTTATAAAAAATGAAGAGTTTTTAAAAATTTCGTCAATTTTTCGTTTAATGTTCTTTTTCTTATAACTTTCCATTTGACTTTTCTTTTGTTGATATTTTTTGTGAGACTTAATTTGGCATTAAATATTTTCATGAAATATCGTTTGGATTTGTTTCGTGAGCAAGAGTAAAAATTGATGATGTAGGCAAGGACACCATGAATGTTGAACGAAAGATGGAATCGACATGACAGTAACAATTGTTGCAGCGTTTTAGAAACAATTGTGGTTGTTGCTTTTGTTATATTTGTTGCTGTAGCTGTAGCTGTTTTTGTTGTTGCTGCCATGAATCACAAAAATTTAAAAAAAAAAATTTTTTTTAGAATAAGAGAACGTGCCAGTTTATCTTTAATTTAGTTCTTCTTATTTTTGACTTTCTTGGCAACTTTTTTAAAAATTTTTCCAACATCATTAAATTTGTAATTTGAATTTTTAAAATTTATTTCAAATTACAAATTTTGTTATGATTATTTTCGTAAAAAAATTTGCTGTTATTGCTTTTTTTCAAATTCTTTCAAAGCTTGCCATAAATGCAAAGCACACTCACGCCCATTTAATGGACATGTGCATGTATGTGTGTTTGTGAGTGTGTGTGCGCGTATTATTTATGTGCTTATGTATGTACGCGATTGTTTGTGTATTTATCAAAAAAAAAAAACTTTGACCAAATAAATTCTATTGCGACGGCATCGACATCGATGAATTTTTTATGATTCATATTCAGTACATTTTTAATTTTTCCTTTTTTGTGAAAAATTCTGCTTTATTCTTTAATTTTGTTTTTGTAATTTTCTTTCATTCTTAAAATTTCAAGAAAATTTTATTCATTGAAATTAAAAAAATTTTTTGTGTTTTTGTTGTTGTAGATTTTTTGAAGTATAAAACACTAAAGAAAATTGAATAAATGCGCCCGCGCATATTTCGTTTCGATTAATTCGCTTGAATAATTTTTTTTCTTATAATTTTGTTAATTTATTTCTTTTTTAATATTTTTTTCTTGATATTTTATGTTTTATGGTGACAAAATTTTTACCGTACGCTCTTAAAGCTGTTTGTTTTTTTCCTTTTGTTTTCTATTATTTTTTTTATTTTTCTATTATTTTGTTAGTTTTGTTTTTATTGTTATTTTTATCAAGTTAACAATACGCGACAATAAGTTGTTTGATAGCAGACAAGTCGCAAGCCACTGGAGTGGCTGCTGGCAACATAACAATGGACGACCAATTGTACAACAACGACAAACATGCAAGCACAAACACGCACACACATACACATACACATACATACATAAACATATAGGCACACATACATATACAGAAACATACACACACATATACAAGCATAGGCACATATGTAAATAAATATATGAAACGCATGTAAGAGCATGGAATATGATAATAATGTTGATGATGATTATGATAATGATGTTGATGATAATGATGAAAGTACCGATGATGATAACGTTGACGATGGTGGCGACGGTGAAAACCAGAGAGAAGAAACAGTTGAACAAAAAAGAAGAAAACGGCAAAAGCAAAATATATTAATAATAAAAACAACAACAACTTCACGCACACACACAAATATACACACGCACACACCTACATAGTCATATGTTAAAACACACCCAAATATGTGTATGAGAGACGTGTATATATATGAACATATAAAATGCGTTGTGTATGTTTATAAATAACCTCTACAACAACAATAAGAATATGTTAAAATAACAGCAGCTAAAGCCAACAAAAACAACAACAATATTAACACAAGCAATCTGGGTTATTTGAGTTAGTGAGATGATAAAATGCAAACACCAAAACCAAATCGAATCAAAACGGCCATACAAACGACACACTCAAACACACATGTACACACACACACATGCACTCGCATACACATTTATATAAACATACCCATTTATATGGTCATGTCATGTCATCTCTCTATAGCACAAAATTCTCTTAAAAATATATATGGAACAAAAAATTGTTGCTTTTGCTGTTCTTATTGTTGGTGTTGTTATATTTGTTTAATACCAATCAAACGCCCTCTCTCTTTTAATTAACATGCATACATTCTCTTACGTTTATTACATAGCGCACATTTACCTCTGTCATTTTTATATGTAATCATTGGAATGTTTTATTATATTATGTATTATGTATGTCCAGTTATAATTTAAAAAAAAAATTAAAAATAACAACAACAGCAACAACACACTACTAATCAATTTGAAACGTATACATATGCGTGCATCCGAAAAAAAGCCAAATAAAAAAAGTATGAAAAACATTTTGACCAATACATTTGGATGCGGCCAGTTATGTCTTATGATCAATATTGAAAGGTAATAATAAATATCAATGACATACACGCGTACTTATGCAAATTATTTATAATCTATAATATTAATAAATAATGAGAAATTATAAGGGGAAATTAGACTCCACTAGACTGCCTTAAATTTCATCAGTAAAATCATAACAAATTAATTGAAAATTTCAAAATGTTAGAAATATTTACCTCACCAACCAGAGGTTATTCCATAATATATTATTTTATTCATGAAATTCAACTCTCCCTGACTTTTCTTTAAACTCTTTGTTATCTCTCTCTCTCTTACTACCTCGGCCTCTCTTAATTTAATTCCTTTTGCATATGATTAAATATGTTTTGTTGAATGTTGGCACTATTTAAAAGTGATTGAATATTTATTTATACATTAAAAATTACTACTTATAAAAAAGTTTTTTCTCTTTTTTTTTTCTCTATCTCTAACTCTAGCTCTCTTAAATTGAAAAGCAAATGGCTTGTATTTTAAAAGAGAAAAATTATTTCAAATTTAAATGTTTTTATTTCATTTAAATGAAAATTATGGTATTTTTGTTTTAAGATAATTATGAAAAATTAAAGAAAATAATTAATTAATTTTTTTTGATAAATTACATTGTAAAATTATAAAAAATTTCCATAAAAGAATATGAATTGTATTGGTTTTTGAATAAAAGATCATGGTGAAAGATCATCAAAAATTATTAACGTTATAAATGCCACGTTGTCAGTTAAGAATTTTATTTAGATTTGTCCAAACAAAGTGAAATAGATTTCTAACATTTTTTTCTTCTGGATGAATTCAGGACAATTGTCAGAGTTAAATACACCATTCCATTTTTATTTATTATTTTCTATGATTTCCAATTTAATTCTAAGTTGTTCTCAAGATTGATTTTTTTCTGCTGACTTACTTTTTTTTGCATCATTTTTCTGCGTCTTTTCATTCCAATGCTAAAATCATGCATCTAAAGTTTTACTTGATTTTTTCTTTTTTTTTTGTGTTTCTAATTTCAATAGAAAATAATTGAAATAATGCAAATTATTGTGTTCATTCGGGGTCAATAAGGCTCCGTTAATTATTTAATTGATTAAATTTCAATTGAGATTAATTAAATGAAAGAAAATGTTATAAAAAAAATTTCCTTAAAAACTAGAGAAAAGACAATTTTCTTTATTGATTATTTTACATTTTTTTTCAGCATAAAATTTTTTATTCTATGCTGAAAATAAAGGAATATCATTTTATCAATTTAAAACTATTGAAATTAAAGAAAAAAAGAATTTAATGTGTATTAAAAAACACATTTTTATTTTTGAATATATATTTACTTACAATTTTCGAAAAATTCTTATTTGAAGCAGTTTTGTTTTTAATTCTACAAAAGAGAGCAATTTGAGGTTAAGTGACTGTGAATTCATTTAAGAGTTGAGAACGATTTTAATTGCAATTAAAAATTGTTGATAAAACTGTTCTTAGTTTTTCTCTCACTCTCTCTTTCTCTCTCTATATATGTAAAATTATCGTTAATGGCGTTCCAAATGCCAATGGCGTTGTGGCAATTTTGGTCACACACAGGAATCCAATTTACGTCTACTGCAAAGTTCAATTTCAAATAAGAAAGTCTCTCTTTTTTTCTAATTCTTACTACTTTATTAAAATATTTCTTTATCTTTCTCTCTCTCTCTCGCTACCGCTCTTTAATGTTCTCTTAATTAATAATAATTCTTGTTCTTGATAGATTTTCTAAATCTCTCTATTTCTTTTTGTTTTAGGTTCTTCGATTCATTTTTGGGGTAAGTTATTGAAATTTTTTTTTGGTGCTATTTTTTCTTATGATTTAAATGAATTTTAAGAATTTATATAGGAGAATAATGGAAAATGATTAGTTCCAAAGCGATTACATTTTCCTATTCATATAATAATTAAGTTCATAATTTAATCTTTAAAGTAGGCTAATGCCGACGGTAAATATTTCAAATCTTCATTTGAAGAACTTATTTTATAAAAAGGAAATATAATCCAAGATATAAAAAAGTTAAACTTGGACATTGATGAAATAATTTTTTCGATTATAAATATGTTGAAATTGGGAATGAGTCTTGTTCGCAAGAGTAGACACCAATTAATACGAAATGGAGATTTTCCAATTGAAATTCTTAGTTTTGGCAGAAGTCTACTGCTTAAAAAGGTTCGATGTACTTTAAAATAAAAATGAAATGTTTAGAAAAAATTATAATAATTCGAAGAGGAAGTAAAATGTATCATTTTCGATCACTTATCGAATTAATTGCTTAGATCTAATTTTTATATATAAAATAGGAAAAGATTCAAGTAACATTTTCAGAGATAATTGAGATTATTTCCTGATATTACTTAAGCCCGAATTATATCAAATCCAAAATTAGTTACTTCTAAAATCGTTGGAATGAGGATTAGTTGTCTTCTCTAGACGCTATTAAATGACGATTTAAAATATGCATCATTTGAAACATGACGGATCAAATAACTCGCTATCGAATTAAAAATCGTTTAACGCAAACAAATTTGCAATTTCTCTCTTGTAATTTTTCAAATTCATTTATATATTTTCAACAATTTCAAATCAATTTTAGATATTTTTAGATATTAGAAAAAGTAATTTTCTTAGAGAGAGAAGAAAGTTATAGGACGATCAGTTTATTGAAATATTAAAGCAAAAGAATAAGCCACGCTGATTGAATTGAAAAGTTCATTATTCATATTTTTCAACTATTTTCTTTTTAAATTTATACAGTTAAACAGTTGTTTTTCTTCTCTTCTTGCTTGTTGTTGTTGTTGTTGTTGTTGATTCATAATGACAATTGATCAATTGTGTCCATAAACAGATCATTTAATGAATATCTTTTTTTTTTCTAGGAAGAGCAAGAAAAAGAGGATAAAGCACACAAAAAAAAGATGAAAGATGAAAGATGAAATGAAAATGAAAAATCGATGTAAAATGATTGATTTCGCTTACGATTTTGTTTTGTTTTGCGTGGTTTCCAGTGTGGTCTGTATCGAAGATCAACAACAATAATAATGATAATAGCAACAAGTCAAAAGTATTCTCAATAAATTTTACGAATGTTTGTTATGCTGCTTTTTGCTATTTATTGTTTATTGTTTATTGTTTATTGTTTATTGTTTGTACAAGTTGTTTTTTTTTTGCTGTTGTAGTTTCTTTCATATTGAAATAAAGGAAATGGAAGCAAAAGAATTATAATAATAAAAATAACAAGAAGAAGAAAGGGTCTAAGAAGAATAAGAAGAAGAAAGAAGAAGAAAATAAGTTATATATAATTGTTATTAATAAAATATTATTTGTTAAAGTGTTCATTTTATTGTCTTCTTCTTTCTGCCAGCCATTCCGAATTGTACTGCAATTTGATAATAAATGATATTTTAATATTGATCCTTTCATTCGAATTTTCTATCCAATTCATCTTATATGTATATCTCTCTCTCTCTATCTCTCTATCTCTTTCTTACTGTTTTTCATTTTTTATTTCGTTTTCTTTGTTGATTTGTGGTCGCTTACAACTTTATCATAACTTCTTCCTTTCATTTCATTTAATATTTTTGTAGATTTCTTTGAATTGTTCCAACCAAATCAATTTTAACATTAAATTAAAAAAAAATAAAAAAAAAGTTGAAATAGACGATTTTCACAAATTTAATTTTATGCAGATGATTCGGCGGTTATTTAAGAAAAAAAAAAAAAAAGGAAAGAAAAAGGATTAAAAAAAAGGCTAAACTAAAATCCATTGTAAGTTAGTTGTTGTAAGATTGTAAAATGTTAAATGGTGATACGCTCCTTAACAATTATAAGGCTTTTGTAAACAAGCTCGTTTCTCTTATAAACAAACATTTCATTTCATTATTTAGAAATTTTCTTTTATTTTATTTATTTTTTTAAATTGTTACATTCTCTGAAATGTGTAACAGCGGGTAATTGAATGAAAATTTTGCCGCTGATTATTATTACCAGCCATTTTTCCATTCATACTTCATCTCCTCCATACTTTTCAATTGGGGATTTCTCTATATTTTTTGGCTGATGCTCAATGTTTGTATGGCATTGTTCCTTTTGTTTTTTGTTTGTTTGCTATTTTCTTTAATTGTTATTTGTATTTGTTTTGCCATTGCAGCATGACACAAGTATAATAAAAACATATCGCACTTATTCGTTACACTTGAAAATTTTGAATTGTGAATTGTGAATTTTGTTTTAAGCGCTTTGTTCAAACGCTTTGCCAAAACTATTCATAGATTTTACATTTTTGTTGTTGTTGTTATTATTATTATTATTATTGTTGTTTTCCTTTACAGCGATTTGTAGTGTTCGGTTGTAATAAGTTTAGATAAACATTTTGGTGAATCTATCCAAAAGAAATTCAGATGGAATCATCTTCGGTAACATTTTAAAGTCTGCTTAATGAAAATCTTAACACTTCGTTTCTTCTGCTCAAACAATTGAAATTAATTTTTAAACACTTTTAAAGAGAATCACTTTATGAAATGGGCATGGTTAGACTCAAAAATAAACCTTTTTCTCACACTAATTCGATTTGATTGTGATTTATATGAAGCCTTCGCATTTGATTTCTATATTCGCATTTATCATTTAATTTTTATATTGAAAAGGACTTTAATTTTGTTTAAAAGAATTTTCTTTAAAAATTTTTAAAAAAACATTTCTTTGGAAACTTTAGGCCAAAATCATCTATTTCGGCTTTATAAATTCGCTTGCTTGCTTTGTTGCCTTCTCGGCAACTTTTTAATTTTCTTGATTTTATTTATCTTGCTCTAAGAAATGTACGATTTTTTATAATCCTCAACAGATACCCATAAAACTTCTATTTATTTCCATATAAGAATTTCAAAAAAAAATACAATAAAATTTATTTCGTATGGTAGATTTGTTGTTGTTGTTTTATTTATTTATTCGTTAGTTAAGATTTGCATGCGAATCGAAAATATTTATCAAACATTTATAGATTTATTTTTAATGCTGCTGCATTGAATTGTTATTCATTGCATTGCATTGTTTGAATTTTGTATGAAGGCGAAAGATATTTTCATAGGCAAAGACCAAAGCAAAGTAAAAAGTTACAAGTTTATTAATTTTTTTTCTTCTACTTCTTACGGTTACTTTTTTACTGCCACTTTGTTTTGAATTTTTTTCACTTCTTTAAAGGTTAGACCTTGAATTTTTATATTTCATGTTTCGTGTTTCATGGTCGGAAATAGGCAAACAAAAAATAGCCAGTGAAAATTGTGTTATAATATGAAAAGTAAAAGAAAGGAAATTAAGACGCTTTAATCGATTCAATTTGAACAAATAAATAAATTTGATCTTAACCATTTAATTAATTTTATTTCATTAATTATCATTATTGCCATTTTTATTACAGAATATCATCAAATGGCCTTAACAGTTCGTATTTGAAATTTTTATATAAATTTGAAAATTCAAATAGATTTAAGAAGAAGTTTTTAAAGAGCAGAAAATCGAAATTGTTATGAGCATTTGATTTAATTTATGAATTGCCTTAATTTAAAATATAATTCGTAAGCATTTCTGATTCAACATTCAAAAAAAATTATCCATCGTCCATTTTTTTGTGAAAGTTTTCGCTTCCATTAAAAGTATCTTAACATCTGCCATCTTATTTATTTAGAAGCCAAATAATATTTTAAAGGGATTTCTATCAAAAAAGCTAAGCCATTTCACAAATGGCCTTTTATAGGCTTTTGATTAATTTACTAACATTAAAACTTTAAGACGGTTTGATCAAATTAAATGAAATGATGAGCGAGTACACATTTTGAATGAAACCTTTTAAAATAAGGAGAAACTAGAAGTTAAAATGAGCAAAAGTTTAAGACCTCAATCGAATAGACCCTCTAAATGTTGTTACATTAAAAGTAGGCGTACTGTGAAAAAGTTTCATTGAAATGGTGGCCGGTCTGTTATCAGACCGCCCATAACTTTTGAAGCATGCTTTTCTTTTGGTATTTTTCTTTTTTATAACGTTTGCAAAAAAAGTTGTCAACACTTGTTGTCAAATTCATCATTCAAACGTTTCTGTATGTTTCTTTCTTTTTATCATTTTTAATAAACATGCAAGAAAAGCCCAAAGAAAGTGATTTAAGCTTTTGACAGTTAGAGATTTTGCATGTTTATTCATTGAACAAAAAGAAAAGCAGCAATAGCAAGAACAACATTACAAGAAAACTTGGTCAAAGAAAGTTGAAGAGAAAATAATCGAAAAAAAAGAAGAAAAAAAATTGTTGGTGAAATGAAATACAAATTCAAAAACTGATAAATAAAATTTCGTTTAACTTAAATTTTGATGGATAACAAGATGAACATTTATTTAAATGAATTATTTACAAATTGATAACAAAATAAAAGGAAAAAAAGGAAAGCAAAAATGAAGAACAGAAGAATGAAAACGAAAAGGAAAATGAAACAAAAAGAAGAAGAGAAATTTTATGAAAAGTACAAAGAAAGTTTTGATGAAGGTTCCAATGAAATAAACACATGAAGATTATCCCTTAGTTTTACAATTTTCCATTTTCATTTTTATTTGGTCTTTTCTTTTTTTTCTTTTTTATTGTTTGCACGACATTTTAAATGATTAACTTGAAGAAAATGTTAACAATGCAAAAGAAATAAAAGCAAGGATACATTACCAAAAAGACCAACAACTTCCCATCTAAGGACTCTCTTTTAAGTTTTTTAAGTTTATAACGAAACGAGGCATATAAATTTTTTAGATACTTCATTTTAGTCGATTGTTGTTTCGCTTTTCCAATTTCATACCTTTGTGATACATTCAAGTCAAACAAAACGTTTTTTTTTTGTTTTATTATTAATTCATGGAGACGTTTTTTTTCCGGAGTTCATATTTATACCCTACACAAATTGTGCTAAATTTGTAAAGATGTTTGTAACATCTGAAAATGAATTTGAGATAGATTTGAGATAGTTATTAAACAATTCAACTCAAAATCAATTCTTGATTCAATTTAAGCTTCGGTCTGCCTGTCTGTCCGTCCGTCTGAAGTCTGTACATGAAAGTTTTGTTATTAAGCTAAGCTACACTTTACAATTTTTGGAAAAATGTTAGTGAAATTTGGTATATTGATAAGCTTTGGCCCAAAGACGATTAAAGTCGAAGCATTTTTTCGAACGCTCCACATATAACGCCTTTGTTTTTTAAAAAACAGTAGTAAAATTACAATTTTAAAAATATTTTACCGTAAATTGGCGCTAAGTCTTTTTTTAACATAGAAAGCAAATGTGCAAAATTTAGTCCAGACTGATCTATTTTTATGACCCCCATATAAAGCCTTTTTAAAAAAAAAATTTTTTTTTTATGTACAAAAGATCCCTTTGGAGTAAGGATATTAAAGAGTCTGCTTTGACCAAACTTCTTTTTGGTTGTTTTAATTTTTTATTTTTTAATTTAGAATACACATGAGAATTGATTATTTTAGTTAAAGTGGCCAACAACACATTTACATTGCTTAACGTGGTATGAAAAATGTTGCATTGGAAATGAAGATGAAAATGCTGCAAATAATGCTCTTTATCACAGTATGTGGTCACAAATATTTGATCTGTATCTAACTCTTTCCCTCTTCTTCACTCTCAAGTTCCTTTTGCATGATCCTTTGCATATTTTTATTGTTGAATTTCAATTTTAATTTCAATTTCATTCATTTAAATTTTTTTTCCCATAAAACGGTGTTTTATGAAACCTAATTCTTCTTTATCAGATATTGCTATAGTTTTTGTTGTTATTTTTATTATTATTGCTATTATGTATTATTTTGGTTTATATGATGATTAAGTTGTTATTAGAATTAAATATTTGGCTTTTTTGTGCCTTTTTTCTTTGTCCTCTCATATTTTTTTTCGTGTAATTGTTACTACATGAATTTTACTCATTTTGTTTTGTTGTTTTGAAATGATGCTAATGGGTAAACATGATATTCCAATTAACGATATTAATCTAAAAATACAGACGATTGATGATGAAAGTGTTTTACCATTCATATTCAATTTTAAATATTATCAATAAATTGGCAAATGTCAAAGGATATGAAGAATTTTAATAAGCAGATATTTATTTGAAATAATTGGAAATTAATGTAAAATTTCTGTTGTATAAACTGAGAATTGTTTGCAATTGTTTACAATTGATGATGATAATGATATTTTCCATTGTGAAATGTGTAATGTTCAAATCAATTGAGAAAGGCTTATCAATTGGTTTGAATTTACTTCACAAATATTTCAAATTTGTTTACTTGCAGATTACTTGCAGAATTTCTATTTACTTAATAGATCAGTTTTCTCAGACTTCTTCAAGGCGCAATTAAAATATAAAAATTGAAGTATATTCTAAGGCTTATTAAAAAGAAGAAATCAAGGTACCAGGAAGTGTGGCCAACATTTGGCTGACTCGATTTCGTTGTGTTTCTAAGTTCTGAACCGGATCCTTAAACAAGATGTTTGGACAAATGTCTCGCATGTTTACACTTCTAAGTACTGAATTCTCTAATAATTTTGGGCAATTTAAAATTTGTATAATAACCCCTAAAAAAATTTGGAGCAACTCTCAATGGAGTATTTCTCTATTCGTCGACTCTCGCTAATGAAATATCTTATAATTAATGTTGTTATTGTTGTTGTACAGATGAATTATGAAAATTTGAGGAAATATAATTGAAGATTAATATTTGAACAAAAAGCGAAAGGGAAACAGAATGAAAAAAGTTTTGTGATGATTACATTTAAGAATTTAGTTATTATTTTTAAGAGCGATAACATTAATTATATAAAAAGTTCATGACCCTTAATTTATAAAGATAAAGATTAAACAAAATAGTTTTCCTTGATAATGCAAAAGGGTCAATGGGTAAAATTTTTATTTCTTCATTTATTTAATATTTTTTTTAGTTATGTCTGTCTGGGCCCTTGGGCAGGCGGAGGTGAGATGGAAGGATTGAATTGCAAAGCACGCTATTTATAAATAATTTTTTTCAACTTTAAACTTTGTTCGCTATTTTATTATGATGACATTTAATACACAAAGCAACGACAATCACAATAAAAAAAAATAACAACAACAAAAAATTATAAACTTTAATAAAATCTATAACAAATTGTCCATTGTTAGCTCGTTATTATTATTAAAATTTAAATGTATCGTTGCAGTCTCCATCAAAATGTTTTTTTTTTGCTTTGCCTTTTTTTATTTTTATTTTAATTTTAATTTTTTGTTTATGATTTTCATGTTTTTTTTTTGTTTTGGTTTTGGTTTGGTTTATTATTTAAATTTGAATTTTTATTTTAATGGTTGTTTCGGCCATTGTCTTAACCTAACCGGCCCGTACATTATTAAAATAGACAACTTTTTTTTTCTTATTATATTTAGTTTCTGCTATTTTTTCTTCTCATTGTCTAATTTTGATTTGGCTTTTCCCTCTTATTTTTTTTTTTGTTTTTGGCTTTTTGAATTGTGATTTTATTATTTGTGAAAGGTTTAAGTAAATTGTGTATGTGTAAAGCAATGGACTCTAAAAAAATATAAATGAACTAATAAAAAAATATTGTGGCTGAGAGTCGGTGAGGCCGACTTTCAAATATCATCAAATGTATCGCTACGTAATTTTGAAAAAAATGTTTAAAGGTATAAATTTTGGTAATTTTTTTTTTTTTTGGTATGGAAAGCAGTTCAAAATATTAACTGATCTGAAGCAAATTCAGAAGACACTCTGCTTTGATTTTTCTTAAGATATTTCTCAATATTAGAATTTTTTTGACTATAAAGAGTATCTCCTAAATATGGAAATGGCCGTTCATGTAGTCCAATTTTCTATGCAGCCAAATTCATTTGCCTTTAGGCCAAAATTGGCTTTTTACATAAAATTTTTATTCAAATCTTTTAAAAATTTTTTTTTGAAATGGACAAACGGATGTACAGATAAGCTTAAATTGTTTGAAGATACAAAGATTTTGATTTTATTTCTATTCTGAGTTTAACATATTTTGGTATAAACTTTTCAAATCATACATTGCAACTGGTGTTGGTTATAAAAATAATAAAAATAATAAATATAATAAAAATTTATGAAAAATTTTATATTATTATTATTGTTATTCTTATTGTTATTATTATTGTTATTAGTGTTATAAGAAATGGTGTAAGAAATGTAATATATAAAATGTATTTTTATATAAACATTAAAACGAAAAAGAAATAAAAAGACAAGAGTAAGTACCAAGCAGTTATTACAATCATAATACAATTATAACAAAATAGAACAACAACAACAATAATAATAATAACAACAACAAGAATATCAACAAATAAAATATGACTTAAACTAAAACTGAAACTAAATTTTACTGCACACACCGTTTTTTTTTTTGTTTATATTTTTATTCATTTTCTTCTAATGATTATTACCGCATACACTTGATCACAATTTTATGATAATGTCATGAAATAGATATACGTTACTTTTTTTTTGTTTTTTTGGTTTAATGTTATTAATTCTTATTGTTATTGTTGTAGTTGTTGCGACGACTTTTTTTTGGAAATACTCAAACTTGCATATTTGGACAATTTCGTTTAGAAAAATTATTGTGCTAGACAAAAGTAGAAATTAGAAGACTTTACTCTAAAATTCTGCATTAGGAATTTCCAATTTTTTAAACGTAGTGTAACTTAAAGCAGAGTCCAAAGACGTCTCAGATATTTGGGTATTGCTCAGAGGATAAGATTCAGACATTTGATTTCATTTTTCACGAGTGCTCTAAAATGTAAAAAATTTTTCCTTCATTCTTCCTTCGTTGATTTAGCTGAACTTTTAAAAGTTTTCATTATACAGGACAAGTGCACAAAGAGACAAAGAGACTAATTTAAATAATAAATTCAATTGGTAGAATTTCCGTTTGCATTCCCGATTTAATTCCCGATTCATTGTACATCCTTAAGAATCATGAACATGCTATTTTCGTCGTTTTATTATAAAAAGTACAGCAAAATTTTTTACTGTTTTATCAGCTTAAAGTAACTGAAAAAGTCCATCAAATATTTGCTCAAGAGCTTGAACTACAAAGCAGTAACGTACTAAAGAATTTTTGCTCAACCAACTCCTTCAAAGTAAAAAAAAAGGCAAAAAAATTTAAAAAGAAAAGAAGCAAAAAAAAACCTGGCGACTTCTTGTAATCAAATTTTATAAAATCTCGCGGTAAATTTCGCATTCGCATTCGTATTCATATTCGTATTTTGTATATGCATTTAAGCGAAATGCATGAATAGATTTTAATTTAAGCCAAATGTTGAGACTTACTTAAGGCAATTTGAAAACGATATCTCGCTCAGATATTTTGTCTGGCCATCTGTCCGCCTGTCAAACATTGTTATGGTCACCAATAATAAAATGGCATAATTATAGCTATGAAGAAAAAAACCAAACATATGATGGATATACGTACATATATACATACAACCATATATATATGTATGTGTGTATGTGTAAATGTATGTATGTTTTATATCTCTTTACAGATTTTTTTTGTGGTTGTTGTATTCTTTTGTTCGTCAATGGGTGGTTGCTGGAAGGGGTTGTTGGTGTCGGCTGGTGAGGGTGAGGGTAAAGGTAGGAGAGGGTAAAGGTAGGAAGTGGGGAAGGAGGATCTTAGGTCATTACAATATTTTAAGATCTATGATACAAGTGAAGTTTTGTGAAAAGACGTCATTTTCACAACGTTTAAAATTATGTTTAACATATAACAAAGTTTTTCAACAAAAAAAAACAAAAAAAAAACTAGACATAAATATAAATAAATAAAGATACTAACAACAGTAACAATAAAGAAAAAACAAACAACAATTGAAATAAGTAAAACGTAAAAAAGACGGCGAGTTGTATGCAACACCTGCAAGTTGAATAATATTGATTGTATTGCATGTTGAAGGTCCTGTCTTTGTGTATGGATTTTCGTTTCGTCTCATTTCGTGTCGTTTCGTTTCTTGTTTTTGAGTTTTTGTTTGATATGATATTTCTTTTGTAGCGGCTTATTGTTGCTGTTGTATGTTGTTTGTTATTTGCATTATTTGCTTGTATACAAAACTGTCGTTTTATTTTCTTATATTTTCGTTTGTTGTTCTTGTTCTTATACTTTGTGCCATTTGTAGAATGGGGGCTACATTTCGTAGCATAAGTGGTGTGTAACTTATCGTAGGTCTTGAGATAGATTCACATTTTATTATATCGTTTGACTTGTAGAATAACTTCATGGATTAATTTAAGCCTGATCATGCGGCCTTCTGTCTGTTGTTTGCCCATGAATAACAGATTCAAAAATGAAGTCTGAATTGGAATCGGTCCATCTCTATGGCATTTTTCCATTAAACGACCTTTTATAAAATAAAATAACTTCCAAAAAAAATAAGTTTGCTATAATTATTAGTTGTGCTTTGGCCTAAATATAACCCCCCCCTCCCCCTATGAAATGATTGAGATACGAACATGTCTAAAACAGTTCTCCATGTAAAAATGTTTTCGGAAAATTATTATTTTATGGAAAAAATTTACAATTTCATATAATTTTTATTCAAAATTCGACATACAAGGCGGCTACTTTGATGTAATGAAAACGGGCTCGCATTTGTTCGAGATTCGACAATTTTTTGAAATGGTCTAAAATAAACTTTTCAAATCACTTGAAAATGGCAATTTTTTGTAATCGTCTTCTAACCAGAAGAAATTAAGAAAAATTACATTAATTAAGCACAATCAAGTGTAGGGTATATAAAATTCGGCCAAGCACGAACATAACAATTTTTACTTGCTTTTTGTTATTTCAAATATTTTGACTTGTGTCTTGGACTCAAAACACTTTAAGAAAAATACAAACAAAAAATAAAAAGGCCCAAAAAAGCAAAAAAGGCCAAAAAAAAAATAATTGCAACAACAAATAAAGCGAAAACAAAAGAAAACTCAAACATATATTTATTGGCATCTTTATAATGTAGAGTAAATATTTTATGTATTTTGCGCCCCCTACATTTTGTGTACATAAAGCAATAACCATCTATCCCAAGTCAACTACGTCCGTCCATCTACTTAGCCATTCAACCATTCGCCCATTGATCCATCCATCCATCCATCCATCCAGCCAGCCATCCATCCAAATCATATAAAATGCTATAATAACAAACGATAAACAACAATAACAACAATAACATTATTAAGAGGAAAAAAAGGAAAAAAAAGGGGGAAAAAATTGTCCCCAGGCGTTGTATTGTTAAGATTTATATAAAATTTATCGCGCGTACTTAATCATTTTATAGCTTTTTATTTTCGTTTACACATTTCGTTCATTTGCTATTGTTTTGGTCTCTCTATCGGACTGCTTTACTTTACTTTGCAGTGCTTTGTAGTTGCCTTTTTTCCACCTCCTCCTGCTTCTACAAATTTTCCTGTTGTTATTGTTGTTGTTGCTGTTGTTGTTGTTGTTATTATTATTATTATTATTATTATTACTTTATAAAATATTGTTTTGGTTACAGACGCTTATATTTATTTATCAGTTTATTGTTTTATTTATACAAAAAAATTTTCTTCTTCTTCTTTTTCTTATTAAAACAGATTTTGTGGTTTATTGTTTGCTTGTAAATGATACCATCACTTTGCTTGCCAACTCTTTTAAAGAAAAATATAAAAGAAGAAGAAATATGGAGTTATGCAAAATGTAAAGTGTGAGTGTTACCTCTACAACAATAGCAACAACAACAATACCAATTATAGCAACAACATTCAATTTCAAAAAAGTTTATTAAACCTTTAAGCCTCACATTATGAACTATTATTTGTTGTTGTTGCTTGTTATTTGTTTATTTTCTTATGTGTTGTGTTGTGTTTGTTGTGGTGTGTGTGTGGTTTGTGTGTGTTGTTGTGTGGTGTGTGTGTTGTGTGTGTGTGTGTGTGTGTGTTTGTTGTTTGTGTGTGTGTGTGGTGTAGTTTACTTAACTTCTGTCTATATAAATCTAAAAAATCAATGTGTGATGAGAGCATTTTTCTTCTTAAACCCTTTTCTGATTTTATTTCTTTCTTCTTATTGCTTTTATTATTGTTGTTGCTGTTCTTGTTATTGTTATTGTTGTTGTTATTGTAACTGTTAGTGTTTCTGTTTGTTTACATAGACATTGGGGAGTGTGTGTGTGTTTTACGCTGATAACAAAAGAAATTGATTTTTAAGGAAAAGCAACAACAAATTACATTCCATTAAATTGTCTAACAATATTAAAATAAAATCAACTAAAAATTTCTTAAGACAATAAGAAAAAAAGAAATTCAATTCAATGAAATCGTAAACGATCAATGTCATCCATTAAACTATTGAAATCACTTTGTCTAATATGAATATCTAGGAAAAGTCAAGGAAACAAAAAAAATTTTAAATAAGTGAAATATATGAAAAAATTTTCTAAATTTTCTAATTTGGTAGAGTATTCAAGAAAATGAAGCGATGTCGACCAAAAAAGAAAAAAACTTAAAAATTTATTAAATTGCAGCCTCTTCCCAATTTTAACAGGGGAAGATTTGAAAATTGGTCCAAAATTATTCAAATTTTTCTTATAGATTTCGCACATGATTTTATGGGCCAATTTTCACTCTTTAATTTAAAAGGTAGTAAATTTTGTATTAGCTTTTTTTTTGGCAATAGAAGAGGCCTTTTATGGAAACCATCTGCTTTGCCGTAACTGGTAATAACTTAAACAAGTTAAACCTTCGAAACAGAGATTCTATTTAGATGCTACAGAATAGTTTGATGTACAAATTTGGTTTGAGGAAACGTGTAAACGAGTGAAAAAATACTGGACTAAATGAACTATGCGATGAAGAAATGACCCTATGAAATGAAAAAGATCTTCTATTTTCTGGGAGTGTAAACAGGAATATAGGCTCTAGAATTACATGTCAAAAAAAGTGTGATGAGTCTTTCAAAATGATAATTTAGGTGTATCGTGTATTTGAAGACTTTCAAAGACCGTTATAATCGTTAACTGTAAATTGATCGTTAAGCAAAATCTCCGGCAGGATTTGTACGATTCTAGTCTCAGAAATACCCTCTTTCTTATCATTAGTGAATCCAAAAGGAAAATCTGCCAAACTAAATCATCAAATTGTGACTATTTAAAGAAATTATATGCAATGTTCGATGAATTGAAATAGTTTTGCACTCGCTTCACTAAATTATCTGCCATAACTTTTTTATATTTTACTAATTTCATCGTATACACCCAAGGGCTGCAATATGTTGTCGGGCAAGTAATAAAACTTGTAAAAGATATTTTTTAAATAGTTATCATTAATTAAATGTTTTTTTTTTGAATGATATTCATTTTTGCTTTAAAATCATAACATCATAACTAATAATTAGCTGAAGTAAAAAGAAAAATTATAATAATAAACAAAATTCGTTTATTAGAAAACCACAAAAAATTATTATTATGGAATTTGCTGTTTAATGACAAACAAAAAGAAAAAAAAAAACAAAAAAGGAAAAAACAAACCAAAAAACAAACAAAAAATGAAATAATAATAAAAAAATTGAAAAATAATAAACGGCACAAAATAATTGAAAAGATTGTTATAATTTGTAGAAAGAATGTTTCAAAAGATGTAACGCGAGAGAAAGAGTAAAAAAAAGAACAGTAAGGAAGTATATAGAAATAAAAATATAAATATATAAGTACTGTTATATTTCATGTATGTATATTTATATAAATATTATTATTGTTGTTGTTTTTTGATTATTATAATTTTTTGTTATTTTAAAGCATGCGTGTTAGTTAAATTGTTAATTAACTAGAGTGATTAAAGTAAATCTTATGGGGATGCTCAATTAATACAGCACAAAAATATTTAATAATTACAATAAAAATAAGAGCAACAACAATTTTAATAATAATAGAATTAGTAGCAAATAATGTTAACCAGAAGAAATACAAAAGAAAAAACATTCAGACAATTCAGTTATTTAAGAATTCTTAGTATCGATCCTGTTCCCGTGAATCCCTTCTTCATAAAAAAAAAATCTTTAGATAAAGAAAACTAGATCCTAAAGCGCTTCACATAGGGTCATCCATATGGCCCTAAATTATTTGATTATTTATAAGTTGAAATGGCCATAATTTATGTTTAACTTTCAATTTGTCGCTTGACCTTGACATTGTGAAGCTTCATTTCTATTTTATAAGGTCAATATTTGTACGAGAACTCTAACTAACATTTTCATTTAAATAATTATACTTCCAGTAAAAGGCTTTTGATGTATGATAAGGTCTCGACATGTAACAAGGGAGTTTATATTTTTATCCTCTATATTACTAGGCTTCATATCGATTTTATAAGGCCATCATTTGCATGAGAACCCTAACTAACATTTTCACTTAGATAATTAGACTTCTAGTGAAAAATTTTTGATGTATGATAAGGTCTCGTCATGTAAAAAAAATTTGCTTACAATTATTAAGGAAGTTTCTGTTTTTATCACTTGAAAATTGATGAGATGGAGGACTTTGTAAAACTTGAAGACCCTAAAAAATAAAGCTGACTTTAGAAAATCTAATCAATTTCTGTGGATTTATTTATGAATGGCCACCTGATCAAATGTAGTCAATATTTAGATAGCATGATTTTGAAAAGCATGCAAATTTTTTCCATATAAATTTGAATACAAAAATTTCCACTATTTTCTAAATTAATTAAAGTTTATTCTTTAAGGCATTCTGTCCACTCCGGCTAATAATGGTAAAAATATTGTTCAAGACCTTTAAAAAGTGAAAGTTTGTACGGTGGTTCAAATTTTTGAATCATTACTTAGAATTTACTTACTTAGAAAATGCAACTCTGAAAATGCATCTGTTTATATGTCCGCTTGGTGGCTACTAATAATTAGGCATCAGAAAAACATAATTTTCTTTTTTTTAAGAAAAATTTATTGCATAATAAAAATAAATTTAATTTATAATAGAAAAAAAATATGTCAAAATAAATTAAATGAAATCAGATTTATTAAGTAGGTTGTACTTTTCCACTTTCCTTTTGAGCTACATAGTTAATGCTGTTATAGATAACAGCATTAATAGTGTCATATTGGAATAGTTGCCATGATCTTAAGATCTAAATTTTTCTCTTTTTTTATAAATTTTTTATACTTTTTTTAAACAAAAAAAAAAAAAGAACAAAAAAAAATTACATGTTTAACCATGTTGATGAAGTTTATAATGATGTTAATAGCTCAACTAAGAATGATGCAAGAGCAAGAAAGAAATAGAATGAATACATTGGATTATAGAGAAGGGTTAGGGATGGCAAAGTAAATCCACAGGTGCATGCCTGACCAGCTAATGAATGATACTAAACTTATGCTTTTACATGCTTCGTCTCAGGCTGATTGAATGAATGTATGAATGAATGAAGAATGTTCACGGAAAATTTATTATTGTTACTGTTTTTTGTTTTTTTGGTTTTTGGTTTTTTCTTTGTTGATTATTTTTTATATCGCACACTCTACATTGATTTTAGTGTTATTGCATTAGATTTGAGGTGGATCATTTGGTATTGGAGTTTGAGAAATATGGAACTAAATGGAACTCTAAAAGGCCTTTAAATTTTTACATCCAAAACTGAACGGCGTATTGATTTCAGAAGAAAAGTTTTAAGAATTCCATCTATTACATGGATGCAGTAACTTAAAGTCTTCTTTTGTTTTTGGGTTCTATCAAAATAATGAATTAGAGATAAAAATATATAGATTATTGGTTTTTAAAGGGATTGCGAAAGGAAACAGAGAAATACAAAGTAATTAAAGGTTTAGTGAAGATCATTAAATCATTTTTCTTGACGGATCTTTAACTTCTTGATAAGAAAAGATCATTTAGAAAAATTTTGCTTTAAAAATTCTGTCTGATATTTTTCCAAAGAATAGATAAAGTTTCAGACAGTAATTAGATTAGATTAGAAAAATAATATTCAGACGAGATTCAGATCAGATCAGTCCAGATCAATTGAGAATATTATTCAAAATATTCTTTAATAAATTATGATGCAATTTAATCTTTTAAATGTTGGAATGTTTTCAAGTCGGAAATATGAGTTAAGCCTTTTCTATGTTAAGCGCCTCAGTTTAGGTAAACGGATGCAGCTTTTCATACCAAGTTATTAATTTAACTTTTCTAGATAGATTTAACTTATTTTGATTGTGGCTATTTAAAGTCTTTTAAGGCTTAATAGAAAATTCGAAATACCAAAAAATAAAAATAAAAAAATTAAATTCTAAAAAAATTTAAGAATGGCTGTTGGCAAAAAGTAGCATCAATTGTATGTCACTTGCAACATTAAATCTCAACGCTAGCTTTTTAGCAAAAGTAAAAGAAGAAGATGAAGAGAAAGCTGAAGTAAAAGTAAAAGGCAGGGGAAGTAACAAATTTAGTAAGAAGTAAAACAGATCAAAATATGTAATACACACAGTCACATCATCATTATAATCATCATCATCATCATCATCATCATATTATTATTATCATTATCATTATTATTTTTAAAAGGAAAAATAAAAAAATAAGAAAAAAAATTAAGACCAGTGTGATCCAATGAAGCCTTTACAAGTAAAAAAATTACAAGAAAAAATTAAATAAGAAAAAATATGAAAAAAAAAGAAAAAACAAAAAGCAATAATAACAATAATAATAACAAATTACATCATAAAGCGTTCTTGCTTTAAATAAGAAAAAAAAAGAAGAAGAGAAAAAAAAAGCAACTTCTTTATGCATTGAACAACAAAGTTATGTTATGGCAAATGAGATGATCCTGTTTGCTTTTGCTTGCTAAAAATAATGTTGTTAGTGTTGTTGCAACTGTTGCTGTTGCTGTTATCGTTATTGCTATTGTTATTGTTATTGCTATAGTTGTAACATAACTTCTAACAGTTGTTTCATTTGTTGTTGTTGTTGTTGTTGTTGCTTCTTACTATTCTATTTTGTTCTTTCGCTTTTCTTTTAGTTTATTTTATTTTACTTTATTTTATTTTACTTTTTATTTTAATTTGCTATTTGTTGTTGCCTTTTAATAGTCAATGCGTTCACCAGATGAATAACAGCAATTGTAGACTTATCCCCATTTATTTCCAATATTATTGTTTTGGATTTGCTCTCATGCACGTGTGTATATGTATATGTATGTGTGTGTGTGTGTGTGTGTGCAAATATTGTCTGAGTGTTTAGTACACGATGGGAACTTAAAAAAATGTTAGTAAGCAAAAAAAAAAGAACAGCAAAACAAAATAAATGAAAAATGAAAAATGAAAAACATAAAAAAAAGGAAAAACAGGAAAAAATTGAAATAGAAAAAAATTATATGAAACAAAAAGAAAAAATCACTCATTCATTGTAAATGTGTACCAAATGAGAAGTAACTATGTTTTTTGTTGTTGTTGTTGTTGTTGTTGTTAATGTTATTGATGCTGTAATTTGTAATTTATTGTTGTAATTGTAGCCTTAGTGCTACTTCTTCTTCTTCTACTTTTTCTTTATCTCTTCTCTTCATTTTATTCTTAAATTATTTCTCTTCTCATTTTAAATTCTTCTTCTTCATGATCTGCTCATTTCATTTTGTTACTTTGCATTTTCCATTTCTTTTTTTTCTTTTTTACGCGAAAATATTTTACTACATTTTTTTTATTGTTTGCAATCTAATTAATAACTTTCATAACTAAGACTAACGGTTGATTAATCTCTCTTGTATTATATTACAGCCTTTAAAATTAATATTAACAAAACAAAAAGAAAAATCTTTCCTTTGCATTCTCTAACTCACTTTATTGTTGCTTCTTCTTTCCTTAAATCTTTTTATTCTTAATCATAGTTTTTATTTATTAAAATTTTGTTTTTACCTTTTTCGTATAACAATAATATTTGTATTATAAATGTTCAAGTGTTAAACGAAAATTAAACGGCGATAAAGTCACTTAAACTCTACGATCTAGAATCATATTTGCCAGTTTTTCATGAAGCTAAACTGGATTCATAGATTCCCGATTTACTATCAAGCTTATATTTAAAAATTTAAATTCTCGATTTACGTAAAAACGTATCTAGGACTTTGGATTTAAGTTTCCTTGAAACTTTAGAGTTTTATGTGTGAAAGTCTTTAAAGTTCTTAGTTCTGATTCAAAATTTTTACTTAAAAGTTCTAAAAACTCTAAATCTGCGATTCTTTGTTTAATTCTTAAGGTTTATTAAACTTGAATTAGGCGCTTGATTCATAATTCTAGATCTTCGAATTATGCTTTAAATTGGCCTAACTCTTCATTAATGTTTAAAAGCCCTAAAAAAGTTGAATTTTTGATTTATCCTCGATAGTTTCTAGAAGTGTAGAATTTTTTTATGTTTGAAGGTCTATGGAATTTTGAAACTCATAATTTGTAATGAAAATCTCTACAATTCTACATTGTGCATGTATACTTGAAATTATCCAGGAATCGCTTGATTTTAAAGCCTTTTTCATTGTGAACATTTAAACTTCAAAATACAAATTTACACTTACAAGAAAACAAGGTCATAAAAATTGACGAACTAATCTAAGTTTTAAATTGTTTAAATTGTTGCCACTTAAGTAATTAAGCCTTGAAAAGCAAATCAGTTGAAATTTTTTACTATATTTTGAGTATTTTTGCAATTTTTTTTTCAAATTACATTGTTTAATATTTATAATAACAAATTGATGAAATTTGGAATGCGCCATCATAAATGAAAAGTATCAGAAGTGCGGCCATGGAGATAAATAAAAAGAAATTTAAGTAGAGATGCAAAAAAATTAATATAACATTAAAAACAAAAAAATATATCTAATGAGATCTAAAATCGATGAAAATTTTTGCAAATATATATAAACACATACATTTGTACATATCCATATATATATATATAAATATGTATATGTATGTCTATATGTATATTAAGCGAAAGAAATTGGCGTGTGGAATTCAATTATAACGAATTCTCACGACCAACGGTGACACAACACATACTTTGCTATCGTTATGAATTTGTTATGGCCTATCATGAAAATAAGTTTTCCACTAATTCTAATTATCATTCTTATTCTTCAAGCATTTTTCTATAATGGTCAGGCTATAACAATAAGGAAACAGCAGAAAATTAAATGGCGGCTAAAAATGAAATACAAAAAAAAAAAACAGAAGCAGAATTGAAAGATAAACGTAATAAGACAATAAATGAGAACAATAAATGAGAGTGTAATAATAACACAACAACAGCAGCAATAATAATAATAAGAAGAAGAAGAAAATAATGTAAAAAGAAAAAAGAGGAAGGTAAAACTAAATGCAAAATCTAACTATAAATTTTATTACGTATGAACATTTGCTCATACATTTATTTATATGAATTTTTTGTATTTACATGCGCCTACAGATAAATACACTTAATATATATATATATATATATATATATATACATGTACATATATTTATATGGATCTATAATACATGCAAATATATTGCAGTAAATAAATTAAGTTAATAAGTTTTTGGTTCAAGTGGCCACTTTCTTTAAAAGTTTCCACACTCAATCGATCTAGTCAGGCTGTTAAGCATTCTAAAAAGTTCACATTTCTCAAGATAATTTATGATAAAAATGCAAAGCATGTACCAAAGGTTGCAAGCTTAAATATAATCTTGTCGGATATTTTTCTCTTTTTTTTTTTTTTTAGGTGTATTGGAATGAATCCATCTTTTTTGCATATAAATTCAGAAGTGATCTTTTATTGATTCATTAGATTCTCTGGTCTGAGCAGTAGTCTATTCGAAAGTCTCTTAGGCGTGCTTATAAAATTTGAGTGGTTCCAACATGTGAAACTTTTGGAAAAAATTTGGATAATTTGGATAATTTTTAGATAAATTTATTTATTTCCTATTTTTCTCTAAAAATTTGATCTGTCAATAATGACATTATACATTTGTCACAATGGTAACTTATTGACCTATATGTTATATATGAACTTATACACATATAAGTATATAAATGGACTTCTAAAACAAAAACAAAATATCAAAAAAAAATTTAAATGAAATGAAATGACACAAAAAGAAATAACGATCGCGCAAACGAATAGGAATTATAAATGATAATCATATTCAGTTATAGTAATAATGATAATAATAATAATAATAATAAAAAAGACTAAAATAAAACATGCGATTGTCGCCTGCCCCACCAATGGAATGCTTATTATTATTAAGTTAAAAATTTGCACGTTTTTTTTTTGGTTTTGTTTTTTTTTTGTTTTTGTTTTTGAATTTAAAAGCAATAGCAATAACAACAACAATAGAAGCGACTTATAAATTATGTTATTTTATTATAAAATAAAGGACAGCAACAAATTGAAGGTTAAGTGAAAAAAAAATTGTCCAGCACCCTCTTTCAAAAAAAAGGGTTAGTAAACTTGTCTTTTTTATCTATGAGTATATAATAAGCGTGAATAAACTTTAAAACATTCGTTTTATTCATTAGTATTTATTAAGCGGAGACTTAAAGTTGTTTTGGGCGCTTTTTAATTTCACTTGATTTTCCAATTTCATGTGTGACGGAAATGTGACAATGACTCAAAAAAAGAAAAAGAAAGAAACACAACTTTTTTTTTATTAAGAATTAGGGCTAATGGTAAAGGGGCAAAGTTATAGTTTATCAGATGAGAACGGAAAATATAGTTACAAGTAATTTTGGTAATTTCGGTAATTTCCAAGAAAAATGTGGCAACACTGGTAAAAATTATTGCGCTTCTTTTCTCGCTATTTTTCGTCTCTAGATGATAGTTATAAAATTCATAAATGGGAAATGTTATGTCATTTAAGGAAAGCTATAAGAAATATGGCAACTTTGCAAAATCAAAAAAAAAAACAGAAAACATTTCACAATTTTATTCACAATTTTTAAAGAAGACTTTATAAGATTTCTTAAAGTGATGGTGGCCAAGAGAGCAGGCAGGTTAGACGTATAAACATGATACTTAATTTTATTTGATATTTCGACAAAGTGGAAATGTGGCAACATCATAAATATACATATAGCTTTTTCTCATATAACTTCCTAATAAATTAGGCAGATACCAGTAAAGGAGATGAGAAAATTATGTTATCAAAGCAGGATAGAAAGAAGTGTCATAAGTAACCTAGTTTGTTGTCCAATTACGCTTGTGAAAGAAATGTGGCAACACTGTAAAAAAAGAAAATCTTCCCATACAATTCCATTTTTCTCAATAGACTGAATTGAAACTTATTTATTCTGTTGCAAAGTCAACATGATTGTGTTGACGACATTCGAAGACGAGCCAAGTGCGAATTGTAAACCAAAGTAAACAAAAAACAAACAAAAAAAACACAAGAAAACCAATGCAAAAAAAAAAAGTTAATGAATTTGAAAATGTTGGGGTTATTAGATATTTATATAAGTATAAGTGTATGTATGTATGCATGTATGTGTGTACATATGTAATTTATAAGCGAGGTTATAACTCATGGATAATGCGGGGGTAATGAGACAAAAGCTTACAAAAAGACAGATAAACATCAGTAATGAATTTAAGAAAATTTAAATAAAATCTCTCCACCGTAGCATTGTTATGCAAATGATAACGTTTGACACGCAATGCGACAAGTACATAAAATATACAAAATATATTTACATATACATACATACACATACACATACACATACACATACACATATACATGTACATATACAAAAATGAAGACGAAACAATTATTTGAAAGAAACAACATCAATCACGTTATTGTAATTTCAATGTTGTTGACGGTGCCAGCAACATTATTAACAATAAACTTGGAAATATCGACATTCGATGAGGATAATGCCAACGCCAATGTCAACTACAATAGCGATAACAATAACAACAAAAACAACAGCAACGACAGCGATAGCAATGGCGGCAGAAATGCCATTTTTTTCCTCTTTTTTTTTTTGTTGTAAAATGATTCTCTAATAAATGCGCGCTTTAACTTTGCATAACTATTCGGTTGTTACAAAAAATTTTCAATTATTTATGAAATAAATGTGATTAGGAAATTTTTTTTTGTGAAGCTTCATAATTTCATTGGATTTGATCGGCCCATTTTGAAATATTTCTAAACGCTTACGATCTAGCGAATTCTGCATACGGCTTTCACTTATAACTTCCTAATCAAGGCCATTTTTCATCTGAAATTTCATCTAAAATGATTGGTTTACAGAAATATTTATAACCAGTGTTGCCACATTTATGATTTAAAAAAAAATGTTGACAACTTTTCAATATGACTCAATATTTTTGTGAAGGTAAAATTTAATTGCTAAGTTTATATAAAATTAGAATTAATTATACGTAACACCCGTAGATTCATGTTAATTACATTACGTTATGTTAAATTATGTTAAAATCTAAATCACTGAGCACAACAAAAATGAATGAATTGATTTTTTAAAATGCTATATATTCCTGTAGTAAAGTTTTATTTAAGAGTGGGCGGTTACAAACACGCTATGTCTCAATGGCTTTTTAGGTATCTTAAGTAAAAAATAGCAACAATAAAATATCTTATTTAACAAAAACAACTAAAAACAAAACAGCAACAAAAGTTCCCTATAAATTGTTTAGAGCGTGGAAACTGACAAATGGAAACTGAAAACTGAAAACTTGAATTAACAAACTAAAACATTATTGCAATTATTTAAAAATGGAAGAAATATTAATTCTAATAATAAGAATAATAACATTAAAAATAATAACAAAAAACAACAAAAACAACAACAATAATAATAATAATAATAATAATAATAATAATAATAATGATAATAATAATGACAATATCAATGCATTGCATGAAAATGGTGGCTTCTGTCTAATTGCATTTTATTTTTTTTTTAATTTTTATTTTATTTTGCTTATTTTTTTGCAAAATTTTATTTAACGTTGACGTCTTAATTTCTACACAATTATTGCCTACGACTTACAAATGCAATTGCGTTTCTATTGCAATTACATTTAAATGAAATACATCTATCTCTTTTTTATTGTATCGTTCTCTCTTTCTCTCTCTTTCTTTCTTTCATTTGTCATAATAAATTATGATGAAGCAGGAAGGAAAATAGGAAAAGGAAAAGGGTGTTACAGATGTTTTTTGTGACAGCAAAATAATACCAAACACGAATTAACTTAAGCAGTAGCGGCAACAATAACAATTGCAAAAACAACAATAACAACAACAAGAAGAAGAAGAAGAGCAATATAAATGAGCAGATAAACAAATGTAAACACGAAAATTTTAAATAAAAATGTTAAAGTAGAAATATGTTGCATGTTTCACTATAAATATGTTGATGGTGCCGTCGTAATATACAACAATAATAAATAGACAGCTGGACAGACGGACAGCTAGACAGAGAGACAGAGAAATAACCATGACAATGACAATAACCAATAACCAATAACAATAACAAATAACAATAACAATACAATAATACCAATAACAATAACAATAAAATATAAGCAATAAACAATAGCAATAACAATAAACAATAACAATACAATAATACAATAACAATAACTACATAACAATCAACAATAACAATACAATAACAATAACAATAACAATAACAATAACATAACAATAACAATAACAATAACAATAACAATAACAATAACAATAAACATAACAATAACAATCAACAATAACAATAACATACAATAAACAATAACTAATACTACATAACAACTAACAATAACAATACAATCATACTCATACAATAACAAATAACAATAACAATAACAAACAATAACAATACACAAACATAACAATAACAAAACACATAACAAATAACAATAACAATAACATAACAATAACAATAACAATAACAATAAAAATAACAATAACAATAACAAATAACAAAACAATAAATCAATAACAATAACAAAACAACATACAAAACAATAACACAATAACAATATACAATAACAATAACAATAACATAACAATAACAATAACAATAACAATAACAATAACAATAACAATAACAATAACAATAACAATAACAATACAAATAACATAACAATAACAATAACAATAACATAACAATAACAATAACAATAACAATAACAATAACAATAACAATAACAATAACAATAACAATAACAATAACAATAACATAACAATAACAATAACAATAAACATAACAATAACAATAACAATAACAATAACAATAACAATAACAATAACAATAACAATAACAATAACAATAACAATAAACAATAACAATAACAATAACAATAACAATAACAATAACAATAACAATAACAATAACAATAACAATAACAATAACAATAACAATAACAATAACAATAACAATAACAATAACAATAACAATAACAATAACAATAACAATAACTAACATAACAATAACAATAACAATACAATAACAATAACAATAACAATAACGATAACGATAACGATAACGATAACGATAACAATAACAATAACCAATAACAATAACAATAACAAAAAAGCAACAATAGAAGAAATCAATGTCTACGCATTGTCTTTGCAACCTCGCTTGTAAGAATATCTTATGGCCAAAAGTTATTGTGCGAAACGCGTTGAAAGAGTCTCCATTGCATTTTTTTCGCTTGGTACCATTTTTTATTTTATTTATATTTTAACTTGCCTTTTTTGTAATCTTCAGACACGTTCACTTGGTTGCATTTTATATATAATTTCAATTATAATAAAATTCTCATGCATCTTCTTTTATGTTGTACATTTCTCTCTCTCTTTTTTTTCTGGGTCTTGCCATCTTTGTTGCGGTACCTTTTTGTTTCTTCATTATACACATATTTATTATCATTATGATTTAATGCAAATGGTGTTAACTGCTTTTAATATTATTATTATTATTATTATAACAACAATAAATACAACAATTACAAACAACAACAACAATAAAAATATATAATAAAAGATTTATATATTATTTATTCTATTATAATTACTATTATTATCATTATTATTGCATGTATCATGAATTTTTTAAAGCAACAACAAAACAAAACAAAAAGAAGAAGTAAAGAAGATAACGCAAGAGAATCCTAATCAGTTGGAAGAAAAAAAGGTTAATTCTCTTTCTTTAACATTAAAAAAGTAAATAAGGTTTAAACGGGTTCAAAACATTTCCATTGACTTCTTAAAATTAAATAATTTTTCATAATTAATTTCCATGAAAGTTTATTGTTGTGTAAATATATACAAAATATTGCGTTATTATTTCATATATTTTACAAGGGGGCCATATCAATAATTTTTTAAAAATTCATTTAATCAAATAAAAATTAATTAATAAAATTAAAATTTTATTAACTAAGGTGGTTATTTGGCCACATTAGTAAAACATACTTAATTAACATTTAATTAATTAAGTGGTAATTAAAGAATTACTTAATTAATTAAAGAATTAATTAATCATTTAATTAATTAAAAAATTATTTAAGTAATTAAAGAATTAATTAATTAATTAAAGAATTAATTAGTTAATTTAAGAATTAATCAATTAACTAAAGAATTAATTAGTTAATTTAAGCATTAATCAATTAATTAAAGAATTAATTAATTAAAGAATTAATTAATTAAAGAATTAATTGTTTAATTAATTAATTAAAGAATTAATTAGTTAATTTAAAAATTAATTAGTTAATTTAAGAATAGATTAATCAAAGAAAGAATAGATTAATCAATTAATTAAATAAAAATAATTAATAATTTAATTAAAGAATTAATCAATTAATTGAAGAATTGATTTATTAATTAAAGAATTAATTAATTAAATGAAGAATTAATTAAGTGATTAATTAATTAAAGAATTAATTGATTAAAAATTAAAGAATTAATTAATTAAATTAATGTAGAAATAATTAGTTCAAAATTAATTAAGCAAATTATAATTATTTACTTAGTTAATTACTCTTCTCAACATTGAATTGTGCCATTTAGGACGAGAAAAATAGTCGGTTTTTAAAGGATAACAGCAACAAAGAGAGTCATTAAAATATCCCAGATAAATAAATTTGGATTTACGTAGACTTAAATTCAATTAAATTCTTTTAAATTCACTCAACTTTACCGAGATGTATATAACAGGCAGGTATTCTAGACTAAGCTTAATTCCATAATTCCATATATAATTCCAGCCATGTGATGGGTTTCCAGCGATTTTTTCTAAGAATTTTTGAGCACTAGTTTTCTCAGTCGCGTCCTTTTTGAATTTATTGATATATTCTAATATCGCGAGGTATTTTTGTCAATGATTTTGCGAGAAGAAAATCTCACTATTTCAATCAATGATTTTCCTTCAGCAAAACTCTACAATCTACAATTCTCCATTCATCTAAAGATCGAATGCTTAACGGAATCACATTTTTATTTTCCATTTAGATATTTGATGTAGTTCTTTTTTTTCTTCATAATTTTCTGTGGGTGTCGAATATTAAGTAACAATAATTGCAATCAAACGAAATACAAAGAAAGCAAATATATAAAAATAATGGCTTGGCCAATGTAAATAAAACTCAAATGCAAAAGTGAGTGAATTTTTCAAGTACGTAATAATTATCTAAAAAGGAAAAATTAAAAATAAAAAAAAGAGAACGAAAAAAAAAACTGGAAATCAAACAAAACTAAATAAACAAACCTAAATAAGAATTTCCTGTTAAATTGCAACAATAGAACTAGAGTACGATTTATAAAATTCATCCCTAACGTTCCTCTGTAATTGGATTATGTTGTAATAAATTATTAAGAGATTATAAAAAAAAGTTAGACAAATAAAGAAAATATTAAAACGAAAAAGCCGAAAAATGCTACAATTTAAAAAAAAAAAAAAAAAAAAAAAAGAAAAATACAAAAGAAAATTGAAAGCCAAGAACGCAAAAAACAAGCCGAAAGAAATATTAAATAAATAAATATAATCTCTGCAAAAAAAATTGTATTTTTATCTCGGTTTATTAGCTACTATTTGTTTTTTTTTTTTTTGTAATTTGCTTTGACTATTTTTGTTCTTTAGATTTAGATAACATCTGTATTCATTCAAGCAACAAAATGGCGTGCCAAATGCATCTTTTGTTATTGTTTTTGTTACTGCTTTTTATTGTTGTTTTCTTTTATTATTTTGTATTGTTTTGTTTTTTGTTTACGGTTATTCGCTGGCTTTATTTATTACACAATTCAAATATTAATAGATAAATTTCAATGGAAATTATCAAATGGTTCGTATTTAGAACATTTCATTACATTTCATTTTCATTTTCATTTTGCCATAATCATAAAATTCTACATTGAAGTATTATTATTACATTTATTATTATTCTATTCTATTCTAGTGGATTCTTATTGTTTGATCATTTCTAAGATTATTAAAATTTTCCATTTCTATAAGAATTATATTAAAAAAAATTTTTTGTTTTTTCAAAATGCTCCAATGAATTCCATATAAATAGCGTCAATTACATGAATATCTTATTTATTGTGCATTGTGAAATGCAAAAAATAACAAAAAATAACAAAAAAAAAAGAAAAGAATTAATAAATTCTATTATTTCGTTGCTGTTTTTTTTTTGCATATTTGTATGACTGATTTAAGAGAATAATTTTCTTGAAATTTAAATTCTCATGAATTTCTTTAAAACCACTTTAGAATTTCTACTCTTTTTTTTTTGATTTTAGGGCTGAAAACTTCTAATGACTATGAATTAATTAATCACTTTCTCTTAAATTTAATGTCAAGGCATTTCTAGAATTAAGCAGGCAATTTAAAAAACTCTACAGAGAGAACTAAGTGCACTCTTTTGACAATTTAAATAGAAATTTTTTTTCTGCATATTAAATTCTATATACTTTATGCATATGTACTTTACAAGTATTTTTAAAATTGTAAGTACTTTAGGAAGTACCTATTAATTACCATTTAATTACTTTTTAATTACTTTAAAATTATTTGCAATTCCATTTTGAAATTTTGCTTGTTAAAAATTTCAATTACATTGAATTACATGACGTGTCTATTTTAATAAATAAGATTTAAAGATAAAAAAAGAAAATATTAGAAAACGAATTTTTTTTTGATTTAGTTTAAAATTGTATTTTCATTTTACCAATTTTTGCTAAAATATATCGAAAAAATTTTTTTTAATATTGTGGATATATTTTAAATCCTTTGTCCATTATGGGAGTAAATTCCTAATATACATAATAGAGATTGGTGTACTTAAGTAAAAAAAAAAGAAAATACAAAACGTATCAATTAAATGTTAATTTGAGTGACAGGCCTGATATTCATTACATAACAGTTGTAAATTATATAAATACATAAATATAAATGCCACATAAAATTGAAGAATTATTTGTAATGGTTTTACGTTCGTTGATGATGATGATGAATGATAAATAAATAGATTTATTGTTTTGAAAATGCAGATGGTTATAAAAAGGGAGGGAAAGACAATCGAGATCTAGAGAAAAGCCATATGAAATTAAAAAAAAAAGAATTAAGTACATGCCCTGATATCCTTTTTTTTTACTTTTGAATAGACACTCAACAAACAACGCACACACAGCATCTGTCATCCATTTCAAATTCCATTTCCCTTTTACTCGTTTTTTTTTCTATTCCAATTCTATTGTTGTACACAAATTTCAAGTTGTTCTGTATTTGCTTATTAATTGCGTTATACAAGTTTTTTTTGTTTAAATAATTTTCAATGAGGGTGATTTATCTGTTTATTCTGCCAACTGCCGCTAACTCTGCTTCTATCACTGTCATTGTCACTCTTTCAATTATTTTTGTTATTTGCTTTTATTGCTAGCTTTGTCTAACTTACTTCCTTTACCTCTCTTTCTTTTTTATCTTTCTTTCTCCGATGGCTTTTTCTCTCTGCAAATATTCTCTTACATAAGCAGAATGAATGCAGAGAAATTTTATATTCTTTGAAATGGATCTTTTCATTTTCAGTTTTATGATATTTCATTTTATGATTTTGTCAGGAAAACAACAAACAACGAAAGAAAAATGTCGATGATTCAAAGGGCAAATGTTCAATACTGTTGTTGTTGTAATTTTTCTATTTTTTTTTCGGCTTTTCATCTTTGGTTTTCTGTATCTGTTTCTGTTTCTGTCTTTTTCTTGTTTTAGAAAATTTTCAATCTTCGTTGGTTGGTTCCTGATTTAATGTCACATACAACGACAACAACAAAAACAAAAAGAAGAAGAAGAAGAAGAAGAAGAATAAAAAATGCTTCTGCCTGATATTTTGTACGCTCTTAAAGCATGACACACACACATATATATAGATACATAAACGCACTCATACACTCACACATTAATGAGTTTATTCTTGTATGGCCCTAATTGTCATTTGTTATTAGAAATTGTTACATTGCACTAATCGTTTGTTGTGGTTGTGGTTGTGGTTGTTGCACACTGCTATTATTCTTGTATTCTTGTATTGTTTGTTGTTGTTGTTGTTGTTAATGTTAATGTCATTACCTTAAATTTCTATTGGTTTAATGCATATTTTTATAAAATGAAAATGAGTCATTGCAGGCCAATGAAAAGCCAATGTCTTTTGTCTCGTGACGAAATATCACTTTAATTTGTAAATGTCATTTTGTTAATTAATGTTTGGCTGCTTAGTGAGAAGAGAGAACTTATTATCTGGACTTTTTCATTATGATTTTCTGCTTAGTTTTATTCAACTTTCATACGCTGCATTTTAAGAAAAATTGTGAAAATAAAGTTAAAAAAATTCGTTTGCAATTTTTAGTTTCTTTGCTATGTAAAAGTTGACCAAAGTGCTTGATACAATAATTGTCCATTCCGAGATATAAATTCAAAAAGTTTAGTTTAAGTTTCCTTTTTACGTATTTGTAGGTTTTTATGATTTTTTCTTCAACTGAAAAATATGTCAAAAATTTTTCGATTTTACGAAATTTACTAATTAAACAAATCGATCGATGGTTGACTCTGCTTTTGGTAATTTTTTTGATTTTTATAGATATTGTATTGTTGTTGTAATATTTCTGTTACACTTCAATTCACGTTAGTACAATTATTGCATGTTTCTTCTTCTTGTTACTTGATTTTCTTTTATTTTTCTTTTATATTAATTTATCGTGATTATTATTATTGTTAAGTTTTATTGTTGTTGTAATTAACGTTAGTATTGTTGTCATTATTGTTGTTATTTTATTTGCAATTGTTAATTTTACTAAAATTTAATTAAATCACAATTTTATGCGCGTATTCACTGACGACGATTAATGCGACTTTATTACAAATATTTCTCTGTTATTTGTTGCTTCTCATTTCTTCTTGTTTTATTTTTTTTTTGTTTCTTCTTTGGGTTTTGTATAATAGAAAACTATTTCACTAAAAGTAAAACTACAACAAAACAAAATTGTTGAAATAAATTTTTTTCTCTGTTAATGTTGAAAAATTTGAAGAAACATTTTCGAAATTCAAATGAAATTAAAACTTATAATAAACTTTGCAAAATAGATGCATTGAGCTTAAAGAAGGTTCATTTTAACGGTAATTTAGTTAAAATAAAAAGTTAAAAGAATAAAAAAATTTAAAAGAGAGATTCTGATTAACGGGCCGCACATTTTACAATTAAAATTTTAATTAAGCGAGAAGAGAATGCTAAAGAATAGCACAGGAATATGGAGAATAATTGAGTCTGATACATGAAATTGAAGATCATAGAGAATGGATGAGAGAGAGATGGAATTTTTAGAACGCTTAAAGTCGAATGACGATAACTATCGAAATATATGAATCAAATTGATTTTAATAAATTTGTGAATGCTTCTAACTTTTCAAGTTGGGAGAGTAGTTACGGCAGTCGCGATTATAGCAAGAAAAAGAAAATATCAAGATTCAAAAATTCTTCTTGGAACAATCATTTCTGATGCTGAACGATTACTTCGAACTTTCTAAAAAAAAACCATCTATGCCGCTAAATTTCCATTTACGAAATCATCCAAAGTTTTCGTGAGGTTTGTATTGCGATTTTTGGTTTATTTTGCTCAA
Source organism: Melophagus ovinus (assembly GCA_023089585.1). NCBI lineage: Eukaryota > Metazoa > Arthropoda > Insecta > Diptera > Hippoboscidae > Melophagus > Melophagus ovinus. The sequence continues at coordinate 10,763,939 of JAKKIB010000178.1, forward strand.
ATTTCATAAAATTAATCAGAGAGTTAAAAAAATGTTTTTTTTTAATATAAATTTTTCTTTTACATAAATAGATTTATGTATTTATGTAATTAGTGGCATATGTAACAAACAATCATAGAGGCATTAGTGCATGAAAGGAATATTTAACATCTTTGTTTCCTTTTTTGTTTCTGTTTTGTTGCTGGTTTTTCTTTGTTATCGCTTTTGCTTATGGTGATTTTTTTTATTTGTCTTTTCTTTAAAGCTTTTAACATTCGTTGATTGTTACACATAAATGCACAATTCGAATGAGTGATAAGAGTGAGAGAAGAAGGAGAGAGAATGAAGAGCGCCTAAGAGTTAGAAAGATATAGAAAGAGATGGAGAAAGCCTGATCATGTTTCATGGTTTAATTATCATGCTTCTGTTTCGCTTTTTCTTTTGTTTTCTTTGATTTTGTATAATTTTTGTTGCCATTTTTCTTTTTTCATTTGCGTTACGCAGAAAGTCACGAGTGAATGTTTGTCTTCTTCTTTTGTTACTTCGTCGTCTTCGTTTGGTTTTTCTATGTGTGTTTTTGCATGATAAATAATGGAATAGCGTTTGTTACGGTACGTTATTGTTGTGTTACCGTTATTTTCCAGTATTGCACACTTTCTATATAAAGTGAAAAAGAAGTATGATAAAAGGAAAGTAGCAAAGACAAAGGGAGTGAAAAGCAAAACAAAAGCAAAATATTTATGCAAGTCCGAAATGATCATATACAAGCACATGCACGCATACACATATATGCACATTTATCTACTTCTTTCATTTATGTCTTTTGATTACCTTTTCTTTCTTTTATAAATTCATAATGGCGTTTTAATGATCATTTATAATTTGTATAGAACGTTAAGGCTTACTGTTTCATATTATTTCTTTTAGTTTTGTTTTGTTTTACTTTGCTTTGTTTTATTTTTCGTTTTTTGGATGTCTCTTTTTTTTTTTCTTGTTTTATTGTATTTTGAGTTGTTTTAGTAATGTCCAACCAACCAAAAAGTATAATATAATTCAATAGAGAGCTTGACCTCCCGACACTTGAATCGGGAGATCTCTATGAAAAAATTTAACTTTAGCTAAAAACTTTGCTAAACCTCTGCCCATACAAAGAACTTTTAATTACAATTTTCTAGATATTTTTGGCATATTCAAGTGCTACTATTGTGCTTTGATTTAGTACGTTTAGATACTAAACGTACTAAATCATCGTTTGGATCGTTAGGAACGATCCAAACGATGATTCATAATAGAAGTTACCGAAAAGATCACAAACCATTCAGAAAGTTGAATAAAAAATTTTTGCTTTGCATGGACTCTTTTATATGTGAATTGTCACGATAGAGAAATGACACTGATTGGTTTAACATTTTCCATATTAATCGGTTTTGAAATTTACGATTAATTTCATGGGGAAGGCTAATTAAAAGGATCGGTGTTTGCAATTTACTCGATGTGTCTGATCTATTTCGTTTTGGCTTGAACAAGTGAAGTTAAGTGTTGTTAAGTGTTGGTTTCTTCAGTTAATCATGATATAAAAAATTAAGCATTAGAATTTTTTTTAAAGACAGAAAACATCTAAAAAATATTTCACTTTAGCTTTATTTATCTTTTTCTTTGTGTAGCAAATCATCATTTCGTTTCTTCATCTTTTTTTTTTTTGTTTTGTTTATTGAAAAGTACAGTTTTTCTGTTTCTTCATTGTTTCTTTCTTCCCATTTTATGATCAATTTTGATTAACACTGTGTGCAGCAGTAAACGGCAAACCATCAGTAACCATTTTGTTTATCTGCTTTTTGTCAAGCCAAAAAAAAAAAGAAACAGAAAAAAAACAAAAGTGGCCTAAATCAAGTAAAAGAAATAATGAACCAATCGTCTAAACCAATCAGCCAACCAACACATACGAATTTTGTGCCACATAAATTGTTAAAGAAAAAAGATACAAACATCGGGAAAAAAAATATGAACGGAAATTGCTGACTTGATGTTATTAGTTTGAAAATTCCTTTTTTTTGCTCGATTCTTCTTACCATAATCTCAATTTCAACTTTTATTAATGTTGTTTCATTTTTTTCTCTGCTTTTTTTTTGTTCAGATTTTGTTTATATGTCTCTTGTGCTTTGTTTTGTTTAATGAACGAATTGATATTTTTAATGGTTAGTTGAATGAAAATTTTACAAATTTGGTTTGAGATCGTTTGAGTTTCAATTTTATATTTGAATTTGATTTTGGGTTACGGACATTTCTCTCTACTACTGTTTTTATCTCTTTCTTCTCTTACTTTCTATCTCTATCTCTTTCATACATATACCATAAGTTTATGGTAAAGGATTATTATCTATACAAATTTGTTAGACTTGATTGTTGTAATTATTAATGTTGTTGTTGTTGTCGTCGTCGTTTATTTCTTGATTAGCATTCTGGTTTTGTGTTTCTATACCGTTATGGAAGCATTTGCATTTCAAATTATTGGTTCCAATTTTAGTTTTCTTCATTTTTATTTAACAAAGAGAAGAAGAAGAAGAAAACTCAAAAAAAGAAAAGAAAGAAACAAAGCCCAACCAAACAGAAAAAGCTAATTGTCTCCAATCACGTAAATTGATCGATACATTTATCGATCGAGAATGTTCAAATTAAATTGCTTCGTAGAAGAAGAATTTTCGGGTTTTGTTTTTTTATTTTTTTTGCCTAATTTTTCTCTGCTGTTTTCTTTTTTTTCTTTTTGAATTCTTGATTGTCTCTTAATTACGTAATTTCTTCTGTTGCGTTTCCTTATTTCATTGTCTCTTCTCAATTCTTTAGTTGCCTTAGTTTAATTTGCCCTTTTGTCCTTATTGGCCTTTTTTTGTTCCACTTTTTTGCTTTTCATTTCTTTTTTTTGAGGTTAGATTTAAGTGCAGGCTTATTAAAATTTTCTTTTCTTTAACTCAACAAAATTATTCTCTCTATGAAAAAAGAGTTGAATAAAAATATGAGGAAAAAAAAAACGCTTTGCAAAGGAGAAAATGAAATGAAAAAACACATGCAACCAAAGCGATTAATTAAGTTTGAAATGTTTTGATTAATAATTCCGTTATTATTATTAATTAAATTAGTTTAATTAATAGTTTTAGATCATTATTATCATAATGATCATTATTAATATCATCATAATCTTCATTTAGAATGTAAAAAAAAGGCAACTAGATGAAAGATTATTTTGGTAGCTGTTTCAATTCTTCAAGGCGATGTCGCCTTTTTTTGTTTTTGTAATTCTTAGAATTTTTCTTTTTCATTTTATTTTTAGAAGTTTTGCTGATCTTGGCAAAGATGCTTTAGAGGTTTTTGTTCCTATTGAATTTTCGTTTCATCTTAAACAAACGTCACATAAAATAAAATCAAAAAGTCATTAGAAAAAGTCAAGTACAAGTCAATTTTTATTAATATTCCTGCACAATAAGACTCTTAGAATCCATTTCTCCTCTGATGTTAAAAAACAAATTTCACACTTTTCAAATGTCATAAAAATTGTTTTAGCACTCTTAAAAATCTTTCACAAAAACCTTCTCTGAAAGGCCATGTGAACTTAATGAGAGTTTTTATAGGGATTTATAAGGATCTGCCCCCTTCTGAAACTTTCAATTTCGTGAAGTATGCAAAATTAGTTGATTGTAGACCAAAATTATGGACTCTTGATTCCCTCAACAACTTTTCATAGTTTTAAAATAATTAAGAATAATTCGATTATATCTGGAAGCTATAAAAATATTATGATAGATCCATTTTAAGCACAAATTTCAATTGAAATGCATTTTTCAACGATTTTTAAATAGAAAACTATTTGCAAAACACAATTAAATGATAATATTTGTTGGCGGAAAAATTTTAGATTGAAAATTTTGAAAATACAGATATAAAAAACAATTTCGATATAACATAAAAGGAATTGTAAACGGCCTCAAAAGGAATAAATTTATGATCGAAATTTTATGATCGAAAATTCTTTAAAATCTGAAATAAGACGAAACGAACTATAATAACAAAAAAAAAGAAAAGAAAACCAATTGATATGATTAATATTCTGAACTTTTCGTTATTGTTGTTGTTATTGTTTTCTTGCTTTACAAATTTCATGCCACCATTTCATGCGGTTTCTTGCAAATGTTAAAGATTAACGTTAATCTGTTTCTCTTTTTTTTTGTTTTTGTATTTGCCATTTTTTTAATTTAGTTAAAGATTGAAATGATGCTTTTTAGTTGTGTTGCCTTTGCCTTTTTTTTGCCTTTGTGTTACCCTTGTTTTTTATATGGCTAAAATGTGGCATTTGCGACTAAATTTCAAGTTTCAACGAAGAGACATCAGGACATATAATTTGAGGAAAGAAATTAAATAGCAGAAGAATAATGAAATGAAGGAAACGTGGACTGAAATGACTAAAATCCCCCCCCCCCCCCCCCCCCACCACCAAAAAAAGAAAAAAACCAAAAAAAATAAGCGTTTCATAAAATGAATGCGAAAGCGAAAAAATTATTGAAAATGTTTTCGCAGAACTTTGCATTGTTATTGTTGTTGTTTCTGATTTAGCTAAAGCGACAATGAAGAACAAACACAGAAAAAAAGTAGACAATAAGTAGAAACAGAACAGAGAACAGAGAAAAAGTAAAAAAGAAACGCAGAAGAAAAAGAAGAAGAAGAAGAATAAAAAATAAAATGAAATCAAATGACCCTGCGATCTTTTTTAAAAGAAATTCCATTAAAATTAGTACCTCCCATGTGTCATACACGAAATACATACAAACATAATTTTATGTATATCAAGTTAACAAAAAAAAAGGAAAACAAGAAAAACAACAAACAAAAGAATTAAAAACAAAAGAATGGCGACAGGCATATACACACACAGACACAGCCTAACCAAAAGAAAAGTATAGCAAAGTATAACAAAGATGATGACAAAGGCATAGGCGAAGGCCAAGAAGAATAAGAAGAAGAAGGACAATCACAATGAAATTAAAATGGATAAGAAATAGAAAAAAATATAAGTAGAATGAACGAAATGCGAATATTCTATAAAATATATCAAACATATACACAAACAAACACACACATACATGCACATACCCATACACACATATACATGCACATTAAGGTATATTGAATGTTGAAAAAAAAGGAGACACTAAAATTAAATAAAAAGAAAAGAAAAGCCTAAGTAATAATAACAATAACAATAACAATAACAATAACAATAACAATAACAATAAGAATAAGAATAAGAATAAGAATAAAAATGAAAATGGGAAAAGAATAATAGCAAAAAAATTATATTAGGAGAAGGAGAAGTGTAGAAAACTGAAAACTGAAAAGACAAATAATTATGATGATGCAGATGCAGAAGCAAAAGATGTCGAAGAGTAATGAAAAGTAAAGTGAACAGGATCTAGCAAAAACAACAACAAAAACAACGGTAATAATAATAATAATAATAAATACCAAACCACACAAATCTTTTTAGGATCATCTGAAAGATACACACGACACCGCCACCGTTACCCCTATCGTCATCGTCGCTGCCTTCTTAGAACATTATACCTCAACTGCCAACCACCAACTACCAACCATCAACTACCAACCGTCAACCACCATCCACCAACCACCAGCCACCAACCACCAGCCACCTTCACTGCGAATCAATTTTCTGTGTGATGTGATGTGATCGGTGAATTGTAATAATCATATAACAAAAACGTACGCACACATACACACATACTTGTCATACATACATACATAAATATCTATATAAATATGTGAAGCAAGTGAAAATATTCGAATCCATCGTTGTCCACTTTTGAATACCCTACAATTATTTTGATTAACGTGATTTGCTCAAATATACGAAAATGTAAAGCAGAAATTCCGGCATTTTCCGACGACTTCAAAACTTAATTGTTGTGGACTTAATTTGTTGTAAAAATTGTAATTGGTTTACTTTTTTTTTTTTAGAAAAATCAAAAGTATTTTGATTCTAATCATTTCGAAAGAATCGAAAAAGAGATTTTAAAGACAATTAGAATAGAGCTTTTTTCTAGAGCAGCATTCATACTCATGCAAATTTATTATCAAATTGCAATTGAACATTTTAAAAACAATTTACTATGGACAGACATCTAACTAACATAAGAGGGCTTCATTATTCCATGAAGCCCTCTTTAACAAATGGCGTAGAGATACAAAACAGATACAAAATGCCAAAAATAAACGTGAAACTGTTTTAAACGATATTTCACAATTTCAGCTTTTTAAGGCTGAGTTTGAACAGTATTCAAGTGTATATCTCTGTAAGATTGTGTGCATGTAGGTTTGCTATTCTTTTCAGGGGACATAAGTGCGTTTAGAGGGCAAAAGATTATCTATACTTTCACATTGTTGCTATTATTATTAATATTATTATTATTGTTATTATTGTTATTGTTACATTTAATTTCTAAAAGAAAATTAAGAAGTGATTCAGTGAGTGTTTTACACCACCGTCATCGTCATCGTCATAGTCTTGGTCATCGTGATCATCATTGTCATCGTCTTAATCATCATTATTATGTACTACTGCTACATATAAACACACACTGTTACAAAGAGAAAGAGAGATAAAAGAAGAGAGATAGAAAGAGATAGATAGATATCGAGATATATTCAACAATATGAATCCATTAATTCCTAATCTTTGATTTTGCATTAACTACAACAATAATCACAAAAAATCATTATCATCATCATCATTATGATCATCATCATTATGATCATCAGCATCATAATAATTATGCTGCTAGCATTTCTTTTCTTCTCTTCTTCTAGTTTTCTACTGTTTTCTTTTTTTTTTTGAATTATTCTTTCTGACTTTTATTTTTTCTTGATTTTATTTTTTTTTTAAAAGGACAGAAAAATTAACTTCACGGATACTGACTATCTTAATTATAGGCCTTCAGGCTTTCAATTGTATTGTATTGTAATGTAGGGAAAAATAGCAGAAATATTGCAAAAAGGAAAGGAATGTAACAACAACAACAACAACAACAACAGCAACAGCAACTACAGAACAAAACAAAAGAAAACAAATTGAAAAAAAAGAAAAAAGTCAAAGAAAAAATGAAAGAAAAAAATGCATGTTTAAAAAAACGTCTCCAATCCAAATCAAATTCAATCCAATGCAACGTAATGCAATCGAATATGCCAACAATATCAACAATAGCAACAATAGCAACAACAGTAATAAAATCAACCATAATAATCGTCATAATAATAATAATAATAATAATAATAAAAATAAAGATACAACAACAAAAAAGAAGGAACTTCTTAAGTCACAACTAGAAGGCACGCTTTACTTTTATACTGCTCCGCTTTGCCTTGTTCTTTGCCTCTCCTCTCTGTTCTGTTCTGCCAAGCCCAAATTGCCTTATGGATTATTTTGCTTTTCATGCGACATTGTTACAGTTATTGTTGTTGTTGGCACCACATTATAAAATGCTGGCAACGCTCATAACAACAACAACATGCAGCATTGTGCGATAATGCCAAGATGACACCGGCAGCCAGTAGTTGATCGTTCTTTGCTCCCTTTTTTTTGCTCAATTTTTTTTTTTCATTACATTTTTATTTTTTCTTTTACTCTATGAATATGACGATGACTACGACTAAAATGATGATGCTGCTGGTGCTTTGCTATTGCTATTGCTATTGTTCTATGCCAAAATCCGTTTTGGGCCAAGCTTTTGCAATGCTCACTTTATGTTACAAGCATCAAACTAAAACAACAATTTCCTCTCATTGCAGCAATGTATATATATATATATATATATATAATTTTTACAACAACAACAACAACAATGAATCAAGAAAGAAAATTAAAAACCAGTAAAGTTCCACTTGTAAAGGTTTGGTGAAGTGTTGGTTGATTGCGTGGCCGGGTTTGATTTTTACAACGATTCTTCAATAGAACAAATATGAGAATAAATAGGAAGAAAGCAAGAATAACAATAGCAGCAACAAATATAATCATAATAACTAACTAATACGGTCACATAATCAACGAAAGAGACAGAGACAGACCCAGAGATAGTTCTAGAGGCAGAGACAGAGACAGAGACAGAGTCAGAGACAGAGTCAGAGACAGAGACAGAGTCAGAGTCAGAGGTAGAGATAGAGACAGAAAACAAAGACAACAAGATAGAGATTGAGATAGAGATAGACAGATATTGTAGAAAAATTATTATTATTATTATTGTTATAATTTTCTTGTTGCTCTAAAAAGTTAAGTGAAGCAATGTTGCTTACGTTAAGTTGAGTTACGATAGTTGTGTAATTTTATGTCCACTTCATATTCAGTCAATTATTATTTACAGCACGAAATATTTACTCCTTCTTAGTTGCTGCTGCAACATTTACTTTTGTTGTTGCTTCTTCTTTGGTTTTCTTTTTTTTCAAATTTTATATTCCTTCATTCTTCAATACTATCATTATATTGGCGTGCATTATCTAACTTAATGTTTATTGTCATAAACTGAAATTTATACAAAAACAAAACAAAACAAAACAAAAAAAAAAGAAGAACAGAAAAAGAGAAAAAGAGACAATCTTAGCAGATCATTGCATGCTTTAAAGGTTTAGTAATAATAATCCCAAATCCATTTCAACTACTCCATAATGTTCATGTTTACCGTGTACTACTGTTGCTACAGTAACTTTGCAATTTACAACTGCTAAACCTTAAAAATACTTAGAAGTTTTACCAAAAAAGTTCAATGATAATTTGAACAGCAATATTTAGAAGGTAAAGAAAGTAACAGAGGCTTGATTGAGTAGCGGAGAAATCAAATTAATGGTCTAACAAATTGACGGCCTAAATTGGCTGACTAACTTGATTGTATTACTGAACTGAATTGAATTGGTGGAGTAAATTGTTGGATTGAATTATCTGACTAAATAAATTTGCAAATCGAAATTACCTAACTCACTAATTATCGTATTGAGTTGACTGAATTGATCAACTGGATTGGCGAATTGAATTATCTAAGTAACACAATTAATGACTTAGATTATCCAATTGACTAAAATGGCAAACTTAATTATCGGTCTAATAAATTGAAAGTGGCAATGTGAGGAGCGCACAAACGTCCTGAGTAATTAACGGCCTGAGAATTGACTAACTTGGCAAATTGAATTGATAACTTGATGTATCTGATATATTAAATACACGGTCTGAATTGGCGGCATCAATTATCTGACGCACTGAATTAATGAACTAAATTATCAGACTAAATTGATGGACTAAATTGACAGAGCAAATTGGCGGAGTAAACTGGCGGAGTAAATTGAAGGACTAAATTGGCTGACTAAGTTGGCGGACTAAAATGGCGAACTGAGTTATCTGATTAACTAAAGTGGTGGACTAAATTGGCAGACTAAATTGGCAGACTAAATTGGTGGACTAAGTTGGCAGAGTAAATTGGAGTAAATTGGCGGTGGAGTAAATTGGCAGACTAAGTTGGCGGACTAAAATGGCGAACTGAATTACCTGATTAACTAAAGTGGTGGCCTAATTTCGCAGACTAAATTGGTGGACTAAATTGGCTGACTAAGTTGACGGAATAAATTGGCGGAGTAAAAGTTAAAAAGTTTATTGGAAATAAATCGATGAATCGAAAATCTATTCCAGCTTCTGCTTTTTTTTTTTTATGAAAGCAATTCTAATAATCCTAATAATATTGCAAAGGAAATAGGAATTGGAGAAAGAAAAACATTTTTGATTGTTCAATAAGAGATTCTTTTTTTTTGTGTTTTTAGGCGCAAAGGCGGTCGTAAAAGTTACGCAAAACTTAATAAAATCATGAACATAATAAAATCAAGAGATCAATAACAAGAACAAGAACAATAACAACAGCAACAGCAATAACAATAGCAAGAGCAACACTTCTGCATCACAAGTGTAATAATTGTACAAAATAAATTAAAAATAGAACTAACTAGAAAAAAAATTTAGCAAGAACAAGAATAGTAATGATGTAAACCAAAAAAAAAAAAAATCAAAAATAAGTGAAAACAAAAGACTGAACTAATATTGACATGTGGCTGCGGTTTTACATGCAAAAATAATATAATATATCACACACTTGTATGGATATGCATCTGGATATATATATGTATATGTGCATATATGTATGTGTGTTCATGTATATGTTTTATATGGATGATTGGACATGGATAAGCCATTTCAAAATATATATTTATATTTATATTTATATATCATAAGAAATGATTGTAAAAACAAATGTAAATAGATGATTGAGTAAATGAATGAATGAATGAATGAATGTCTAAATGGTTGAATGGATGAATGACTGGCTCGTTGCCTGCTTGCTTGCTTGCTTATTTGCCCGAATGCCTGGATGCCTGAATGCCTGAATGACCCAATGCCTGAATGACATGGGGTATTGGCATTTAATACAAGTAATAAAAGAATATGAAAAAAAAACAAGAGAAAACACAACAAATAACAAAATCTCATAAAATCAATTCAAGCGGATTGTTTTGTAGTGTGAAATGAAACATGCATTTCGCGTGGAATGTGTTTTGTTACTCTTTTGACTTTTTCATAATTGGTTTTTTGTTTCACTCCCTCATTTTCATTTTTCTCTCTCTCTCTCTCTCTCTCTCTTTGTCTCTCCCTCTCTGTCTTTCCTTCTGTCTTCATAAAGGGGCCACATCTTCCACCCACTCTGTCTTACGCTTACCTTCCCTGCCACTCACTACTTTTTCTTCTTCTTCTTTTTTTGATTTGTGTGCTTTTTTTTCTTTAAATTTCCTGCCCAACTTCTGCCATACATAACGCTATAAATATATGAATTTATGAAATTTAAGGAAGCAATATTTATATTGCATGAAAATATCTTAATATAAAGAGAAAAATTTATAGACTTCTTAGAACGTTCCAGCATTTCATATACATAAAGTATTATACTGCTCTATTGTATTTTACCCATTTTTTTTTGTTTTTGGTTTTTGTTGTTTTTCTTTTGTTGTTTTTTGCTATAATTCGCTACAACAAACACCAAACAAGTAAAACGAAATTATTGTGCAAAATATAGAAATTATAAGAATTACATTATAAATATCTTATAATAATCTTTTATATTAATTCATTCTATACACTAATCGAATGTGACCTGATCCAGATGGTTTTGGATGTTTTCAAAATATCAGGTGAAATGTGAAAGTGAATGATAAAAATCTGATATTTTTCGATTGCCTTAAAAGTTATTTTGGAATGTATTACATAAAAATTATATAACATTATTTAAGGATCTATAGAAAATATAAAAGATTTATGGACAGTTTTTATAGGACGCATGAATCTTTAAGATATTTTGAAAAGTTTTTTTAAGTTATTATAGAATGTATCTTCAGCGTTTAGTAAAAAGTACCTTTGAAAGATAATGCAGACTATTTTTTATATAAAATGAAAAGAATATTTAAGATAACATGAAAATTATCTTTAGGAAAGTAAAAAATGCATCTCTGAGATGCCATTGAAAATCTCTGTAAGATACTACTGAAATTATCTTTAAGATGCCATGGAAAGTGTAAAATAACGATACTCTGAAAAGTATCTTTAGAATAACATAAAAATTATCTTTAGGGAATCATGAAAACTATCTTTTAGATGTCTAATTATCTTTAAGATAACGTAAAGAAGACTTTTTAAGATAACATGAAAATTACCATTGGGGAATTATGAAATGTATCTTTAAGATGTTATGGAAAGTATCTTTAAGATAAACTAAGATAAACCAGGTAGATAAAACGCGTAGTATTCTTAATGTGACATAGATTTTTAAGATACATTGAAAAGTAGTTTTAAAAAATCAGGAAAAATATCTTCACAATACTTTGATGACAATTTTATGAAATTATTTATAAAGACCAAACTATTCGAAGTTGCCATAACGTAGTTTAAATGATTAAGTTTTAATAATAAAGATATAGAGTAGAATAAATCTTCATGAAAGTGGGAAGGAATTTCTTTTAATCAAAAAAAAAAAAAAGAAAATCCAATTGTATTTAAGTTATCTTCAAGTTGATTGAGGAAGCTGATAAAGTTATTAATGATTTTTATAATAATGACAATTTTTTATAATCCGCAGTTTGATTAAAATTTTCTTCCATTGTCGCTTTTTAGTAGTTTATTGTTGTTATTATTAGTAGAATTTTTCACTTTTTATTAAAAATCATCAAATTTACACTTTTTAAAATGGACAATTCCATCTGAATAAGTGAAATACGAAAAGAAAAACGATGAAAATATAAATTTTTCTTTTTCTTCTTCTTCTTTTATTGTGCTTATTTCACATGTTAATTATACCTTTCATGCGGTTATATATGGCCATAGAACATAGAATAAAAAGGAAAAATCGAAAGAACTGAAAAAAAAGATTCAACAAAACAAAAATGTTTTTTTATGCAACAGTTTTTGTTTTCATTTTTATTTTAGTGCTGCTGCTGCAGGTGCTGATGTTGTTGTTGTTGTTGTTGTTTTTATTCTTGTTTTACTATTGTTGTTGCTGGTGTTGTTGTTGTTATTGTTGTTCTTATACAAACAAATCTTGAAAGGAAGTGTTAACCATTAAAATCAGAATTTTTTGTTTTATTTCATTTTTTTTTTCTTGTAGTGTACGTTGCGATTGCTTCCCTTTCCCTTTTGGTTATTGCTGTTGCTGTTATTATTGTTATTGTAATAATTATTAATAGATACAATCAACATTTATTACAATTATTATTTGAAATGCACTGATTTCTCGTATTGATTTTGATACTTAAGGAAACAATATAAAATTCTGTATGTGTGTGAATGTGTGTGAATTTGTTTGGGTAAATAAGTGAATGTGAATTATGCAATAACAATCCTTAAGTAGCGTTATTTTGAAAAAAAAATATAAAGAAAAATACAAAAACAAAAAAAAATGCAGAATTTCTATTCGAACCAAAATCTATAAAAAAAATTAATTTCTTTTCTTGTTCTTGTTCTAGTTTTGTTTTTTGTTCAGAGTTAAATCGAATGGGTTTATAAAATCTTTTACTTAAAAAATCTTTCTCGCTCTTTCTTGCCTTTTAAATTTCCTAAATCAAATTTCATGCAGAGAGTTAACTTAACCTAAATTATGCCGTTTTAATTTCTTCTTTTTGTAAATTCTTTGCAAAAAATTGCGAATTATTTAACAGCTTTTCGTAGAGAGTATTTTACAGTCGACCTTTAGTAGCCGTAACATTTCTTCTTCAATTTATTGTTTTAAATTTACCTTTTAATATTTTTTTTTACCATCTGAGTTCATTACAAACTTTATTCGCATTTTACTCTTCGCTTTAATGAACTTTCCGCTTACGCTACCCGGCATTCACAATTAAAATTGTAAAAAATATCTAGATAAATTTTTATGTTTTTGATGCCATTGCATTCAGCATTTTCTATGGAGGCCTTTTTTTTTAAACTTTAATATTTCTTTATTTATAAAACTACTTTACGAAATGAAATGTGGACACCGATACTTTTCAATGCTCGACATTTCAGTAGCACTCCTTAATGAAAAAGATCATTCGAATTTTACATTCAAATTTTCATCTTTTTGAAATTTTCTAGAAATTAATTTAAGATTTGACAGTTGAAAGTCAGTAGAAGATCAATTTTTATAAATATGAAAAAATTCAAAGTAACCTGCCTCAACCGAAAAAAATTGTTTAGATTCATTAATTAGTCAGCTTGAGCCGTCTTAAATTGGATTAAAAAATTCCATTAGCAATTAATTTTGATAAATTTTTAGATATCTTAAGGAAACCAAGCAAAGCTTTTCCTGTTTTGATTTTTTATACATTTCAAGAATCTTAATAACTCTTAACAGTGCACTACTTGAGCTGAAATGAGATTGAGCACGTGTGCCCATGTAATGCTCTTTGATAATTTTCTATTCTTATTACATTAAACATTTTTATGATAACAATTATGTCAATTTAATGGAATGGAATTGAGTTGAATGAAAATTTACCATGTTCCTATTGAAATTTATGGCATTTAATCGAATTACATTTTAGTGTGCTCTAATGTGTTCTCCCTCCGTCTATATCTGATAAATATAATTTATATAAATTCAAGTATTACATTATAAAATTGTATGATGACCTCAATTTATTAATTAACGTTTTTAATATTTCAAGAGGGAATTACAATACAAAATTTTAACGTTGCTTTATAAACGAGTTTACGAAATTTTCAAAATTACTTCACTGTGTTATAAAGTGTTTTGAAAAAGCTTATAAAATCTATAATGAATCATTTAGTTTTTCTATAAGTTAGACTTGTCTATTTTCTGGTGCAATATTTTTAAATAAACTAAATTTGTGATGCTTTTCACACTTCAAGTGGCTTTGGCTTAGATTTTTACTTACTGCGACTGACTTTGCCAAATTTTTTTTCACTAGTTTTTATACGTAAACGATCAAATAATGCTTTGTGATATTGTCTATTGAAAATGTTTATTTCTTAAAGAAAAGAAAGATAAGCAAAATATTAAATGCCTCTCAAAATATAGCAGCTTTTACTTTATTGACATTTCGACGCAGCTTTAAACGATTTTGTAACGGCTGCTAAAACAGAAATAATTTTTTGTACTATTTGAACAGTAGGAATTTAGGTAAATTTTAGTTCAACAGGAGCGAGAAATTCAATTTAAACTCATGAAATTTGTATTAAATTTTATTGGAGTATTATTTTTCAAAAGGAGTGTTGGTAAGAATTGATCAAGAAACTTGCTAAAATTCCTTTAGGGAGAATTACAAGAAAAGCAAAATGTCAAAATATTGCCCAGTACTACTTTAGACCAATGTGATGAAAATAATTTATCAAACATGGTAATAATTCTTATAAAATTGTTAGACCTGAAATTGATCTGAAACTAAGTGACCTAGAAAAAGCAATGGGCTTTCGCCTGACATCCAACTTCTTCAGATATGTTTTGCAAAAACCTTAAAATTCCAAAAGTTATTTAGGTTTTACAAAGGAATAACCAAATGCGCACCCTTCCTTCTACTTAGGGCCTCTTAACCTGAATGACTAAAAGTTTAAGCGAGTATAAGAAATGGCGAATGCCCAGATTTAATAATATTTATATCTTAAACTTATTAAATATCAGTGTTGCGAATGGTGTAGAGTAAGAAAAAAAAAATCAAAGGAGAAGCAGATTCAATTGTCACGCCTCTATTTCATAATTTTATTATATTTTTCCAGCTAAAAAATGTTTTAATATTTGTGTGAAATGTAAAATATTAAAAAAAATAAGTTATACGCAATTATTATTATTATTATTATTATTGTTGTTATTGTTGTTGTTATTATTATTATTAAATGTCAGCTTTGGTCCGTTGTCGCGATCTTTCTTTCTATTTATGATACCAAACAAAAAAAAGATTTATTTTTATTATTGTTGTTGTTATAGTTGATTTTGCTGTGTGCTGTTAAATTTATTGTGATATTCCATTGAAAATTAGTTTTTATGCTGTTAAAACGGCCACCGCACACAAATCATTTATATGACTCTCTATCACCATCTCTATCTCTATCGCTATCTCTATCTCTGTCTCTATAATATCTATATAACTATCTCATTCAGACATTCACAATACACTTTTTTTTCTAGGTTGCCTTGTATCCCTTCTATTGTAGTTGTTTCCTTCTTGTCCTGGCCGGCTGGCTATAAAATATTGTGGGAACAAACGCGAAAAAACAAGTTACAAAGACAAGAAGAAACCGAAATACTTAAAACTAAAAACTGAAAACTTCAAATGAAAATTATAAGAAATACTAATAAAAAAAAAGAATGAAAGAAGAAAACAACCAGAGTAGTAATTAATAAATAAAATAAAAAAAAAATGGAAGAAGAAGTCGAAAAATATAAAGAGGGCGATAAAATGAAAAAGAAGAAGAAGCATTACCTTTTGGCCGTTTTCATTTTAAGAATTGTGTTATAATTAAAATACACAAGACACTAGAATGAGCAAGAAGTTAAAGGGAAAATATAGAAAAAACAATTAATACAGAAAAAGTGGAACTGAAGGAGAATTAAGAAGCAAAAAGAATCTAAAAAAAAACAAACGAGATTGAAATTAGTTTACAAAATCCTAATGAAATCTTACCTTAAGACACTAAATGGCTTTTCAAACTTATTATAAATGAAACTCAAGCTAAAGCTTAATGTTGTAGAAGATAAAGAAGAAGAAGTAGAAGTTGAAGAAGAAATAGAAAGAGAAGAAAACGTAGAAGTGGGTGTGTTAGTTTTACGTATCCTGTTTTTTGGCCACCTGTCATGCGTTTTCGTAATAAATTGTCATTTTTGTCTGGCCAAAAAAACCAAAACCAAAATCAAAGCAAAAAAAAAATGCAAACTTCGAATTTAATCAAAAATAAAAATAAATACGACGACAACAACAACAATAATAATAATAATAATAATAATAATAATAATAATAACAACAACAATAAAATAAAAATAATAATGAACAATAACAAAAAAATGTAAATTTTTTTTAAGTCTTTTGACGTGATATATGTTTTTAGATTTCTACAGAAATACAACAACAATAACAACATAAATGTTTGATGTTTTTCCTTTTTATTTTGCTGAGAATTTATTTTATTTTATATTATATTTTTTTAACGTGTTTTCCGTTTATTTTATATGGCAATTTCAACCATTAACGATGGTAGTTCCCAATAAGTCGCATTATACTCATAATTGCTTTATAGATTTAGCCAAAATAAAAAACCAAAAAAAAAAATCAAAAAAAAATTAAAAATTGAAAAAAATTAATAAATAAATAAAAATCCGAAATTTAGGTAGAGAATCGTTCAACGATTCAGACAATTTGTTGGCAAAAAAAAACGTTAATTAAAGTTGCTTCTTGTTCATCATTTTATGCAATCTTCTTCTTCTTTTTCTTTTTTGTTTTTTTTTTGAAATCATTAATTATTGTCAATATTTTTTAGTCACGCACAATGACGTTCATCAATGTTTATTGCATTTTTGACTTTTGTTGTTATAGAAATTATATCGTGCAACAAAATGCGACTGCGTTTTGGTTGAATAATGAAAAGTTCCAATTTTATAAAGCGATTCTTTGTTTGATTAATTCAACTGCTCTAGCAAAATTGATTTTCTTCATTATCAATGTAAAAATGTTCTTCTAATTGAAAGTTTCAATAAGGCCAGTCAAAGAAATGGATTTAAAGTGATTTTAAGTAGATTTTGCTTTAACGATTTGCATCAATCAAATTTATATGAACTTAGAACTAGAGCAATTTAACTTATGCCATTTAAATAGATCAAGTCGCTTCGGAGATGATTTCTTCACAATTTTTTGTAAGTATTAAAAACGAAGTATTTAGAGAAATTACAAATAATTTTGAAATGAAGATTTTCATTTTGTAAAGTGCGATGTGTAACATTTTTCAAGCTCTTCATTTTTAAAGATTGCCACGTAGTAAGTTAAAATGCAACTCTGCTTCTTTTTTGTGGTATGGCATGCACGATTTGAAGTGACAAGCTTAGACGTGATCTGTAGGCGTCTAAATTAAAAAAAGAAAAACCTGGAAAAGTATTGATGTTGTAGAAATTATAAATCTCATAAGTCATACAAGTGTGGACCTTCTCTACTCTGCTTGAAGGCTTCTGTCGAACTGTCTTGCCCCTATTAAATAAATTTGGATGATAAGTGCTCAAAGAGCTTACTCCGTTCAATTATGGAGGAAATTTATAAAGATTATAAAGCCACTTAATAATAATCACTCTCAGAAATTTATGTATTTTTATAGATTACTTACGGAAGAATTCGATAGCAACTTATATTTAAACAACAAAAAAACACGTGCTCAACTTTTGTTCACTTGTAAAAATTTCCAGCTTACAATTGAACTGAGCTGATTTGATATGATTTGAATTACAATGAGATTCTTTACCACTTCTTCTACTGCTTTAATTTATCTATTTGAATGGAATATAATAAAAATTTATTATATTTGGAGGAAGGAAATAAAAGCACTTAAAAAAACAGCCAAAAAATCGAGTTTGATTTTTTTTGTTATTCGTTTTCATTTTTATGCACCTTTTCTTTACGTGAAAGGCCAAAGGGCTTAATAGTTTGGGGGGTGGGATTATCAAAATAATATCATTTACATTTTCAGGTTTTTCTTCTTATTTCTCTTAGATCTTTAAATAGTTGAGATTTTATGAAAAAACAAAGAGAAAAAAAACAAGAATTAAGAAAATAATTGTTGACTTTAATGATAATTGGCCAGACTTTTAATTAATAATTACTTCCTCTAAAATGTTTGTCTATCTGTCTGTCTGCTCATGTTTTATATTCAAGTGGTATTTTGTTTAAATGAGAGATGAAGCGGTAAAGTGAAAGCTTCCCAATTTGAATTATAAAAATTTATCACAAATTTTGTCGATTATTTCATTCTTTTGAAAAATTTACTTCCTTTTTTCTTAATAATAACACAAAGAGAAAACTTTATTAAAAAAACACGTACACACACATACAAATATACACATAAATATGTTACATATAAGTACGTGTCATGCGTGTTGAACGTGTGTGTATTTGGCATAAGTGTAAAAAGATATTCAACAGATGGCCTCAACTATTTTTAGATTTTGCTTCTTGTTATTATTAGTTCGCTCTAAAAAAATAAAAAAGAAAAAGCAAAATATGGCATGTAAAAAATTCTTTTTTTTTTTTTTTTTTGGAAAAAATTTGTAGGAAAAGAAGCAAAGCAATTGTTTGAATTATTTCGATTTCTCAGTTGGTTTTGCATAAAAAGAAATATACACTTCCAAAACGAAAACAAAGTCAATAACAATTGCAACAGCAATAATTACAACGAAAATAAATTCACGAAAGCAAAAAAGTAGCGATTTTCATATCAAATGAATTATTTTCAAATTAATATCATTTTTCAGTTTGCAGGTTAATAAGTTTCAGCGATTAAAGTCTAACATTGTTAGAGCAAGAGAAAACAATAAAAAAATTTTAAAAAAAATCTAAGCAGAAAAACAAAATATAAAGTGTGGCGAAATGTTTAAATGCAAATAAGAAAAATAACAAGAATATGAATAAGAAAGAAAGAAAAACTAAATCAATACAAAATATATTTTATAAAGTTTGCTGTTTTGCTTGTGTATGCGCGTTTTGTTTGAGAAGTGTGTTTTGCGGTAAAGTGTTTAAAAGCACAGCAGGGTGTTTATCTGCTTACCAAAGCCCATTTACATTCTATACATTTCATTTCATTTAGTCTTCTTTGTTTTTGTTATACATTTAATTCTTTGCATGAGTTGGAAATGAACGTGTGCGTGTGTTTTTTCGTTTTTTTTTTTTTTTTTTAATATAAAGTTTGGTAAAATATCTAAAGAGTAAAGAAATGGTACTGACAAATAGTAAAGACAAGAACATCAAAAGCAGCAACAACAATAAAAACGTCGTAATGAAAAATAATCTATTCAGACTTTCCTTAAATCATTCACATCTCATACTCGCTAACAATCTCTCCCTTTTTTATATCGGTCATTATATTACGGAACTTTTTTTGAGATTTATTGTTTTAGAAGAAAAGAACGAAACCGTTATGAGACTCATTATTGAGTGTTTTACATACTAAATGTATCTTTAGAAATATCTATAAATATATAAAAAATTTTTTTTTGAAAGTACAATTAATTATATAAAATTAACGTAATTGTAATTGTACTTATTTATAAAATTTGATAGAGTCTGATATTTTGTCAATGATAGTTTTCAGTTACTGGACTATAATTTGTTGCTATCTGTGTGTACTTGCTCTACTTAATTTTTTATAAATTAGTTGTGTAATATAATTGATTTAATCGGTAAAATATTACCACATTTTTTTCATTATAATTGTGACTGTTAACTGTTAACGCTTAGATTTAATGTAGAATATTCGAAAGAATGGAATTAAAGTTTCATTAATTGGAAATATTGATAAATCTCTGGGATATTTGGTATATTTCGATGGTCGCATTTGGCTTTTTAGTAGATGATCTGTTGCTTTCATGTTTTATATCTTTGAAATTGAAATCGTACTTTAATTTATTAAGGTCTTAATACTTGGTAATTTACAACTTATTGCGTTATAGCGAGTTCTTCTTCTTCTGTTTGCGGGTCTTCTGTTCCAGGGCTTTCAATATCGGGACAATCAATCCTAATTGCATTATATAGTAATGGTAATATGTACCTAACATAGACCTTAAGAGGGCAGTGAGCGTTTTACATGCATACCTGCCGTGCAGACTAAACTGCATGGTACACAAACGTCCATAATAAGCGCTAGCGTTGGTAGCCATGGCACACAGGATGCAAGCTACCGTCACGACTAGCTTCCAATTTAAAGTCTGCATTGCACCTTATATACATGGCTTACTCTTTGGTATCTAGATTCGGAGCTTTCCAATTAGTCCTTGGCTTAGTTTGGTTAGCTCAATAAGCCTACCTAGCTAACCATTTTATTCGGAAAATGGGACCCTGCACGACAAGCATATGTATGTTTGAACGTGCTACGCCTGCGATATGGGCACCACAGCCCCCACGAAGCCAACCTTAATATGATCACAATGGGCTTTATCAAAAGTGGTGGTCCCGTGGTATCAAATTATATATTTGGTCCGATGTCGTGACTCATGGTACCCAATGATGGCAACGTTAACACCAATGACCATGTCATGAGCCGCTCCCAGTTGAGCAGGTGCCTTAAGAGTGCCATGTACCTTACGTTTTGGATTTAATTCTTAAGCAATGAAAAGCTCACAGTAATGGTAGATTCCTGGTCGCCTGAAAGGTAAGGCGGATAATCTATTCAGTGAAAGTGTAATGCATTTATTCCTCCTAGTTTTCTATCATGATCATAAAATTTTTATGACAATTTCAAAGGCTTTCATTTTAACTTATTTAATGAGTTTTCTAGATCCGTAATGAATTTTGCTATTACAAATTTTTCTTATATAAAGATATCAGTTTTATTCAAATTTTCTTTCCATTTTGACCACTGTAATGGCATTTTTTGGTATGCAATCTGTGTAATGCCGTATGAACGAATGCGTTTATCATTTATTTTATGTGGATTGTTTTGAAAGTTTTGCCTTTTTTTAACGTGTTTTTTACATATCTCTCTTGGCAATTTTTCAGTTTTGATGATGATGCTTTGTTATTGTAGTTACTTTAGTTGTTGCTTTTCTTTTCTTGCTTTTTTTTTGTTATTTTGTTATTTTGTTAATTATCCATATCCATAATCTGTGGTTTTGTGTTTCTTTTTCAAAAAATTAAGTTACAAATCACATGGAAAATTATCACTAATAATCATATGCATATACGCACATTATTAACAATTTACGATATGAAAAGAAGGCGTTCTTGGCTTCTCACAAAAATAAAAAAAAATTTATATATAAGAAAATAAAAAAGTATATTACTCATGTTGAAGATGAAAGATTAAAAATGCAAGATTCTTTCATGACTATTGTAGGACAAAATAAGAACTCAAACTCTAAAGAAAAAATTAATGTGCGTAATGAACTAACATAACTAGATTATGTGAAAGGACGTATAGTTCAATCTGCGAAGACGGCTTTGATGGACTGAATTGGAAGAGCTAAGAAACGAATTCAAGTGCCAGGCGCCTTATAAATGAGGGCAAAAGTGCATGAGTAGACATTTCAGAAATATGTTTTTCTAGAACAAATATAATTCTCCAAATACGTGAGGTGATATATTCCAAAATGAGATGTTAATATTTACAGAAAAATATTGGACTCTTAATAGCTCTCCTCTGCACTTTCTTCTAAGTTCCTTGTAATGCAAAGTATATACCAAAATTCTAGTGAAATTATCTTAGAAAAGCTATGCCAAATAAGTAGCAAGACCTTATATGTCCTGGAGGTGTAAACGTTTTTATGTGTATCATGAAATATGGACTAAGTTTCTGATAAGAACTTGAAGTTTAAAAATTACTTTATATGGAATTGATGACAATAAACTAATGAACTTTAAATAGAAATTTTCTTCAATTACATAATTTCGGTCCAGAATCATGCCATGGCTTGTAGAATCATGCCAGGCCATAAAAAATATTGTAATGACAACAATAATTTCTTCTAATGATAATTAAAAAAGAAAAAGAAAAAAAACGACGATTGTTAAAGCTAAAAGGTAGTTGGATCCAACATATCCATAACTGTATTATATTAACACTTGGAAATGCTTTTAGCAAACACTCAAGAGGGAAAACGGAAACGTAATAAAAAGCCCAAAAATGCAAGTAAAATGTGTAAGATTAAGACTAAAACGACCTAGCAATGAAAAAAATTATCTGAAAATCTGCTCCAACTGTAAACCACAAAAAAAAAAAACAAACGAAATAAAAAAGAAAAGAGAACAATATAAAAGAATTGTGACTGGTTAATGTTTAAATGGTTTGCCCGCCCGTCTCTCCTTGTTGTTTTGTGCCTCTTTACCTTTTCGACTTCAAACTACTTGTCTAAATGTCTTGTGAATATGAAGAATAAGAAGAGAGCAAGTGACTGGGGTGGAGGGGGGGGGGGGGGAGTAATTGTGAATATATGTCCCAAGATGTACCATTTTCCGGCTTAAGGGGACATCACACACCCTTAAAGCATGTCGTCACATAAATTTAAGTTGGCCACACGCCTCCTTTTAATGGTCGTTTTACAACTAGCCAGTTTGAAATCATTTCTTTTAGTTTACGTGTAATTTTATTTTATTTGTATTTTCCTTCACATTACTTTACTTCACTTTACTTTACTTTCATACAGTTGAAACCTGCAATTATCTTTAAATGTGTACAGATAAACACCCGGACTCGGACTCACAATTCTATACAAGTACATTTAATAAATGTGTATGAAATGTACTCATGTAGTCATACTTATTAGTTAGTAATAAATGTTATAGTAAAAGGAAGCAACAACAACTAAATAGAAATGGAAACAAGTAAATATTTTACAATTTGTCCACTATGATTTCAAATTGCGCTACATTAAAATATTTAAATTTGCTTTCCTTAAGATATTTGAAAAGAGAAAGAAAGACAACCACTGAAAAGTTTACTATATCGGAAAAGTGTTCCAAAAAGAACAAAAACCCCGACTCGTTACAAAATTTGTAAGTACATTTAAAATGCCTCAATAATACAGCAAAGCGATTTTTATTCACTCGGACGAGTGCACGCTATTCTGTACGCTTGTTCCTGATTAAAAAATGTCAAACTTTTACCTTCTACCATTCGACCAGTTCAAACTTTATGATTCAAATATAAGACCGTACGAATAAATTTAGAATAAACATTCGCTAGATGTTTGATATATGGATCTGGCGTGATGCTTGAAGTGGTGAATGCACTCAACGGCAATAAAAGTTGTATCGATGCCTTGTTTGTAGTATCGTTTTTATCAGGATCCAAATTAAAGCCCACTTTACATTTTCTAAAATTTCTGGACTAGCTTGTGGTCTAAACTGTCCATTTAATAAGGGGCAAAAAGCTTTGTTTGTTTGTTAGGAATGTGGTCACCTTAGGACCCTAAAAAATTAACCACTTGGGGCTACTAAAACCTAATGGTCCCATAGCGAAAAAAAATTGAATTTTCAATCCAATCAAGTAGACTTTTTAAGCGAAACCGTCCTGCTAACTGTCTACTTCTAGATAAGCTGCATATGATTATTCCAAAATAAATGGACAAGCTGAAGTCGTCTAAATTTATTATATCTTGTGAAGCTGAAAATTATGTTGTAGGGTAGAGAAAATAAAATAAGTGAAAGAGTAGCAGAAGTTGATAAAAGTTTGAATTAGAAGCATGTTGGGCAGTGAATATGTGCAAACAGATGAAGAGAGGGAGGAGAGGTAAAAAGCATGAGTATGGCATTAGAATGGAAAATATACAGGAAATCAACTGACATAGAATCATATGAATTCTATTTAAATGATACAGTAAAATCTACTATTTAAATGATCGTATATATCGCAATTCAATATTTAATTCGGTCTCTCTCTCATACTCATATTCATACTCCTTCTACCTCTACCTCTCCATCTATCTATATCGCTCTCACTCTTTCTTTTTCACTCAGTCTATGTTTTATATGCATATGTATAAAGATATAAAAATGAGTCGATGCCAATTTAAACGAATAATCTGTAAAGCTCCTGAAAGGTATTTTCAATTTTGTTGCTTTCGTTTCTATTCTGCCGTCTTTTTTTTTGCTTTTTCTTTGTTTCACGGCAAATTGATGAAGCAATTGTAATAGCTGCAACATTAACAGCAGCAACAGCAACAGCAACAGCAATAGAAATAGAAATAGAAGTAGCTTTAATGGAATATTAATAATATTTTAAGATCTCCCATAAAAAAGGCAAAACATGGCAAACAGCAGAAATAGCTAGCAAAGGAAATCTGCCAAATGGATGTTGAAAAAAAAAAGAATTGAGCGGACAAATTTTTTTTTTTTTTTTGTTTTGTTTAAAGGTGAATTACATTTTAAGCAAGATCATTATAATCATGTTACAGATCATAATGATCATCATAACGATGATGTTTATAGTGGCCGCTTGACGCTGCCTCTTTTTTGTTTTTGCTTTTGCTATTTCAATTTCTATTTTATTTTATTTTATTTTTTTTTGATTGTTTTGCTTTCTCTGGCATTTGCTGTTGCTAACATTTTTTAATATATTTAAATGTGTGTTGCTGTTGTTGTTGCCATTTTTGTTGTTATTGCTGTTAGTTAGGAGCCGTTCAATAATAGTTTTAGGCGGTCCTACTGTCTTAGACAAAAAGACACATTCGCCTCACATTAATAATAATCATTATAATATGATATATGTATGTGTGTGTATGTGCATGTATGTGTATGTGTGTGTGTATATTATCTAAATATATATAAATGAACCGATTATTATGGTGTGCAATAAATTTACGTCATTTCAGAAAGTTCTTAGGTTCTTCTTTATTATACATTTCTCTTATTTTTTTTATGTTTGAAATTTCACAAAAAATGTTATTTTTTTTTAATTTTAATTTCTTCCTCTTCAATTCTTCAGTTTTCAACTGTTTTAACGCAGAAAGCCTGTAATTTGGTTTGGGGTAATTATCTAGCGATAAAAGTCGATATAGGAGGTTTACCACTCTACGATATTGGCTCCTTCTTCACTTATAACTTACTCATATACATGTACATATACATTTGTATGTATGTATGTATGTATGTAGATGTATGTATAAATAGTTTTGACCAGAAAAACGCAGCTGTTCCACTTAATATGAAAAGGTTTACATTCAACAAAATGTTACAATTTTGTCTGGGCTGTTTGTCTATATCTTCATATATCTATGTATAAATGTATAAGTGTGTAAGTGTGTATGCGTATGTGTATGTGTATGTTTGTGATCATTTCTCCGTTTGTATTAACCCCGAATAATGAGTTTGATATATGAAAAAAGAAAAAAGAAAAAAAACCAAACTACAACATAAAATATTGTACGGTTGTTTGGTTCTTCTTCTTTTTTTTTACCGTAAACATCCGGCTATATATCTTTTCACACATATTTAATTTACATATACACATGAACGTATATATATGTGTGTGTGTGCGCATGTTTTTTTTTGGTGCGAGTGTAAAATGTTTTAATGGCGTAATTTGATGTATTTGTTTTAAACGGTATTTTTTTTGTCTTTCTTGCTTCTTCTTACTCTGTTCTTCTTCCTCTTCTTTTTCTCTTTTCCTTTGCCTCTTTCTTTTTGTTAATATACAATTTTCTTTCAACGCTCCCCGCTCTTTCATAATTTTTCACTCACGGTTTTTTGTTTCTGTTTAACATTTTTGAGACGCTTTTGCTTGTTGAAGTGATAATTATAATTAGGATGATATCCATATATATATGTACAACATTAAATATATTTATATAAATTTTTTTTTCTTCATATTATCATTTTCCTTTATAATTAATGCTGCTGCTGTTGCTGTTATTATTATTACAAATAAATATTGTTGTTTTGTTGCTTTTTATTGTTGTTGTATTTAATTATAAATTTAATAATAATAATAACAACAACAAACAATAAAATATAAATGAATTAAAAATTATTATAAAATGTAAATGGGCAAGGCCAAACATTTAAAATGTTCCATATTAAAATAAACTTTAAATAAAATGTGCCGGCACCAATTATTGTATTTTCATTTTTTCTGTTTTTTTTTCTATGATTTGCCTCAGAAAGAAATCAAATGAAAGTAAAGTTCCTATAGCTAAAAAAAAAAAATTGACAACACTAAATCGTTTATGTTAAATGAGCAAGTGTTCAAATTTGTGGCAACATTTCCCACTGCATTTTCAAGCGGCAAAAAAAAATTAACATTAAATTAAATGAAAATCAATGGACGACGATATTTTATTATCATAGAAAAGACAAAGGCCTCTAAAAAAATAAGCCTAGAACTTATTTTAAGCAGAACTTATTTGGCGCAATATCTAAAAGTACTTGTATAGATTTTTTTTTGAGGATATTGTGGCCATTAAATATATATTTAACATGGGCCGGATATTAGTCAACTAAAAAATTAGGCGAGGCCCAATTTTCACAACGACCTAATTGTGAGGTTTTCCAGAAAATGGCTAAGCGTACTTTAGAAATAATGGAATATTTATAATTATTTAAAAAAATGTGGATTTTGCGTACTTTACATCTGATTTATAATTATAAACCCATTAAGGAATTTTGAGTTATACCAAAATAATGGTCATAGAAATAATGAATAAATTTCATAATTGATTGTAGATCCCCTTTAATGTTTTCCTTAAATAGTGATTAAATTTTTATACAAACTAACGATTTCAAGTACTACCTGATTCAAATTCTTTGTAAGCATTTTCTTTATGTCCAAGTATTTTCAAAATTTTTGTGAAATTTACAAATCAGGTATCTACAAAAATGTTTCTCATTTCGGATCATGCAAAAATGATAAACGAAAAACGTTTCAATTCCATTTACATACAACTCTATTCCTCTCTCACGTCAACATTTTTTTCTGATTATTATTAATGAATTATTCAAGTTTTCGTTGACTTTTCTTTCAATAATGGTTTATATTTACGGAATTGCCCATGTGACATTTACTTCGAAATATACGTCAAAGTATACAACATTTATGAACATTTGTAAAATTTATTCTTGAAAAAATAAATTATTTGCCATACAAAGTTGAAAAGAATAAGTTACAAAATCTAATTTATAAAAAATTTCATATTCGTGGAAAATTCTACAAAAATTTTGTAGCTGTATAAACAGAAAATGGCAACTAATTCAAACAAGAATCTAAAATGTGTAAATAATGAGAATCAATCAAGAATTGTCAATCAGGAGGAAAAATTAAATGATGAAACAATTGGACGAAATTGGAAAAGTTATGATAATTATGTGGCAAAAATTGAATGGTTTAAAGATAACATTTTATCTATATCCAATAATCGACTTTGCTCTTCAGCTCCAGATTTATCTAAGATTAATACAATCGGTAATATAGAATCTACACCGAAATTTTACGTTGAATTTATGTCAATGAAAAATTTGTCATCACCAGACGAAGCAGCAGCCTGGTCAACCTTGACCTATCACTCAATTTATAATAATCATAATGATTATTAAATCACAATAATTTATACATAAAAAGAATTGATGTGTAGCAAATAATTTATAATGAAAATTCCAACAATGCAACATTGACAATACCACCATCCATCGGTTCCACATGGAAACTGTACGATAAAATACAAATAAAAAATATATGTTTAGAAATATATTTTTAATAAGCTTGATTTTAAGTTTCATATAAATTTGAGAATATTTCAGAAAGTAAAGAATTAGTCTCTTTAAAAAATCAATTACAAGAATATCGATATCCAGGTAAGATCTGATTAATTTATGGAGAAAAATTTTTAACGAAAATCAATGTACTTTACTGGCTCGTTCGAATTATTGCAACTTTTTAAAAAGAATTTCACTTTTCCATCTTTTTCTATTGCACCAAATTTTTAAAGTTTCCTAAAGTTCAATTTTGAATAAAATACTTTTCTGTTAGATATCTTTTCGCTTTATATAAAATTGATTATGCGGCATATGGCGGAACAGTTATAGAAATGCTGATGAAGGAAGCATGTTAAATGTTTTTGTACATTTTCCGCTTGTCAATTTTAGAGTTATCGTAAAACTAAGCAAACAGGCAGAAAAACGCACAAATCTGAATCGCACAAATCTAAATGCAGAGTTATGCATAGTCGTTTCACTTAATAAGAAACTCCATCACTGTTAAAGTCTTTGCGTTATTCAAACCGCAAATTGCCGCAAATTGTGACAGAAGAAATGTTCAGTCTAAGTTGTCGCCATATAATTTTTGTGAGAGTGTAAAGCTGTTTGCAAATTTTTACTTCGTTTTTCTTTTTTTTTATGAAAATGAAAATAAGTTGAATCATATTGTTCTTTTGACTTATTAAAATGCTTTTAATGGCTAATGAAAGGTAGACAAAGATTTTATATTGTAGCGATATCACGATACATTCCCGCCTACTCACGCATTCTCACATAAATTATATTTTCATATTTACATATTTTACTTTAGTTGTTCAGCTAGCGTGAGAATCGCTTTCAGTCCATGATGCTGGTGATAATAAAACAGAGACAATTCTCTGAAAATGCTTCAAGCTAGAAAAAATTATTCACATGCTTTTAAAAAGCTTTGAGAGGAAAGATATTTCTGTCTTGTTGCAGCCAAATGCATAAAAAATTTAATTTTTTTTTTTTATTTCAAACAAAAAGTAGGAAACTCAGAATCGTCCAAAAGGCCTCACGCAATTTTTCTTTTTTTTTTTTTTTTGAGTAATTTTCATACGCATATTTTGATGATCCTTTTTTTATATGCCTGATGAATTTAATGCGTTTCTAAATTAGTTTGAATTAATATGAAATGAACTGAGGTGAAATGAAGTGAATTGTGAAGTTGTCAGGTTCATATTCATTTTCGTAAAATCGTTGAGATCTTAATTATAACATGACATTCAACATGATGTTGTTGACACAAATTGTGACAAATTATAAACAATATACAAGCAAAACTAAAAGTAACAATAACAACAATAATAACAACAACAAGAACAAGCATATTTAATAAAACATTAAATACCAGTCAACACCGAAAGCATTAAAGTTGAAAAAAATTGAAAAATAAACAGCCGCACTCTTGTAACTTATTTCTTCTTCGCTTCAGCGAAAAGCATTAAAGAAAAGGTATGAGGGAAAAAAAAGCAACAAGAAAAATGTTTCAATTAGATTAAGTGGCCATCATTAACATTGAACACATTTAGGTTCAATAAATTTAAAATTAAAAATAAAACCGACCAACATAAAACAAAAAAGTCAAAGATTCCACAAGAGAGATAAACATTGAAAACAAATTGAAACAAGAAACCAAAAAAAAAAAAAAACAGGAAAATAAGTTTTTAAAGTAAAAAAGAAGAAAGGAGAAGAAAAAAAGAAGAAGAAAAAAGAAGAGTTAGTTTGAAAGCATTCTCTTAGGCTTAATCGTTTTAAAAGAAGCCACACAAAATGTTATAAAATCTATTGCCATTGTGTGGGTCCGTCTGTACGTGTGTCCGTCTTCTCATTTTTCTAATATGACATTAACATATTTAAACATTTTCGATTGATTTATGTAATGACTACTTTCATTATTATTTTGTTACTTTGCTTAAGTAGAAAAAGAAAAAAGTTAGATAATATGAAAATTATTTCAGATTTTTCTTTTTAAGCTGGTAATTATTTTGCTTTCTTTCATGCGTTTCTTGATATAAATCTTTTAAAGGCAAATTGTAAGGCTCCAAATATCTAAATAATTATTGTTGCTTACTTTTTCTTTTTAGTATTTTTTTATTCAAACAATTTGTAATAGATTTTTTTCAATGTATCTCACGTCATCCCAACAAATCAAATGATGCATAATTTCAAAAATTTTCTAAAACGCAATTCATTGCAGAGAATTTGTTTTAACAAAAAAAAAAAAAAAAACGAAATTTAAGGAAATATTATAAATATAATCATGAAAGGGAAAATAGCAACAACAATAATAACAATGATAAGAATGGTGACAACTTACATTTCCCTTGTTGTTCATTTCATTTTTATGGTTCTTATGATTCAAGGTCTAATAAAGAATTTTATGTTTCTCAGAAGAGTTTTGTGTAGAGTTCCAATTTTTATTGTTTTGGATAGTTCAGTGTAATTTTCTAAATCAAAAAAACACTACCTATATGTTCGATCATCTATTTATTATACGCTCGATCAATCAGAGTTGCACTGACTTTGAAAACGCAAAACCCTGGACTTTCAGTTTGGAGAATTAACTGAAGAATTTTCCGTAAAAAAGTTGCCTTGTAAAATGTTTCAAAAAACATGTAACTTATGATTAGTGTGGACAATAGAATGCTGTTATTGACATGATCGTTCCAATCGATCGGACAATTAAGCTTTAAGTAGTGGCTTCCGCTTCTGGATTTACAGATTTTTCAAATCTTACAGAAATTTGCATATTTTTACTACAAAAGAGTTATGAGACTCTTTTATTTTATAGAAATTACGTCGATTTTGAATGAACGCATTTTATTGGATAAAGATTTAATAGAAACTTTAAGTGAACTCCAAGACAAAACTAAAGTTGTCAATATTTCATTTAATCACATTTGGCTGCATTAGCTAAAGTGTAGTAGAGATTAATTAAATTTAGAGTTAATTACTTCATTGAAATTGGCCGATAAGACTTCTTTGCCTTTTGATTTAATTTAATTTTATTATTATTTGCTTTTAAGTGATTGTCCATTTAAAATGAATTGTTCAAAAAAAAAAAAAGAAACACAAAAATAAAATGCTTAAAATTTCATAAAAAAGCATTTTATTTTAATGGTCTTTTCATTTTTTAATTTTATTTTATTTAATTTGATTATATTTATATTTTACTTTAATACTTAATTTAGAGAAATTGTTTTTTATTTTTTATTTATTTATTATTTGCCATTTACACACATTGAAATCTTTCATTTTTCTTTAAAAAGATGAAACGACTTGAAAATTGAAGATTAAACATTTAAAATTGAATAAATAAAGTCAAGTTGCCTAAGCGAAAGTTTAAGTGTAAACAAATAAACAACAACAATAATAAGAACAACAAGAATAGCAAGAAAAATTAAATGTCAAGATAAGAGATCATAAATTAATTAAATTCAATTTGTTATCAATTTAATAATAGTAAATGTATGTATGTGTGAATGTGTGTGTGCGAGAGAGAGAGAGAGAGAGAGAGAGAAGATGCCTGTTTGTGTTTGTGTTTTTGTATAATTTTTATGATACAAAATGCCTTAAATTCATTTCAAAGTTCTTATTGACATAATTTATTTGGCTTAGTTTTTTTTCTTGTTTTTTACAGATTCAAATCTTTATAGTCCAATTGCAAAAAGGCAAAAAGGCAAAAAAGCAAAAAAAAAAAATAATAAAATCGATATCTATTCGGTTGCTACTAATTTCATATATCTTTAAGAGAAAAGTTTCATGAACAATAAAAAAAAAGCCAGTCAAAAAGTATTTACATCATGAATTAAACAGAAAGGTAAAACGATCTACATTGAATTTTTTAGATCTTAGAAAATGAAGGTTTATTTATTTTAACTTAAAAAAAAATTTGGCCCCTTTTAATTTAAACAACTGAAGTGGTAAAAAATTTGATCAACATTTCAATCTGATTTTAAATCATTAATAGAGCAATATTTTTCTATTTTAGCCACTTTTATTGTGATCCATTTCTTGTTTTCGCTTCTTATTTGAAATTTTATATACAACTCAAGGCCCCAGCAGTTTTTTTTTGCAGTATGCCTTAGACCTTTTTCGTTAGACTTTCGCATACTTTTTGTACAAATAAGAAACATGAAAATGCATTAAATGTTATAATTTTATTTGAAAGTAGAATATTTTTGATGACTCCTTAAAAATCTGGTATAAAGTAGGGTATTCTATAGTTAATGCTACCCGATTATAAAATCTTTTACTACTCTTTAAATATTTTTATTGCTTAAATGTCTATTGAAAGGAAATTTTTAATATTTTCTTTTTATGTGACCTTCCTTAAGGTTAATTTGATTAAAACATTTCCATGTTCTTAATTTAATTTAATTTAATTTAATGAACTGACAGATTAATTAAGAAAGAAATAAAAGAAAAGTAATGGAAAAATACAAATGCACCAATCAATTTATAATTTAGAGAGACCTCTCTGCGACTGAGAAGAGAGAGCTGGCCAAAGTTATGAAATCAAATGACATAACGGGAAGAGAGAAATGATAAAATCGAGAAAATACCTGAGAAGTCGCACTCTCAAAAGAACAGTTAAGTAGACTCAGACTAAATGTATGAGAATTTAGGTCAACGAGAGAAAAGAACCTGCCAACAAATATTTATATGCCATATGTTTATTTCTTCTACTTGTTGTTGTTGCTTATTGTTATTAAGAATTGAAATGAAGAAGAGTACAATTGTACGTACATGCTGACACACACACACACACACAACACACACACAAATATGTTTCGTATAAATAAAGGATTATTCATTAACAATTGAACCCTTCAGCAATATCGCTAAAATATTTTCCTTTTCATTCTTCGTCTTCTGCATTTCTGTGTTTGCTTTTTTTTCTTCTTTGCGCTTTCCTTTTCCTTTGTATATTGGGGTCTTTTTTTCACTTTTCCATTAGGCCAAAAATTCAAGTGAGAGTGAACATATGCATGTAGTGAACGTGTGCATGTGTATGTGTGTGTGCGCACGCTTAATAACTATAACGGTGTAATGTAATAACATAATAATTTTCACAAAAAAAAAAAAAAAAAAACAAAAACAACCGAAAAAAATATGAAAGAAACCAAGAAAAAAAATCGAGTAAGAAAGAAAGCGAAAATTTCTTAAATTTCATATTTCATGTTTATTTATATTTGTTTGTTTGTTTATTTTAATTTAATTTACAATAAAGTATACAAATGCAGATTTTTAGACTCTTTTTTTTCTTTGCATTTATATCTTAGTGTGTATGTGTGTTTGTACGTGTGTGTGTATTTTTCTTTCAGTATTATTTTGTTAGTGTTATGAACAGTTGACATGAAATTGAATTGAATTGAATTGATAAGCATCATGATTATCGTTCGTGGATATCACATGATCGTATTACTTTCATTGTACACAAAATATAAATGTTGAAGAAGAATAAAAATGGAAAACAATCATACTAATAACAACAAAAATCACAACAACAAAAAATCATAAGAACAATAATAATAATTGAAATGTCTGCACGTAAGAAGCGAAACGGCTTTTGTTTGTTATTTCTTTTTTTTTCGGTTTTTTTCTTTGACTTCTTAATATTTTCGTAGCTTTTAGCAAAAAGAAATAAATGAAAATGAAAATTCAGGCAATCTATAAAAAAAATAGAAACTTTATTTGCCTTTTCTATCATTTTCACTTATAATTCCTATACGTTTATATGCATGCATGTGTGTGTGTGTGTGCGTATGTATGTGGGTGCGGTAAATAATGATGCAATTTTTAAGAATGCCTTATATATGTATGTATGCAAACACACATACGTACACATATATATATGATATAAAAGGTATGCATTTCTATAAAAGCAGCCTTAGGTCTAACCTTTGCAATTGACCCTTGTCATCAATTTGTTTAGTTACCATGTACCGTAGCCAGAGTCACAGAAATACACAAAAAACAGGGAAACAAAGTCAGAGACAGAGAGAGAGTGTGAGATATTTAAAGAATGGGAAAGAGATAGAGGGTAAGAGAAATAATCAGTGAAAGAGTTTGTCTAAAGGAAGGAGGAGTAGAATTTAAGATGCACTTACTACGCACATACATACACACATACATACACACGTGTAAGAGTCACACATCTGTGTATTTAGAAAATACAAAAATTCTATTTGGTTGGTAATAAATTTTATAAACCGATCATTCAGACATTAAATTGAATTAACGTAAAATAGCCCTAACTGATTAGAAATCGGTATTAGCATTAAAATGGAGATTTTTAGGTATATCAGTAAAATGTACAAAGAATCAAAATTCTTTACTGTTTGAAATTTTAATGTGGGCGTGTCAGTATAAAGCAAAAATCTTTCAATACTTCTGACAATTTTGGTAACGTTATTACAATTTCAACAGCCCAGCTAATGTTTATAATAAATACTTCGCCTGAAACTTTGGCAGACCGACAAATGATTACAGATCAATTTAGAATTTACTACTTAGAAAATTTAAATATATTATATTTCTTGTGGTGTTTGCCAGAGAAACCCATTTAGTCTCTGTTCTTTGCCAAAAAACTTTTGACAAAATTTTTATACCATTCAAACTGTTGCAGGTTGCAGCAGTCATAATAATAATAATGTGAAGCTTTAAATTTTTATATGTATGTGTGCATGAGTGTGTGTATATTTATGTACAAACATATGGGTGTGCCTCTGTGTGTTTGTGTATGTATATGTTTGTGTAATAGAGAAGAATGAAAAAAAGCTACTGAGGAAGGAGTTTTATGTTTAAAAATTGTTAACCTTTTTGCCATTAATCTCTCTTTTTGTTTTACCATCATTTCTGCTTATTTATCTTCTTCTTCTTCCTCCATCTTCCTCTATCACCATTTCTTCTACTATTCTAAGTTTTATTTTATTGTTTTGTCTTAATGTTCCATTATTTGCCAATAATTCTCTATACAAAAAAAAAAAAAAACAAAAAAAGTAGCAAAAGAGAAGCAAAAAAAAAATCAAACAGCAGCAGCAGCAAAAGCAAGAGTAATAATAGAAAATAGATTTCCATATAAAATTGATTAGTAAATAACATAATAATAAGGAGTCCTTTGATAAAAAAAAAATAATAATAATAACAACAATAACAATGACATACACACACATACACATACACACACAGCGTTAATAAATTTTTTTTTGTGTTGTTCGGCTGACAGTATGAAAATTGCCAAAAGTTATTCATCTCACTATTTCTGTGCATCATTTCAACGATTATTTGCTTGTTAGAAAAATATTGCATACAAAATTTCTTTTCCTTTTCTTTTTTGTAGTTGCTTTTATTGTTGCTGTTGTTGTTGTTGCTGCTGCTTTTATTGTTGTTATTATTTTCAATTTCTAGTAATTTTCTAAGAAGTATTGAGATTTTGAAGATGAGTACCGAACTAGTACTTGTGCAGATGCTGGATCTAAATACTAAGAATATAAGAAAATCGTTCGATTCAGAATTACTATCTGATTCGATTTAAGTCTGAACGCCGGTCTGTCTTTTTTTTTTCAATGAAAAGTTGTTTATAAACTTTAGGTTAATATTTTAAGAATATCTTAATAAAGTTTTGAATAATCGATCGAAAAATTTATGGGATCTCTCTCTAAAAAAAAAATTCCGTTGTTTGGCGGAAGTTTGAAATTTTGAATATTTTCAATGAAATATCATACTTGTCCTGAACTATTTCAAATATTGAATAACTCTACCAAATTTGTTCTAGATCAGTTCATTTTTTTTTGGAGGCAGCCAAGAAATGATTCCCAAGAAATGATTCGAAGTTGCATTTTGTTATCTTCTCAGCAAAAGTGTTGTAAGGTGCTTAAAAGTAGTCTATAACCGTCTAAAATAATTTCACTTGCTTTCCAAATTATCTTTATTTTTAGAATTTAATTTCCTTTTCTTGTTGATCGATTTTATTTAGTTTTTTAGTTTTTGTTGGTTCCATCAAATTAAAGAGTTCTATCAAAGATTCGAAATTATGAAAATTATTAATTATGAATTTGTAGGGCTACTGCGATCGAAATCTGGTTAATGCTTGAAAAAGAGACTTCATATCAAAGTTTATTGCTTAAGTTAGACTTCATTTGATGATTTATTCGTCTAGGTCTTCCGAAATTTAAGATTTCATTAGGCAAAAAAAAAATGTTATGTCACTTAATGAAGAAGTAATGAACAAGGTGAATTAGAGAGTATGAAATTTTTGTTCATTATTTGGTGAAAAAATATCATAAAAGTGATTTGAAACAATAAAGCCAAATTTTCTTGGAATCCTTTTTTTTCTGTTTTTTTTTTTTTTTGGGGTGTATCTGAGGCCACTTTAGATGATCAATAAAAAGAATGTCTCACAATAAAAGAATTAATGATGCAATGAAAGAATGATTGAATGAATGAATGCATAAAAGAAAGAATCATGTTCTGGATTTTTTGTCGTCTATCGTCAACAAAATAAAGTGCAAAGTTAAAAGCGAAAAATAAAAAATTACTCTTGACTTTTAATTCTTCGTCTTTCATTCCGATGATTGAAAATCTAAAGTTGGCAATCAAATCAAATTGTAAAAAAAAAAAATCAAAAAAGAGGAAAAGAAAAAAGCAGAAAATGTACGTGACAGTTGAATGGACAGACAGACAGATATAAGATTTTAATGCTTGTCGCTTCTTGAGTCAACTAACATTTCAAAATCTACGCTTTTTTTATGCGCATGCATGCTCAATTTTTATTATTACGATTATGATTGATTATGATTATGATTATGATTATTATCGTTATTATTCTTATGTTGCGCTCTTTACGCATGAGACGTTTTATTTAATTTTTCATTTTTCGTTCTTACATTTTGATATTTATTTCGATTTTTTTTTTGAAATTGTTTATTTTTAATATGTTTTCATTTTTTTTGTTTTTTTGTTTTTGTTTAGCTGGATCATCCTGAATCGTCAAATTATTAACGATCATCATAATAATGATGAGGTTGATTCATATTCCAGTTGCTCCTCTTTTTTAGGCCTTCGTTTTCTTGTTCTTTTTATTTTTTTGTTTAATATGCCAGAAGTTGAAAATACCACTGTTTTTGCTTTTTTTTTTTTTAATAATAAGCAAGACAATGAAAATTACAATTGGTGTCTTTGAATTGAGGCCGCCACCACAAAGCACAATCATCAACTTCAAGCATAAATTATCGTTTCATCAATATTTATATTCCTTCATACTTTCGCCTACACTAAAATCTGTATAATCCGCTTTATATATGAAAATTTTGGAAAGAAATTTAGGGGTCCCATCACTACACTACTTGAATTTCAAAGAATATGTTTAATTATTATTTTATGTAATGGAAATGTCCAAAACAAATTAATGTTCCATTATTTTTTTAAATGATCTTTCACTTTTCATAAATTCCATAAAAATTTGATTAGAGTTAATAAATTGCAAATCCAAAAAAGAATATCTCGAGGAAAAACATGGGCAAAATTGTGGACAAACAACAGCATAAAAAAGTGAAAGCATGAAATTTAGATGGATTGGAAAAAGGCCACACACAACCAGACACACCCAGAACCTTTTTGAAGATGTATAATTTTTGGTGGATGAGGTCGATTTTTATACAGACATTGCAGGATAGCGTCCTTGATTTTGTTAAAAAATTTCAGCTTTTTAATTGTTCCACTTTTCAAGTTATGGGTGGAAAACATGCTTAAAAACCAGAGATGTTCTTAGTTAACCTTGCACTGTGGACTTAGCTTTTGACCGATTTGACCCATTTTCTATACCAACCAATGTATCTGAACTTAAAATGTTTCTGGCAAATTTGAGTTAGATATCTCTTTTTTTTGCGACCAGTACATTTAGCACTAATGAACGACAAGGCAGATGGACAGACATGAGTAGTTCGTTACAGAATGTAATGCTGATCAAGAATGCACTTGCTTTAGGAGACACCAATGTTTCCTTTTAGGCGTTACTAGCATAATGACAGAGAGAGTGAACCACCACTTTCGGGGTGATGGATATAAATATGCACAAAAAAACCCTTGTAATATAAATTTCTCTTATTTGATTGATAATCTTTCTTGTACTGAACTTTAAAATTTTAATTGAAAATTGCATAAAGCCTGCGTTAAGATAAAGTACACTTTTAATAAGAAAATGTTTCTATGAAAAATGACACTTCATGAGATGACTGAAAACTGCCATTTAATTAAAGATTTATTTTTTTAATGAAAATGCGAGAGAAGAGACTCATCTTTTTTATGCTTCTGTAATTTCTTTCTTTTTTTTTGTTTTGTTTGTTTGTGTGTCTTGCTTTGTATGAAGAAAGTTTGACAATTAATTATCTAGATTTCATGCAAATGATACAGTTATAATGATTAGAATACCGTTAGTTTGCAAGTAATGCCTTAACTGCTCATAATAAATTAGTTGGTGTTAGTTGTTGATGTTCTCAGTTCTTATTTAATCGTTTTGCCTTTATTTGTTAGAAAAAATATGAATAATTATACGCATAGAGTTAGAGACGCATTATCCAGCGAATAAGATGATTATATTTGTATGAGAGATAAGATAAACATCAATATTACGTATAAAATTTTCTTTTTCTTTTTGTTATCTTTGAAAAAATAATTCAACAAAATGTTATGTGTCGCTTTCGCTTAAGTGTACTCAACGGACTTTTCAGTTAAGTTCAATTCAGTTAAGTTCAGTTCATTCAGTTCAGTTCAGTTCAGTTCAGTTCATTTAGCTTCATTTAAATGCCATATTTCATGGAAACACTGAGTAAAAAGGAAAAAGTGTAGCAAAAAAGAAAAGTAAGAGATACAATGAAATAAAAGTAATCTCAGTTATTTTCAATTAGGAAAATTATTTACAACCCAAACAATATTGTGCAGTTATTTAGTTGCTTTTACTGGCATTGTTGTTGTTGTGTTGTTGTTGTGTGTTGTTAATTTTTTTGAGTGTTAGTGTGGCATGTTAACCGTACATGCGATTAAGACACTTTTACGCATGCGCACCTGTTGCTTGATCGTTTGGTACGTTGCCATTACACACACACACAAACAAATACTTATGCATACGATATGAATGCAATATATTTATTTTAAGTATTATGTTAATAAAATTGTCGCTATACATCATATGCTAATTATATGAAATACTTGTATATGAATAATAATAAGTTGCGCATGCGAAATACAAAAATTGCGACATATCTAAGCAGTCTGCTGCAGGCTTTATCTTCAACCACTGCCATACATAATCATAATAATAATAATAATAATAAGTAGAAAAAGAAGATCAAGAAGAAGAAAAAGAAGTTGAAGTAGAAATAAGCAGAAGGAAAATAAAAAACAAGAAATAAAGAAAACAAAAAAAAACAATTAGGAAAAGTGAAGGCAAAAAAAAAAGAAAAATTGCATATTTTTTGCCACTATTTCTTCTTATTCTTCTTCTACTTTTTCTGCTTATATTTTTTAAATACACGAAAGAGTTATATGAATATAATTGGTGTAAAACCGAGGCGGTGATATGGTAAGCAAAAAAAAAAAACAACAACAACAAAAAGAAAAACAAAAAAGAGGAACCAACAACGCAGCATAAAAAATAAACAGCAAAAAAAGTAGTAAAGAAGAAGTAAAAAAAACGCGAAACGTCGCCCAAGTAAACGTCATGTTCATTAAATATTTTTTTATTGTTGTTATTTCTTTTATGTTATTTTACCTTGAGATGAGGTTAAATTGAAATGGAACGACTAAAATTGCATTTGAAGTAATTCATCATATTATTTGTAGCGTGCAACAGAAGGGAGAATAATGGACAGAAAGAGAGAGAGAGAGAAAGAGAGAGAGAAAGAGAGAGAGAGAGAGAGAAAAGGGAACGAAGCAGAAGAAGATAAGAAAATATATCAGAATTATTTAGTTATTTAGAATAAAGATTTATTAAGTTAAGGGATTCACCTAAATAATGACATTAATGGACTCGGCACGATTCTAAGTATCAAGGGTTCTAAATAGTTATAGCAGTTCGTGATAGCTTAAAGAATAAAGGCGACGTATTGAAATAAATATTATCCAAAATGTGACTTTTATCATTAAATTTATACGAAAATTTTTAAAGGGTTTATAAAAAAATTGCGCTAATGAACTCTACTTCAATCTAAAAGCAATTTTTCAAGGGGACTTAAAGTTGACAGCGTGATTTCTAACTATAAAGGATTGATTATCAAAAGGATTGACAAAATCAAAGTCAAAGGGAAAGGTTTTATTTCTAAAAGCGTTAAATGCAGACTCTTAAAATCTTTTAGAAGAAGCTTTAAAATGTTGAACCAGCTTGAAGCGTAAAATTTTACTATAAAATATTATAAATTCGATATAAATATAAATTGGCCAAAGTTCTAAATATTTTACAAAACAATTTCTCTTTCTGGTAGTCTGTTGAAATTGTACTGCAGGGCATTTCAAAATCGCCTTCGTTTTATTTGATTCATATTTCTTAAGTTTTAATTTTCTACATTAGATTCATTCATTAATTTCATTCTTTTAATTTATAATTATTTGTTCTACCTGTTTCGTTCACTACAAATACATTCCATTCCATTTCATTCCATTTCATTCCATTACATTCGAGCGACATGTGTCACAGTCATATTTTTTTTATAAAAATTTATAAGTATGATAATGTGACGGTAACTGTGACTGTGACTGTGACGATGATGGTGATGTTAACTGTTAATGTGACTGGTTAAATATTCCCTTTCTCTGCTTCTTCCTCTTCTTTTTCTCAGTCTCTACCACTTTCTCACTATCCGTCCGTACTCCTTTCTATTGTTCCATTTTAAATGTGTAAAATGATTTGCGTGAAGTGGAAGATTAAAAAAAATAAAATAACAACAACAACAACAACAATAACAATAATAATAATAAACTAACTGGTGTTGGTTATTCAAAAAATTTTCCGCTCATTTAGCTTTTTGGTTTTTCTTTTGGTGCTTTTGTTGTTGCTTTTTGCTTGCTTTTAATATTAATATGAACGGCTCGGTTAATCAGTGTTCTGGTAGTCTTTATTGTTGTTGTTGTTGTTGTTGTTGTGTTGTTGTTGTTCTTATTTGTCTTTTTTATCGTAACGCTTCGATAGTTTTATGTTCGATTTACTTAAAGTTATTTCTCTGTTCCAAT
Source organism: Melophagus ovinus (assembly GCA_023089585.1). Classification (NCBI taxonomy): domain Eukaryota; kingdom Metazoa; phylum Arthropoda; class Insecta; order Diptera; family Hippoboscidae; genus Melophagus; species Melophagus ovinus. Next base: position 10,805,168 of record JAKKIB010000178.1, read on the forward strand.
TTTTTTCTTCTTCTCATTTTCCTTCTTTCTATTGTTATTGCTTTTATTGCTTTTATTATTATTATTATTATTATTATTATTATTATTGTTGTTGTTGTTGTTACACTTGCTGCTTGTGGTTTTACATATTTATACATATTTCTTTGTTTATTTTATAGAACGGTTTGTTTTTTCTTTCTATTTATTTCTTTCTTTTTTTTTTTTTGAAACATTTAATTAAAATGTGATAATTTTTTTTTTACAAGTGTCATCGTTAAAGGCCGACCAAATGAACAAGACAACGATACCAATTGCGAAGTAGCCAACATCGGTATTTATTGCATGAATGATCATGTAAGAAAAACTGTTTATGACAAATCAAACATGAAAAATGAAAAGAAAAATGCGTAAAAAGTGAAAAATGAACGAACAAAACAAACGATTCTAAATGATCATGGCAATTTATTAATGGTTAGTTTTTTTCCCCCCTTCATTCAGTGTTATGATCTTTTAGTAAAAGAACTTTCTTGGTTAATATTTTCTTCTTCTTCTTTTTGTTCTTTCTTTTCGTTCGGATTATGAAGAAAAAGTGTTAAATGCAATTTTTTTTTATTCTCTTTTTAATGATCATTTAAATATTTAGCTGTTTTTGTAGCAAGGATAATAATCTTAGAAGGTTGAAGTTGCTTGAAAGCAGCTTACACAGAGATTACATTCTAATTTGAACGGCCACAATTGCAATTGAAGGAGAGAGGAATCTTTAAGTACTAAGAACTTTTTGAAATCTCTTTCACAAAAATGTCTCACTTGAAATTATTGCATTTTTTAATTGTTAAGAAAGTTTGAAAGAGAGAGTGAAAGGGTGATAGTGCGAGAAAGAAGAAGATAGAGCAAGAGAAAGAAAGCAACAAGAAAAGGGAAACATAAAGAAAAGTGGTTAGAGAGATAGATAAAGAGAGAGAAAGAGGCAGATAATGAATGAGAGTGTGTTTGTGTTAGGGAGTGAGAGGGAGGTAGAGTGAAAGAGATAATGAGATATTTGTTATACCATTTATAAAATAATATCTATTATCATCAAATTAACATTTCATTGTTATCGTATAAATTTTTTTTTGGCAAATTTTTTGCAGGCCATTGCCGGCCACCATAAAATGTAAAAATTTGTGCAAAATGCTTGTGATATGCAAAATTCTTTGTGATAACATCTAAACGAGATAAATGCGATTATTTATAGTCAAAAGTAAAGAAAACAACAGAAACAAACAAATATCAGTTAACGGATAATGCAAGGCTTTTAAAAATGCATTCGAATGCAGATTAAATTAATTGGGCAAGTGTGGGAAAGAGATAGAATGGCATGTTGCTCTTCTTCTTCTTCTTCTTCTTCTTCTTTATTCTTCTTCCTTTTCTTTAATCCCTTTTCCTTCAACATCTTCTTAACCATACCGCTTTATTCCTTTTCTTGTTGTTGTTATTGTTAGTTTTTTATATCAAGTTCAGGTTTAGACCACAAAATGTGAAATTATTTTTTAATATGCCTCTGGTTATCAGTTCCAGTCACTCAAACAGTCAAGCAAGTTAAACAGTCTGGTAGGTAAATGGCGTTTTTTTTAATATTCTTTTTGTTTTGTTTTTGTTTTTCTTCTCTTCTCTCTTTCTTTTTTAAATTATTTTGTAGGGTATTTTATGAATAATGATAATAATAATAACAACAAATACAACAATAAGAAAAAAATAATAATAATAATAAATTTGATAATGACCGTCCGTACAAGTAGATCAGTAAAATATTTGATTAAACTGATTAAGTGACCACCAGTTGTAATGAGGTGACGGTAATCGATCAATAAATTATTAAAAAAAACTTCACCAAAAACAAAAGTAATAATAAAGAAAACAGAGTACATAGAAAGCCGTAAACCCGTGTAAATTTTATAAAAAATTTGTAAACTTCATAATTCATTAAAACTATAAAATGAAAATGATTAAATAATTTTAAATGTATAACAAATATCTTTCGGATACAGACAGACAGATGGAAAGGAAGAGTAAAAAAATCACAGCTTTTTGCAAATAATCTTAAGTCTAATCAAATAAGTAGGCCTCAAATGGTGATAAATTGGTAAAAGCGTTTGGGAAAGCATTGAAAGAGAAAAAAAGCGCTGAGAGAGAGAAATTGAAATATTTTGGTACAAGAAAACGAGAAGACGTGGTAAAAGCCTTATAAATCTTAAGGCCTTCGATTTTGGTTTCAATTTCAATTTTAAGGTTTGTTAAAAGTTTTGATGCCTGGTCGAAATATATTCATGGCGTCTGGCCTCAAAAGCTTCATAGAATCTAAAAATAAGTGAAAAAATTTAAATGAAGAACAAGAATTTTACATTTTAAAAGGTCACAACCTTTTTTTGGGGGAAATTTATAATCAATAATTGTGCAATTTTTACGCAAATTTTGATTATTTATTTTTTTCAAAATGCAAGTTCTTCATATCTTGAACAGGATACTTTAAAAAGTTTCAATCGATTTAGAGGCTCAGTTAGCTAATTTTTTCAAGTTTCATTTTAATTCTGATTTTTAATAGAAAAATCTAATAAATCTCGCTTCGCTTTTTTAATTTATTTTGGAACTTCATTTCTTTGCTTAGAAGTTGTTAATGATAAATTCATTGATCACTTAACATGAGACTTTAGATTTAAAAGAAAAAAAAAAAGAAAGTAAAATACGTTACATTTGAAGAAAATTTTTTTATATTTTTTATATTTTATGTTACATTTTAAGTGAGCTAAAAGGAAAAACCTTTGCAAAATAAATTATTATAAAAAGTTAATGCACACATAATTTATGCACCCATGCCAACGAAACGTATCAAATATTTCCGTTTGTCTTATAATGTCGCTGACGATGTCGTTGGCGATGTCGTTGTCGTTTTCGTTTTCGTTTTCGTTTTCGTTTTCTTGAACTTTGTGTGTGGAAAACTTTAAACAGAAATTTATGATAAAAAAATGCACACACACACACACACACACACACACACACATAAATATATATATATATATATATATTTATATGATACTCTTATTGTTGTTGTTATCACTTTTATCATTATTATTTTATATGATTTTATAAGAATTGCAATGTACAGCTGAAATAAGAAAATAAAAATAGTGAAGAGAGAAAAGCAAATGCCAACATGCAAAGATATGTCCTCAAGCGACAAGTGCATTATGTCTTTACATGTTTCACACACATACATAAACATCTATTCAATCATATAAATATTTATATAATTCGTACATTTGATCAATGTCAAAGTGTATGGTGTTAAGTAAAAAAGACGGACAGACGGACAAACGGATGAATGGATGGATGGATGAATGGTGAGATAGACGGACAGATGGACGTACAAATAGAAATCAAATAGCTCATATAAATGTTTGTGCATTACTTAAGAAAAATGGATACATAAAACAATGTTGTTGATTGTAAAGTTGTAAAGAAATTTAATGATAAAACAGAGACAGTTTTTGGTAGATACAAAAAAAAAAGGCATTTCATTTTAAAAGAGGGCTTTTTTCAATTTTCGTTATTTTTGTTTTTTTGATTTTTTGGTTTTTGATTTCATCTTTGGATTTTCAGTTAAAAATTTCAGTTTCAATTACATTTTCTGTTACGGTTTGTTTGATTTCTTTAACTTGAACTGCAGCAGTTATTTTAGCTTGTACTTTTGCCGTTTCAGTACAATTGATTTTATCTTTATCATTTTTTGTTTTTTGGTGTTGTTGTTATTATTGTTGATTGAACGACCGGGTTAAGTCAACTCAACTCAATTCAAGTCAACTAAAGTCAAGTCAAGCTCAATATACAAGAATATAAAATAAATTGCATTTAAGTATGCATACGAATTTTGTATGTTTTGTTTTTGTTGATTTAAATGTGTGTAATATTAAAATGAGAGTAACTCATGAATATTTAAACGTCACATTTCGTCGCACTTTGCGCGGCATTAACCTCATTAATAATTTACTGATATAAAACATACAATAATCATGCAGATATTTTCTTCTCTTATTGTTGCGTTCTTATCATGCTCATCAGTTCATTTGTATGTTTTTCTTAGACTTTTAAGCTTTTATTTTTAATTTCTTGAATATAAATTATTGTCTAATGTCATTTTTTTTTCCTGTTTTGCCCATTTCATTTTTTTTTTTTTTGCATTTCAATTGTAGCAATTTCTTTTTGTTGCCTTGCTTTTTCATTCCTGCTTTATCTTTTTCCATTGGCCAATTAGTTTTGTTTGCGCTCTACAATTAACAATTCAAATAATTTAATTAATTGTTTTTAGCATAATTTTGTACTTTTCGCTTTTGCCTTTGAAAAATATATAAATTTATTTTCCTTTTTTTTTTTTTGGGATTTTCCTGGTTTTCCAGTTTTTCCTGCTTTCCTTGCATTTTCAAATTCATTAAGAACAACAATAGAAATTGTGCTTATGCTTCAGATTTCAATTTTCAAAAATACCTAAAAATTATCGATTTTCTATTTTATTAATAGAAATAGGAAAATATCGGAATTTTTGTAGTCGCTTTCAATTAATTGTTGCACAAGGAAAAGAAAGCATAGAAAATTGGAAAAAATTTCCAGTGCGTATGCGTCTGTTCACGTTTGCTTTTGTTCGCATCTCTTCTAGTTCTCTCTCTTTCTCTTTCTCTCTTTCTTATCTGTTATGGTAATACTGTTGTTATTGTTGTTGTTGCTGCTAATTATCATGATAACAGTGATGATGATTGGAAAAATTTAAAGCAAAAGCAGAAGGCAAGATAAATTCCATATTTAGATACAAAGAAGTAGATGAATGAAGAAATAACAAGAAGAAGTTGTAGTGGAAGAAGAAGAAGAAGTTGAAGAAAAATTTCAAATGCATTCATTATCTAACAATTATAATGAAATTAATAATCAACAAAAAGCTTAAACACTTGCACGAATAATTTTTTTTCAAACTTGAAACATTTTTATTCTGCTATATCTTTCTCTCTCTCTCTCTCTCTCTCTCTCTCTCTATCTTATTCCTTCTTTCTTTCTTACTCGATTTAATGTTGCGTGTTTTTTTGTTGCATTCAACCGGAGACATAAGCATGGACAGTTATAAGGCAAATATACGCATACACTCACATGCACACACACACACACACACAAGACACATGTGGAATCAACACCTTGAACATTGCATGGTCATAGCAAAACATAACGTAGCGTCGCGTATTATAGTATGACGTGACGTGGCATTGTAATGCTTAGGCCTAGCAATAGCTTGGTGTAGCGTGCAAATATCAAATAGAAAAAGAAAGAAATATATATAAATATAAATAAAAAGTATTACAAATTAAATGCTGCAGTTGCAGCAAAATCACTGACTCTCAACTCTATGTCCCACATTCACGCGTTGATTTTCCACATTGTCAAGCAATCAAGAAAGCGAAACGTTCATTATTTTACTTGTTGCATATTACTTGTTGGTACTATTGCTGATTGTTGCTTGTTGTGGTTGTTGCTTCTTGTGTAACCATAATACCAGTAATAGGCATAAGTACAATAATAGTAACTAAGTAGAGTTGTTTGGTATCGTTATTGTTGTTGCTATTCATATTATTATACCCCCTGCCATTATTGAAAGTATATTAAGTTGATGCAAATATATGTAACATTCAGAAGCATTTGATTTAGATGGAATTCTTTGTGGTAGAAATCGTGTTAAAATTTTACATTATTATTATTATATTTCTTGTCCGTCTGTCCACGTAAGTTACAAGTAACAATAATTAAAATATTCAGGAAAAATTCCATCGGCATATTTTCTGTGAAACCAAGCGAATTCTGTTGAAAATGTTTAATGTTTAATGTCGACAAATTTTACGACAACTTTTCAAACTCAAAACTTTGCCTTTGGAAAATGACGATATTTGAAGAAAAATTACAATGAAGAAAATTTTCTTTTAGGGAAATTTTTTAAAAACCTTTTTTAAATTATATTTATTATCTAATGAACTAAATTAGTCACTCTTTGTGACAAATTTCGATCGATCCATTATAACAATCATTTTCCCTAAAACAAACGATTCAAATTTTTCCATCATGACAATGGCGTAGAGTGTTTAAAATTAGACTGCTACTCTTTTTTTTTTGGCTTATTTTTAGGCGCTTTGCCAAGCGGCCATTCCACGTAATTTTGTATTTCATTTCATTTCGTTTCATTTTATTTCATTTATTTAAATGCCATTGGAAGCAATTTCAGTTTACTACGTTCATGATTTTTTAGTACAAGTGCCATGATAACATATCACAATGAATGCATTTCAACGCCCTAATGGTCATACATACAAACACATAAAATATATTTATTAATGTTATGAGAATTGAAGTTTTATTGTCTTCCATTGTTTAATGTCTCTTCATCTTTTCACATTTTCTCATTATTTTACAATAATTCGATTTTTTCTCCTTTCTACTGTTCTTTTTTTTTCTTGTTCTTTGAATTATTTGGATCTTAGATAAATGTTCCACACTAATTTGTTATAAGGATAATATGCCATTTTAGAATAAGTTTGTTGAATAATGCTGAATAAGGAAACACACAATTTATGAAGAAATTCAATTTTATTAGTTTTTTAACATCACAAATGATACTTAAAGATATTTGAAAGTAATATTCAAAAAACTAAAAAAAAAAATAAAAAGGAAATGATATAAAATTGAAAAAATAAAATAATTTCAATAAGTTCATTATTCAAAAGTTAATTTTCCTCTTTGTTTTTTTTGTTGTTTTTTTTTCCTTATTGTTTCCTTTAAATGCGATTTGGTTGTTCCGCATATTACTTCAAATGGTGTAATCTATAGGTCATTAAGTTATTGGCCATATATTATTTATATGTAGCAACACTATGGACAATTATCTAGCATTAGGGTATTTTTTTTTTGGCAAAATTTCACAACATTTTGAAACTCAGTTTTAAGGATATAAAAATTTTATTGAATTTCGTTTAGCAAATTTTCAAAATTGATTATTGAAAAAATGCGATAATTTCACGTAGCTTTTTTTATTGCTTAAATCAGATATTGTTTGCGCCAGCTTTACGAAGGCTAACATATTTTAAGATTTTTCTGTAGAATTTTCAATTACCCTAAACCAGTCCCGAAAGTACCAACTCACTTGCAAGTGTTTCATGAGAAGGTTTGTGCCGTACCTAGATGGCGCCTCATATTTAAAGACACCAGACCACAATTTCTTTACAGTTTTAATAAGGCCCATTATGATAATATTAAAGTTAGTTACGTTCGGATTGTGGGGACCAGATCGCGAGCGTTACTTATTAAATCATGTTTGTCGCGCGGAATTCCATTTTTTTTTTATAAAATGGGTAGCTGGCAGATATTGTGCCACAAATTTGACTCACGATAGAAGTTCATGTCGAATTTTAAATTTCACATTCAAATAGTAACGCCGTGGTTGACCCATATCAAAAATTAATCAGGTAAAGTTCTAAGAAAAAAACTTAATTTGAAGAATTTTAAGAAAATTGTCCAAAGCATGGAAAACTACAAAATGTATTGAAACAATTTATTCATCCATATTTTGGTTCGATTGGACTATTACTTTACTGGCTACAATTAAATAGATCTTCCATTGGATCGATTAACTGTAAAAATGAACTTAGACAAAAGTGAAGGTAAAACGGCCATTTAAAACGTAGACTTTATGACTTATGGACCAAAGTATCGAAGGCTCTTGTGCTTGTGCTTGTGCGTGCTTTAGCTTAACAATAAATGCACATGTGTCCATATGCATTTCACTATTTTACATGCAGCCATTCAAGAGATGAAAATCAAATTTTGTTATTAATACTTTTTCGGTTTTTACTAAATTTTTTTGTTGTTGTTTTTAACTTTCTGAATTTTTTCTTATGTATTTTTTTTTTTTTGGCTTTATATGAAAGTGGGCTTTATCCTAACATGCGTTTCACATATTTATATACAGAATTAACAATGAACATAAATATGTTGATGGGCAATTGGTCTTTATCGATCAAATCTTGTTGAAGCATTAAAAGAGATAGAAAGAGGTAGAAATAGAGAGAGAAAGAGAGCGATAGAGAAAGTATGAAGGGTAAAAGATTCTATTTTGTAGTAACTAACCATTAACGAAATACCAAAAGGAGAATTATTAAAAAGAGGCAAAAAGATCAAAACAACAAGAACAACAAAAGAAAAAAGGAAAACTAGAAAACTAGGAAAAAAGTATCAAATCTATCACACCAAATGCAAGCAGCGCGCAAACATTACCACAAGTACATCACATTACAAATACACAAATAATTTCAATGATGATGATGCCAAAGAAAGAAAGAGAGAGAGAAAGAAAGAATTTCATTTCTTTCTTTTGCATTTTCTCATATGACAGAAAAAACAGACGGACAAATAGAAGAAACAAAAAAAAAATGAAATAAAACCAAAAACAAAAACAAAAAAAGAAGAGTAAATGTAGGAAAAAAAAGTGGAAGAAATTTACAGAAGTTCGCTATAGAACGAAACGATTGCATTTTCCATAAAGAAGAAATCGTGACTTGATGTCACGTTTTACCAGTCAAATGAAAATAGTTGATGGTGGTGGTTGGTGTTTGCTTGCCTGCTTGGTGATGATACTTAGGCTGATGTTGATGCTGTTGCTGCTGCTGCTGCTGCTGGTGGTGGTGGTGGTGGTGCTGATAGTAAAATAAAATGAGTTGGTTGATGGCAACGGCGGTAGTATAGAGTTGCGGTAAGTAACTTATTTCAACTAAAAGCAAAACTAACCAAATAATGATGGCCACATTGACAACAACAACATTTGTAAAGAATAACAACAACAACAAAAACAACAACAGCAACAACAACAGCAGCAGCAACAACATGATCATCAACAGCAGCTTAAACCTATTTGCTGTCTGTTTGTCTGTCTATCTGCTTATCTGTCTGTCTGTCTGTCTGTCTGTCTGTCCAAGCCCTTGTTGTTGCGGATGAATTTTGAAAACATTTTGATTGAATGAATTTTATATGGTTTACTAACTAATATCTTGTACATACATTTTTACTCATACTGCCATATATTAATGTGTATATCCATCTATACATTGGATCATTAAAAACTGATTTTGGTTTTGACAATTTTTTTTTTGACAGATTATCAAAAGAAAATAAATTAATATTTCAATTTGATTTTTAATTGTCAAAGATCTTGCCAAGTCAAATTCAAAAAATTACTTAGAAGTTTTTTTTTTCAAAACTTATGCCTCTTTTTGAAAATGAGTTTTTGGAAAATTGTTGGAATTAGAAAAAATGAAATACTTACATAAAATTTAAGTTTAAAAAAATTGGTCGATTTGATAAATTTTTATTGATTTGAATGTACTGCCACAGCGAATAATTTCATTTTTTTAGTTTGCCAAATTTCGTAGCAATAATTTTTGATCTTAGAAATTGTTGGTTTCAGAATTGTTTTGCTTTTGACTTTATTTTCAATTATTACGAAACAATGTTAATAACTCACTTAATTCAAATTGGAGCAATGAAGAAAATTTGGATAACTGAATTCATGATGTCTTGTTTTTTTTTTGTAACAAAATTTTATACTTAACAACCCAATAAAAATTGATGTAGTTTTATTGTAAGAAGAAAAAAGTAACATTTTTTAATAGAGAAGAAATCAAACTCAACTCAATTCAATTCAGTAAAATTCAGCTCAACTCAGTTTAGCTTAGTTTGGTTTAATTTATTTTAGTTTAACTTAGCAAGGCTTACTTTCAATTTACCTCATCTCAATTTTATTTTCAATTCAATTTGGAACCAGCTACAGTTTTTAACTTTAAACAGCAATAACAATTTTAATAATAATTTCAGCCCAACCCAAACAAACACACCAACCAATTCACAACCATTGCAATTGTCCATCCATCCGTCCATCATCCATCCGCATCCATCATTCTTTCAATGAGTCAATATCATAAAGCACATGAACATACAGAAGTGTTTTAAGCACATCGAAAGCAATTGAAATAATACTGAAACTGGATGAAATGAGTGAATTGAATCGCAATTTGAAATAATCATAAAAACAAAAGCAAAAATACAAAAATTTACAAAAAGGAAAAAGCGCAGAAGAGAAATTTCACATGTACATAACATTTTCGGTTTTTGATTTCTTTTCTTTTTTTTCTTGATTTGTTTTGTTTTATTTCTGTTGAAGTTTTTTATGATTATAGATTTTGTTTTTGTTTTTCTTTTGGTTTTTTTTTTGTTTTTTTTTTTTTTTTTTTGGTAAATAAAAAAGAACAGAAGCAAATGCTGTAGATTGCGCATGCATGATGATGAGCAACAGATTAAAATATTTCTTTTTATTTTTTATTTTTTACTTCTCTTTCATATTCATATTGCTTACATTCATTTATGTGTAGTTGTATAAATGGCAATTTGAAAGGAAGATAAAAAAGTAGGAGAAGAAGCAGGAGCAGAAAATGAGTAAAAAATTGGTAAAAGAAAAGAAGAGAGAACTGAGAACAGAGAATTGTTGTGGAAATTGTTGAAAATGAAATGAAATGAATTTATTGTTAAAATGATCAATGAAATTGAAGTGATGAAGGGACGTTGGCAATTGCCAGTTTGGCTCAATTGCCAATGCAATATTTTTCAAACAGATGATGAAGACGAAATTTATTGACGAAATCATACTCAAACTATTTGTACTATTTTGATATTTATATGCATGTGTGTGTGCATGTGTATTTATGTGTATGTATGTATAACAGGATGTGATGGTTTAGGTTAAAGGCGTTCATCTAATATGGCCTTCTTTATGTAATTGGTTTTGCTGTGCACAATTTTCATAAAATTTGTACTGCCCCACCTTGGAAAATTTCTCATATACAATTATGCTTTCATGTAAATGTGTAGAATTTGCTTTTGCTGTTATATGAAGCATAGAAAATTTGCCATATAATGCAAAAACAAAATAGACTGAATCAGTAAACAGAATCAGAATAGAAATGTATAAAATAGACATAAAATAGAAGAGAAGAAAAGAGTAGAGAATAAAATAGAACAGAAGTAATGTCGTCCATGTATTTAATGCTTGATTAAGGCTTACTTCATAAAACAATGAAAAATGAAGCAAAACGAGCAAAGAAAACGAAAGAAAAAAAAAAGAAGAGTGGTGGATGTAACGTCAGGCCAGATAATAATGATTTTTTAACTTCTTCTTTTTTTTGGATTGTTTTTTTTTTTGGGATAAAAGCACGTAAAGTGCTTTATGAGGGCATTACTATCACAACTAGTAAGTGGCAGAGCACAATTGTTAGTACAATTGGCAACACAATTGTCAGAAGCTGATTAGTCAAGTAGTAAAATGTTGTAAAATGATAATTTTATTTGCATCCAGTTGACTTAAAAATTGATTTAAATGGAAAATTATTTTAATTATTTTATGGTTTTCTTTATGGGGGAATTTAATTTTCATGCCGATTTCTTCATTTTCTTGGTCTGAAATTTATAGAAATGACTCGTGATTTGTAAGTGATTTATACGTTAAAATATAAGTTCATTTAAAAATATTTTTAATATGATTTGAGGAATGAAGAATTAAAGAGATAAAAGTAGTGTATTAAAGAAGATGAAAAGCGAAAAATTTTGTATTAACTTTCTTACTTAAATTTAATCAGGCATCATCAAATAAGAAATGAAATATTTATTTCTGAATAATTGAAAATTCGAGAATGTATCGAAAAATTTCCTGACTAGCTTTAACTTTAGCAAGGCCGCAAATTCTTGGCGATGCTATCAGTATTGAAACCGATTAATTTTAAAGAAGACTTTTAAAAAAGCCTTTTCAGAAACATGCATTTAAAATTTTAAATCATTAGATCATGAAAATGGGTTCTGAAAAATTATCAGTATTTTCCATACTTTTATAAAAAAAAACTATTTACCCCGCTGGAATTGCTTGTAACTTGAAGGAGTACCTTTCAGATTTTTGAAAACCCTGGTCTGAAAGCAGTAAAATAGATATCTATTCAAAAAATTAAATCAATTGGCTTTTAGAGAGTTTTTTAGGGATCCGATGTTAAATAAATAGATGATATTTTGTATGTAATTATTTTTGTCGGCCCAATATAAGTCGATTTATTATAAACTTTCACAAGAGACATTTTCATCAAAATTTTCCGTATACTTGATCGCATTTGAAAATTAAAAATTTCCCAAAACTTTATAGTATTTAGTAATAAATTGAATCGTTTCCCCATCGTTACTCATACTTGTATTAATCAAATTATTTAATTCAAATTCAAGGTAGCAAAAAAAATATCGTTGAAAATTATTGGAATTCTAAAAAAAATGGCCAGCCTATGGCATAATTACTTCCTTTGGCTATTTGTCATGATATAACTTATTTGTTTTAAAGAATATGAAATCCTTGAATTTATTTAAGTGTAAGTACACACTAGAGAATCCTTAAACCGTATCCTGTAATAATCAAGCGTGACCATCAATAAATGATTTTGGTAAAAAAAATATGAAAATAAAACTGAAAGTTTATGAAAGAAGAAAACAAAATGCAACAAAAGTAAATTATATTCACGTATAAATGATATATGTTGTTATTATTGTTGTTCTTGTTGTACATAATACTTTTAAGGTACAAGAATACTTTATAAATTGTGAGACCGCCTGTCATAATTGATCAATGTGCATTAAAGCATTAAAATAAAAAAAAAAGGTCGAGTTTTATGAATTTGCAGAGAGCCTAAGAAAAAGGAAAATAGCCAGACAAAGAGGCAGACAAACAGGTAGACACACAGACAGACAGATAATTTGAAAAGAAAAATAAATGAATGAAAGAATGAGAATGAAAATTGTGCCGTTTAGGGTGTCGTTATTAAACACCAATCGACAGATAGAATGTCCTTATAAAATGCATTATGTCCGAATATTTAATTGCATTTCAACAAAAAAAAAAAAAAAAACAAAATAAAACAAAATAAATTGTGCTCACTTCTCCACTCTAAATGATTAAATTCACATCTCTATAGATATTTTTTATAAATATATTTATTTTATAAATAAATATTGTTGTGGTTGTTTGTGATGTTTTAGTCGCTTCAAGAAATAACCGATCGATTTTTTTTTATATCCCGTTTGCTTTACATTTTTCTTTTCTCTCTATCTATCTATCTATCTCACTCTCTCTGTCTCTCTATTTCTCTCTCTATCTCTCTCTCTATTTCTCTCTCTCTCTCGCACTGTCTTCTTCAATAATATGTACAGATGAATGTTTTGTGTTGCTGCGAAGGTTTTTGTTAGACCATCTGGCCAAAGTATGGAAACTTTAAGCAGGTGATGATGATAATAACAATAACAACTATTCCTATTGATAATGATAATCACGATGATCATAATGATGGCCATGATCAGTTATCACATATAGAGCCCGATTGCTCAATTACAAAAACAAGAAGAACCAACCAAGAAAAAAAAATGAGCAAGCGATGAGAATTATTTAGATGCCTTTACTTTTATATGAACGTAAAAAAGGTTTGGAAAGTATAAAATTTATTTGAGAAATATTGTTCAAAAAATTTTCAACTCTTGGAAAGGACTTACAAAAAATTGTAAAAATTTTGGAAGAATTTTTGGGTAAATCAAAAAATTTTTTTTAACTACAAAGTGCCACATAAAAGAGTGGCCGTAGAAAAATTTGAGTTAGATGGAATATAAAAAGTTTTCAAGGTTTTGGGCAATCGTTTTAGAAATTGTTGACAATTTTCATTTACAGACGCTCAGGCGTGGTAACATTCAAATTTCATCCATATTAAAAAGCTTATTAGGCTTTGAATTGCAAGAGATGTAGGATACAAAAAAATCTACATCATACAATTTAATTATTGTTGTTTTTTGCTGTTATTCGTTACTTTTTTACATCTTTTTATGGATTTTTATTTTTTTTTAACATTTTTATTGTGCTTAATAAGTGTATGAAAAGTGTTTCGATTAAATGATCTTAAACAATGGCATTATGAACGATTTTTGCATTATATGATTTTTTTGGGGGCAAACAGCAAATGGCAAACGGCAAACGGCAAACAGCGAGCAGTGGGCAGCGAACAGCGAACAGCCAATAACAACAATAATGCTAACAACAATATCATCATTATCATCAACACAATGAAACTAACAACAATAAAAATGATTGGTACATTGAAATTGAATGCGGTATCTTGTTGCTTCGCTTGTTGCTGGGCTTGTTGTTTGGCTTGTTGTTTGACTTGTTGTTTGGCTTGTTGCTTTCGAACGATATTAAATGTGAAAATAAAGCCTGTGGTGTTTGGACACGCATCCCACATTTATTATTTAAGGAACAGGAAGAATCAAATGAGTAAATAATATTAATAAAAAAAAAAACAAAAAGAAGAAAGAAGAAGCAGATTGAAAGAGAGAAAGAGAGATAGAGAGAGAGAAATGGACATCAGAAGAAATCAGCATCAGAATGGAAATAATGGAAATATGTTTGATCGTGCAAAATGTTATTTCTTCTTTTCTTCTTTTGCTTTTTTCTTTTTGTTTTGCTTTTCTTTTATTTTGTTTAATATATTTTGACTTTTTTTCTTTTACATTGTATATTCTCAAACAATATTAAATGCTTATTGACTTAAGGAAGAAGGTAAAAATCGCCGCCACCATCATCAAATACCGCCAAACGCAAATGCGTACATATTTTGAATGGATGCAATAGAAATTTCATTACTGTTGCTGTTATTGCTGTTGTTGCTGTTGCTGTTGTTATTTTTATTGTTGTTGTTGTTGCTGTTGTTGTTCATGTTTTTTTTAAATTTTTTGTTTTTTTTTTGGTTTTCATTTTTATTTTTTGGTTAAATTAGTTAGTTTGTTGGTTGTTTAATAGTCACCTTTTATAAATAAGCGTTTGTCTGCTGAGCGATTCAAGTATTCTTTGCTTATTTTTCTGCTTATTCAAACAATTATTAGATTGTTTGGAAAATCATGTCATTTTCGTTATTCGTTGAACATTTTAATTAGATGTATGAATCAGCAACTGAAAGTAAATAAGTAAGATTTATTTTTTGAAAAAAGTTTGCTTAAAGCCACATGGTGATTTGCGTTTAACTGGCCTTTATGAAGTAAAAAGCTGAACTTTCCCTTTTCTGATTATGGCAAAGTTAAAAATATCGTCTGATTTATGTGAAAGAAGAAACGTCATTGGAAAAATTAATTTATAAAATTTCCTCATGAAAAGGCCTTTGGCGCATTTTTTATTGAAACTATTAAAGCAAGTTCCAGAAATTGCAACCCCTGAATTCAATGAGAAATAAAATGGAATCGTTCAAATTGAATTGTTTATTTCTTCTTTACTAGCGCAATACATTTCTCAACCATTCAATATTTTGTATATATATATGTAGATTTGTATATATAAAGCATCCATTATATAAAACACTTATAAGAATGAATGAGTATTTTTTAAACATTTATGTAATTTCATATGACGCCGGTTTTTTTTTCTTTTGCTTTGTTTTTTGGTTTAATTTTTTTTTTGGCGGTTCACTTGTAATTCTTCAGATAGCGCCAGTTAGGCCTTTTCCTTCTTCTGGTTGTTGTATTTATTGTTGTTATTTTAAAGAAAAAAAAAAGTTCATCATAAAATGTGTAGCAATGTTATATTTAATTGAATTTTTGTCGCCACATTTTTTTGTGGCACTTTTTTAAAAAGTCGGGCAAGAAAATCTTTTGAAATTTATGCGCATTTAAGTTATAGGATTTAATTCAATTTTTGGATGTAACACCCAGATGTTCGTATAGAAATTGGGCCAAATCGATCGAAGTTAACGTCCACAGTTCTATCTAAAGTGAGAACATCTCTGCTTTTTAGTGCACAACTTAAACATAGAAAGTTGAAAGTTTTGCAGAAATACTAGGGCCATTATTTTAGAATAACAGAACAGAATAACAGAATGTGCTTTATGATGAGATGTCGTGACATGTGTTCAGTATTATTGCATCTCGTCCATACTCAATGAAATATTATGAAGATAATTGAAAAATTTGCGGACTGTCAAATACAACTGTGGTTGACTCAAATACAACTCTGGGCGGACGCAATTAGATAAATTCAATAAATGATAACGAACAGATGCATCTTCCAAAAAAAAAAATTCAAATTTTTTCTATGTTTAATATGGTAAAAAAAATCAAGAAGTTAAGTCCATTTTATTAAATGATTAAAATGAGTCATTTCAAAGAAAAAGTTTAAAATCCCGCCAGTTTTTACTAATTTGAATTTCTTGGACCCACTTTATAATAAATAACCTTTCGTTGCTTCTTCATGGTATTTGAAGAAGGCATTTGCAAGAATTAGAGAGTTATATGCAAGACAACTGGCAAAACTCTTTCAAGAAATTGAAGGAACAAACACTTATTATGGAAATATTAATGCGTGCCGATAGCAGCCTAAAATTTTTCCTTTCCTTGTTTTTTTTTTTTTTGTTTTGAAATCCTTATACAAGAAACATTGAAATTGGAGAAAATTGGAAAGGTTTACGCAATCTAAAGAAAAATGTTTAAGTGAAAATAATAAAAAAGACATTTCTTGACATTTCGATAAACATTTAATGGAATTGTTATTGAAATAGAAAAAAAAATTTCACCCAGAAATTAATTTTTTTGTTTTTTGTTCTGCTTTTTTGAAATAAAGTCAGAGTGGTGGGCATAGGGGTAGGGAAATTTTCATAACTGCATTAGCAAAAGAAAATGTAAAATTGTTAAAAGTTGTAGAAAAGCCTTGGATTACATAACCAAAGTAACAAACATTGTGTTAGTTCAATATGGACGAGCGAACACAATGACCAAAAACGTCTTTTTTCTTTTTAATGCATATGGATGCACGGCATTAACGGACATCAACCTCTTATGGCCAATGAATTAAAAATGCAACATTTGAAATATATTAAAAAAAAAATTAAAAATGAAAATAAAAAATTCAAAAACATTGCAGCAATTGCAACGGCAGTAACAACAATAGTAGCAACAATAACAAATATTGCTAATAACAATAATAACATGAACAGCGATATTAACGCTCTAATTTATATGTTGCGCTCGGCTGACGGCAATGGCTGACATGAAACACACCAGTTACTTGAATTCAATTTTAATAAGTTTCATATATTGGATGTATATCAACTGTTGTTGTTGTTATTATTATTATTATTATTATTGTTGTTTTTGTTGTTGCAATTGTTATATTACTAATAACATTAAAATGATGAGCAATGTAACAAAATTAACTAACTAACTAACTGTGCGCTACAAGTTTCATTTGTTACTGCTTGGTGATGGGTACCGCTGTTTCTTTTTTTCTCTGTTGTCCATTAGATTTCTATTTTAATATCATGTCATATTACAACAGTAGCAACAGTAACAACAAACACCAGTAGTACCAACATTATTACACTTGATATTATTGGAGCTCAATAACAATATGAACGCGCTACATGTTGCACAATTTCTTTACAATAATAACAATAACAATTTACAATAATAGCAATTATACAATGGACAATATACCATAACATGCCATTTATGGTATGCTTTGATTTGGCTTTATTTGGCATGCTAAGGAAAACTGGAAAACTCTAAAGCTCAAACCTAAAAATTTTTAAGAGTTTAAGCTAAAGCTAAAATAAAAAAAAAAATAAAATAAAGTTTTTAAATAAAATGTTAACGCTTCAGCGATCTCTTGAAGGCAATATTTTACATACATATACAATGCACTGACCAATACACTGACAAATGTATATAATTTAAATGTTAAAAACTTAAGTCGCAAATTAAGTTACCAAAAAAAAAAAAAGAAAAGAAAAGACAATTAATAATTAACGCTAGCATGCGCCCATCAAATGTGCTTATTGCTGTAATTGTTGCTGCTTTTCTTATTATTGTTAGTGTTATTATTGCTGCTGTTGTTGTTGCTGCTGCTATTATTGCGTTTGTATGAAAATTTATATGAAAATAAGGTTAATGAAATATAGGCGGAGTTTTATAATGAAATAAAACAGCAGCACAGCAGCAACAACAACAACAACAATAATAATAATAATAATAATAATAATAATAATAATAATATAATAATAATAATAATAATAATAATAATAATAATAATAATAATAATAATAATAATAATAACAATAGTAGCATTGCCAGCAACAACAACAATAATAATAACAAAAACAACAACAACAATAGCAATAGCAATAACAACAGTAACATTAGCATTAGCAACAACAATAACAACCACAATAAATAAGAAAATTTCACTTAATTGATGTCACGTTTCAAATACCCACCAAATGGGCATTAAATTCTACATAACGGACTAATAATTAATTTTTATTAATTTTAGATACAAATTGTAAGACCATGCCCAGAATAAATATGGAAAGTTTCAACTCTTTAACGTTTGCTATGTATGAATAATTTGTAAGAAAAAATTGGAATTTTTTGGGTAACAAAAAATAGAGTTATTTTCTTTTTAAATTATATTGGGGGCGTGGTCTTTATTTAATTTTCAATAACATTTTCAATAACTCTATGCCTAACAGAGTTTGTAATCTTTTTTGTCCAATTTGACGATATCTCAATTGAGACGACAGAAGATACATTACAAAAGGCATTTAGGGAAAACAGAAGAAAAGACAGACGTACGGACTTAGATACATAACCAGATCCATTCAAAGAGTGTCACTGATCTCCAATGTATATTTTTATATATTGATATTACAATTTTTGTTTTAAAGGTTTCAAACGTTTCGATTTATTAAGTGACAACTCTCATATTATGAATAATCCAAAATGCTGCAATAAAAAAAGTCAATTATAAAATAAAATCAAATGAAAAAGCAAAAAATATAAAGAATAAGAAGAAGAGCAAAAAAAATAATATAAGAAAAAAAAAGAGGAACAATAAATTATTGAAATTTTCTTCTATGGTCGATTAAGAGAATTAATAATAGAAACACCAGTAGCTGAAAAAAGTGAATGCATTCAGTAGTTAATTTGTCTTTTGAGCCTTTTACATTTAATTATGTGGCGACATACCGCAAAATGAAAAATCTTTTCATTTTTTTTTTTTGTTTCTCTAATTAATTTCTTAACTTTCCCTTTACCTCTTTTTTTGATATAAAAGACAAAGCGAAAAAGATAGGAAAATAGAAAGAGACGGCAAAAGAAAAATATATTTAAATGTGTTTTAATTGTAATGTCGTTGGTCTCGATTGATTGTTATGATTGTTTTTGTTGTTGTTGTTCTTCAATAACCACAAACTACTGTCATCAAGTTGTAAAGTCTATTGCTTTTGTCTGTGTGTGCGTGTGAGTGTGTGCTAGTGCGTGCATGTTGATTCATGTTCTTTGTTCTCTTTACACAAAAATCATCTGTGGTCTCTTCTTCTTCTGCATTTTTTACATATTCTGATATGGCACATTGACATCGCCATCGTTATCGGCAACGACATCGTTAATGGCATCGGCAGTGCCAGCAACATCAACACGAATATCGACAGCTGCACCAAAAACAAAAAAACAAACACAATTTTTTTCTTTGCATAAGCATGCACATTTTATTAAATTCATACATACACACATACACACACACACACATTTCTTTAAGTGAATTCAAAGTGTGAGTGAATTGTGATGATGCGTAAATTTGATTCAACAAAATCAATGACAACTACAAACAAAGAGAAAGTGATTGTAGAAAAATAAAAAAGACGAAAAATTGAGAAAAAAATAAAAAAGAAAAAAGAAAGACAGAAGGAGAGAGAGAAAGAAAGAGAAAAAGAAGTTTATATAAATTTATATAAGATGTTTGCAAATGTTTCTTGTGGTTTTAGCACAAATTCTCTAAAAAAAGTTCCTTTCCTATCTTTTGGCATTGTTTGCACTTGCTGTTGTTATTTTTCATTTCATTGTTGTTGTTGCCTTTACATTTCTAATTTTTATGCTTTGCTTTAAATGTTTGATTGTTAAGACATTTCATTCATTTTACATTACTTTCATCAAATTGTCTGTATGTCTGTCTTTATGTCTCTGTGCAAATCTATGTGTGCATATATATAATATATATATATAATATGTGTGTGTGTGTATGTGTGTGTATGTGTGTGTGTATGTATTAATTAATTAGAAAATTGTTAACTGCTGGTGGTCCAAAGTTTTTTATTTTTGTTTTGTTTTTCTTTTTCTTTTGCTTAAATAAATTTTGATTAGTTATAGTACTTATGGTTTTAGCCAGACGTTAAAAAGTACGCTTTCCTTTCTCCATCTCTGTTTTTTTTTCTTCCATCTATCTATCTCTCTCTCTTTCTTTTTACCTAGCAAACATGAATTTGCATTCATTTGCATTTCATTGTTTAAATTTTTTTTTTTGCATTTTGTCAGGCATGTGGAATTTTTGCAATTACATCTCAAGAAATATTACCCCACAAAAAAAAAATGAGAAAAAAAAATCCAACCTCATAATTACTCATTTATATTTGAGCGTTTATTAACAGGAGCGTCAAACGTCAAACGTCAAATTGTTTTGGCTTTTTCTTATTATTCTGCGTTTCTTTGCCTCTTTGCCTAAGAAATGATGTAATAAATCAATCATACAAATACAGTTATACATCCAGCACAACATAAAAAAAAACAAAAAAAAAGAAAAGAAGTAAATCACAAATAATTTTTTATAATGAGATTCATATGTAAAAATTCTATTAAAAGTCAAAGTGATTTGTTTGTTTTCTATAAAAACCAAAAACCAAAAACAAAAAATAAAACACAAAACACAAAAAATAAAAAAGAAATGGCCACATAAAAAATTTGCATATAAATGCTTGCGAATGCTTAAAAATGCATAAATGCTTATGCATAAAATTGTGTCAAAATAATAATTATTTTAATGCACTTTATGAAATATTTGACTTTTTGGAATATTAATAAAAAAAGAAGAGAAAAAAAGTAAATCGATTTTCCATAAAATTGAGAAATTTTTGATTTGACTAAAAATGTTAGTTTCATGAATTTCATTTCACACACATTCATTTTTTAATATTCACAAGAATAGGCACCGTGAATATTCAAATAAATATCTTTGCTGCTAAATTGTTGCAAACTTCACTAGATCCGATTCCCGAAGTTGCCAATCGCCAGTCGCATTCGCCATTCTCCATTTGCCAGTTGCCATTCGCCAGTCGCCGTCGTTGCCTCATAAACATTTAGTAGTTTGATTCAAGCTTACTTAACTTTTTATCCATCTAACAATTTTCCGTAATATTATTTTCTATTAAACTACGCCATGGAACTCGTAACATAACTCCGAAAGATCGGAACGTTTTTTACAAGAACTCTCCAAATAAAGCATTATTTTGTAAGCAGAAAAATCTCGTTTAGATTTTTAGCATACAACGCTACAAAGTAGTGTAAGCTTTAGGAAAATGTTTTTATAAGTAAATTTTGGACTAAATGCTTAGACTTATTGTACAATTTCACTTAAATGATATTTTGTTTCCAGAAAGTTCTTACTTTTTATTTTTATGCTTTTTTGAATACGCGAAATATCTTCAAATGGCTGATTGATTCTAGATTAGTTTCAAATTAGCTGCGCTATGAATTTTAAGATCTCGTTTTATCACTGAAAGATACGAAATGTGTTTCCTAAATCATGTTATAAAGAAATTTAAAAAACTTTCTGAGAATTTATTTTATAATAATGATTACATTTTGAAGACTCGCCATTTAATATAATAAAAAAGAAGAGCGCGATCGAGATGATCGGTTATATAACGGCATATAACGAATGTACAGTTATTCTTTGGGTAACTTGAAGGCAACATATTCTTAATAAATCATATGAGAAGTACATTCAGATTTTTAATAAAATAAAATTTCAAAAGAAATGTTTTCAAAGAGAGGTCTTCTCAAGAAAATCATTATAAAAAGTTTTAAATATCTCATGCTGTATATTTCGCTAAAGCATTATAAAAGTAACGCAACATTAGCTTAACATTTTGGGCAAGGCTTAGAGTATTCCATGATTTATTTATTTAAGTATTCTTTCTCCCGTCAGCTACAAAAGTCTCATTTATATATTTTTAAGGATGTAAATAGTTCAATCATATCAATTCCTATTAAAATTTACATATCTCGCTCTTTTTTTTTAAATGTAATTGCTTAAAGTCTTTGCATTATGCATTTGTAATAATGCCTGTTCTTTAACACTAACAATAATGCAGCTTTTACAATTGAAAGTACTTATTCGAGTTAAAGTTAACTGAAATTGAATGGAAGCAGCTGTTTTGCTATCAAATCTCCGGTTTATCTTTAGGCTAAACATAAATTGTTAAGTCTTATTTATAAGTGATACATAATACAACAATATTTATTCTTCTTCTTCTTCTTGTTGTTGTTGTTGTTGTTCTTTTTATTTTATTTTACTTTATGTTATTTATTTTTTTTTTTATATATAAAACTTTTTCCATTCCATTCGATGCCATTTCATTCAATTCCATTCAATTTCATTGCAATTCGTTTCATATAATTTTGATATATTTAATTGAAGTGAAAACAACAACAACAACAACAACAACAACAAAACTTAATTTAAAATTAAATTTAATAAAATATAAGAAGACAAAATAAAAGCGATCGAATGATCCAACGATCCATCCATCGTATATTATTTGACACTTTATATGAAATAAATTATGGAAAGCAAAAAACCAAAAAAAGAAGCGCAATATTTTAAGAAAATTTTTTTTTCAAATATCTAAGAGATTCTTTAAGTTCGAGTATTCCTTCTCAATCCAATCTTTCCAATCTCTTTCTCAATTCTCTTTCTCTTTCTGTTGTTCCTTTTCACTCATTAATTTTCTCACCTTTTCTCGCATGCATATTTTTATCATACTTTTTGATTTGCAAGGTATGGGAATAGGCTAAAGTAGAAGTACGTTAAAAGCTTAGGCTATTATTTATAAACGGACCAAAGAAGAAGACACTTTAATGCATCCCTTCGGGTTAATCTTTGTTACATCTGATGAAATGGCATAGTATGGATAATGAAAATGAAATAATCTGAATTAAAAAAGATGAAGAAAATGTTGTTGATGATGAGAATTAAGTTTAGTGTGAAGGACCAAGAGAAAGGCAAAATGCGAATATAGAAAACAAAACAAAGATAATAATTGCCATTAAACAACGAACAAACTTTATTCAATAAAAATGAAAAATAAATAAATACAAAAAAAAAAAAGGATGATAAAATATGGAGAAAATGGAAAACAAAAATTATGATAGGAAAAGCAGATGTTTCACAAAAAAAAATATAATAATAATTATAATAAGGAAAAAAAATAATACAAATTTTTATGTACGCATAAAAACCAATACGCAATAAGAGATATAAAATAAGTGATATATCCTGTTGCAAATTCGCCACCAAGCCGCTTAACCATTCATACCATCCTTACCATCCATATCTACCTGCTCAAGATAATGATCATTTACAGCTTATTCTACACAGTTTGCAGTGTAGCGCAAATATAAGCGAGCGGACTTTTCTTTTTAAATCTACTACCCAGAGATTGGTGGTATATTCATTTCGTCACTACGTTGAGTAATACTCAGAATAAAGCATCAGAAAATCTTCAAAATATATAGGCCTTCGATCAGCTAACTCAAATTTTGCATTGATTTAGATATGTCTGTCTATCTGTCCGTCTGTTTTATTGCCTTTCCATCTGTCCGTATCTTCCGATCGTAAAAAAATAACAAGTCCAAATCAAAAATATTAAAATTTCTTATAGGCAGATTTGCTCGAGAGGCGCGCCCACAATGCAGCATAAACTGAGAATACCTTAGTTTTTTTCAAGCAAAAATTTGTTGCTTATTATCTACAAATTGCAAAAGATAAAAAATAATGAGGCCATTGATCTATAATGTCTTTCCGAATATTACACAAATCAGGCACGCCTATGCGAAATTTTTATATTTTTATATTTATGCTTTTCATTTATTTCTAAATAACTGAAATAGGCCTTAAGTCCAAATAACTTGGTGCTTGGATGATGTATAATCAAAATTTGATTCTACCTAAATATATTTCTTACTTGTTGTTTCTTCTTCTTTCCTTTTGATAATGCATTACTCCAGCAATAGCAACAGTTTTCAGTTTTCTGTTGGCTTTTTTTTTTGTTTTTGTATTTTTTTTTCTGCTTTTCGAATTCAATATCACTTCATTATATAGTGTTATAAATGTATGCGTGCGTACATTTAATTTGATATTTTTTTTTCTCCTAAATTTATTTATGATTCAGTTATTCTTATTAAAATGATATTATCCATCTTTTTAGGCAGATCGCATGGAAAAAAGTTGGCATTCTAAGTAAATTGTTTGTTATACATTTTCTTTTCTATTATCATAATTAATGAGATAATAATAATTAATATTATCATTATTATTATTCATTGTCCATCACAATTGCAATTTAGTTCAATTTGATTTAAAAATAACAAAAAGATAACACTTCAATTGAGTTTGGCTCTCATTTTATTTTGAACAGTCTTATTCACCAAAAATTGTTGTGGTGCAGCCTTGCTCCAATGATTTTCTATTTTAATAACTATTTTTATTTTTATTGTTATTGTTGTTATATAGCTCTACTTAATATCACATTTCCATTTATAGGTTAGATTTAGATCGGTATTTGCTAGCCTCACGATTCATATCATAAACAACAAAATATACTCATTCACTTGCATGTTTGAATGAGTGCATTATTCACTTTTGTGATATCATTTAGTGAATGGGGTGGTAAAGTTTACGTTTCTATATGTGTCTATATATAAAATATATGAAATTGTAGATCGACTAATATGATCAACTTGCGCCCCACTTGCTGGTGTTTTTCATATATCGCCATCGCTTTATAATGGAAAGTATTAAAAATTTATGCTGTTACTTGTAACATATAAAATTAAATAAGAAAAGACCAGTTTTATTATGCCAAAGGACTCAGAATTGCTATCTAAAACGATTTAAATCTGTTGTTTGATATTGGCGTCCATACATCCGTCCATATGTCCATCTGTCCAATAATTTTACACATTTGAATTTTCAAGTGTATTTTAATGAAATTTAAAGGATGAACATTTTTTGGACTCATATATAAAGTCTATTACAAATGCAGAGGGGCAGAGATAAAGGAATTTTTTGCATAATCTACTTTATTTTTAGAAAAGGCTGTTCTGAGGTGAAAAAAAACATAGTATTTTTTTTTAATTTCCTAAAAAAAGCTGCTACAAAATTATATTTTGAATTGAAAAATCTACGGGCAAAAATTTAACTTAAATGGATCAAATGGCTCAAATGGATATTTCATGGATCACTAGACCATCGATAATTTTTGAAAATTGATGGTCTTTTTGTTTTTTTGATTTTTCTTTTCTACTGGCAATGGAAAAGAAGAGTGCTTGACAATCAACCATAACTTTCTGAACTTTTAAGATTTCACTTGCTTATTGTTATTTAATACAGCACAACATCGCAGCGCATCACATAGTGTTGCGTCGCGTTACATTGCGTCGCATCGCATTATATTACATTGGAACATTTCTACCTGTAACTGAACATGAGTTCTTTATGATGCTTCACACCAACGCATTTATTTGTGTTTGTATATGTGTGTATTCGTATATTTATGTATTTGGTGTACAGTTATAGTGTTATTGTTATTGTTGTTGTTATTATTGTTATTGTTATTGGTATTTTGTAGAATATTGACCAATCACTAGTGCTATCGGGCATTAATATTTTATTGATTCCTCTTGTTCGAGCGATTCATTTCTATTTCATGTTTTTCTTATGCTGATTTTTTTTCTTTCGCATTTTTTTGCTCTTTTTCATTTTTCGTTTGCACTTAAATGATGCCATCAGAGAAATATATGTGTATATTGTTGTTATTTTTGTTATTGTTGTTCGTGATTATTTTTGTTTTTTGATGTCGTTTTTGTTGTTACTTTTTGATTTTGTATTTTAAGCCACATTTGGCCAAGTGCATCGTTGCTTCAATGATTATGACTATGATGATTATAATGATAATGATGATTGTAATGATAATGATGATGCTGTTAATGATGATAATGATGGCAAAATAACGAATGTATGCATGCGTATTTGAGTGTGTCTGTGTTCGGTTCAGTTTTTATTTGCTGATATCAGGCAATTGATAAATGTTTTATATACATTTGTGGCCTTTTCCTTTTTCTTTTTAATATTTTTTACTTTTGTTTTTGCTTTGTGTTTTTCATATGAACGGACGACCGAAAGAAGCGAAACACTCAAATTTCCAATTCCAATCAATAAAAGTGGCCCGATTGAATGAGTGAGTGAGGGAGAGTGCGTGAGCGATTGCATATATATATATTTGTGTGTGTGTGCGTGCGAATGCATGTATGATGTTTTTTTATACCTCAATATTCAGACGTCGTCTTTTAACCATTTAGATCATCTCAGTTTTCTGTTTATCTTTAGGCTTTTATTTGACGTTGTTTTTATTAATATTATTATTGGTATTGTTATTGTTTCTGTTATTGCTGTTGCTATATTTATATTACTCGCATTGGATTTTGAGTAATATGTCCGGTGAACTTTGCGGTCATGCGAAAGCTGTTTCCTTCACATAATCATCTTGCATCGCACATATTGCTGTTGTTGCTGCTGTTGTTTGCTGCTAATGTTGTTGTATCTGAAGAAAAGATAGCCTCGCGGTGCCCATGTTACCAAAGACAATAACTTTCCTGATATATGTTCTATTTATTTTGTTAAAATGTTTTCCTTTTTTTTTTTCTTATAATCTCTCTAAGTCTTTTGCTTCTTCTTCTTTTACTGCCCTCTACCCTGAAAACAATGTCTTTCTTCTTGTTCTTCTTTCTGTAATTCTACTGTGAATTTTCTCTCTCTTTCACTCTCACTCTTTCACTCTCTCTCTCTCTCTCTCTCTCTCTCTCTCTCTCTCTCTCTCTCTCTCTCTCTTAGGAATCGTTCTATCTCTTACGGCCTTTTTGTCTGTTCTGCTGCCTCGTAAATTGTTGATTAATATTTGAAGTGAAAAATTAGTTATTTTATAAATTATTATTGTTAATGGTTAATAGAAAATAATAGTGCACTTGCGTTCATTCATTTATCATGCAAGAACAAGTAAGAAGTTTATAATCGTGCATAGTTGACTCTTGAATACCCTACACCACCATTTTTATTAATGTGTTTGAAAATTGAATATGAAAATTACAAGCGAACGAAATTGAAAAACAAAATTGTAATTTTGTAAATTATTTCAAAAAATTCATTATATGAAAAGAGGTTCAAAAAATAGATCGATCTGCACCAAATATGACACTGATTAATATTTGCATAATCAAAATACAATATAGTGCCCATTTTTACTAAAATATATTCAAAATTGCACCTTTTGTTCAAGTTATTATTATTTTTGCAAAAAGGCGTTTTATGGAAAGTGGTCTTAAAAATAGGCCAATCCGTTTCAAATTGGATACACTATTTGCTTTATTAAAATACAATTTAATGCCAATTTACATTAAAATATATTTAAAAATTATAATTCTTTCCAAATAACGATTTTTTTTATGGTCTCTGGGCCAAAACAGAAACTTGTATCAAATTTCATTAAATAACTCAAAAATTGCGACCTGTAGTTTAATAATAAATTTACATGCACGGATATTAGATAGACAGACGGACGAAAAAATTTAAATCGTTTCAGGAAGTGATTCTGAGTCAAGGTGGTTTTATTTCAGTTACTTTGGGGTGTTACACACATCTGCACAAACTTATGATACCTTAAGACATCATAAGTGATGATTATATTTTCCTTTTTTTGCAGCGCAGTTTTTTTAATAAATAAAATGTTTATTTCGTTATTTTTCTACAAAAAAGTGTTTATTTTGCAACTTCATTGTCTTTTATTCTTACTCCTTCCTTCTTCCTTAAACCCTTTTTCTGCCACTTCTTCTTGTTATAATCTTATGATTTCCATGATAATTGAAAAGTTTTATTCAATAAAAAAAATAATGAGATTGGAGTTAAAATATCGATAAAGATAAATTCATAAATTTATGAGTAGCGATAGTTCCATGAATTTAAATTTCTATTTCATGCCAGAAATTAGAAAAACATTCTCTTAGGATAAAAACATGTCGAAAAAACAGAAATTGCTATGATTGAAATTTGAAAAAGTGCCTTCTTTATTTCAATTTAATATTTCTGATAAAGTTTCAAAAATTTACTTTCGTAAGATCTTCATGAGGACGTTTTCTATAAATTAACAATAGAGCGATTAGTTCGCCCAGAAATTGGTCTTTACAATTAAAGATCTCTGCAGAGATTTCTTACCTAAATGTATTGGACGCCATAAGAAGTTGCCTCTACAAGAATCTGTATTCGTACATCTAGATTCGTAAGGGAATTACTTTTCATTAAAAACTTGACCCTGTTTGGATTTGTTTACTACGGCTAAAGGTTCCAATAAGATATGATTGCCCTAGAATGGGCAATGGGTCCCTGTAGGTATCAATTCACGTTAGAAGTTGTCCCTATAGAAATTTATTTTAGTTGATTTGAATCTCCACAGGAGTTATACCTTTTATAAAATGGTTTCTTGCTTAAAGAAGGATTTACCTTCGCAATGATTTATCCGAATCACTTATTTCTTAAATGAATTAAAAGCGGTCCTTGCAGCATATTTTAAAGAGTTTTCTCTCAATACACTCTTGTGCGTTTCACTACAGTTTAAGATCATAAAAATCCCCATCTGTTTAGTTTGTTGTTTACTTTACATTTTCTTTTAAATTTTATTAATAATTTTCTGTTCTCAACTGGACAATAAAATAAATCTTCTAAAATGATTTTGTAGAAAAATTAATAAAACATCCTATCACCATCAATAAGTGAGTGCGTGACTAACCACAAGTATTAATCAAACATAAAAAGGTGAACAAAACAACTAAACTAACTGAGAAATAAATAGGAAATTTGTGATGCTGTTGAAACAAAATAATGTAACCACAAAATTATTTCCTAAAAATTGTTCATTGTTTTTGTTAGATTTTAGATGAAAACTATTTGCTGTTGTTGTTATTGTTAGCTTTAGAGTTTGCTAAAGAGAATTTCTAGTAACCATAAATGTAATAAAGTTGAAAGGCAGTGAGTGTTTGAGTGACATAAGTGAATTCTTTTCAATTCAGCTGGACAATAACACAAAAATTATTTTCTTTTCTTTTTTTTTTTTTTTGTTTTTTGGTTTGCCTTGTTAATTTCTTAGGACAAATGTTATGTTATGTAATTTGATTATTCTAACGTGCTTGGACTCTTTCATATTTCTATTCTCTCCATTCTTTCTTCTAGCCCAACTTTTTATGGTCATTTTCTTTGCTTCTGCTGAAAATTCGGTAATTTAAGTTTATTTATAAGAAAATTTATGGAAAATTTCTCAATTGTTGTTGTGATTGCTGTTGTTTGTGATATTGATTGTTGTTATTAGTTATTTTTTGGTTTTATTACTCTAAGTCTACATTCAATTAATTTTATTTTCATATGCTTAAATTTAATTCAGAATTAATTTACTTTCTCTCTAACTCTTCTCTAGAATTTTGACATTTTGTGGTTGTCAAAGAAAATCTTTTCTTTTTCAGTTTTTTATGTGTAATGACAATCAACATCAAACATACATACATATTTTCCTTTCTTATAATCGTCCTCACATTCGTCCTTTTACATGTCCTTTTAACTCACATGTTGTTGTGTAAGCTAATACCTAAACTGCCATATTTTTTCTTTCTTTCTTACAATTTTGTTGCCACTTATCGTAGTGATTTGTTGTTATTATTGCTTTTCATAAGATTATTGCTACTTAAGAACACCAGTACAGCTTTTTTCCTTCAATTTATGTGTTACAAACATTACATTCAGTCATTCCTTAGGAAAAAGGATACAAATGCACAAGATTGCTCTTGTTGTTGTTCATTGATGTGGTTTTCCTGTTTTCGGTTTTTCTTGTTTCTTTTTGCTTTTGGTTATATCAAAGCCTGATCCTTTTTCTACGTTAACACGCATATACAAACAAAATGGTAATCCCTTGGAAAAAAAAACTACTACTTAAGATATCTATTGGATGAAAAACATTTGCATTTATGGAAGCTTCCACTCGGTTTAACATGGAGAAATTTTTTAATGCTTTATAAAACTTTCGGCATGATCCAGCAATCACAAGAAATTGAAATTGATGTATTTTTGCATCGATTTGAAGTGATTTGTTGTACATGTTTGTCGTTACGTCCGTCTAGGTAAAATATTTTGCGATGTTCTCGAGATCATTCAATTGAAGTTTTATTCAAATATTTTTGATATATTTAGAGATTTTTAAGTCGACTTAGCCCATTCATTCATCAGTACCTCCATCCATTTTAAGCACTTAAAGTTTATTTTTTGTGAGCGCTTATGAAAACTGAACCAATTTAGTACAAATTTCGCTTTAAGTATCAAAGTACTATTTTGTACCAGTTCGATCTATTGGTTGATAAAAAATGGATGGTGATGATGACAAAAAAAAATTCTAGATGGACAAATGTATGGATGAATGGAGGAATAAGAAATGAGGAATGGGGAGTGGAGCTCTTACACGGCAGACATCGACTTATAATTATCAATCGGTTGGTTTTATAAGAGAAGGTTCTACATCAAGCTTCTTCTTCGGCATATTACAAATTGTCATATAAATTTCTGAAAGGTGTAACGTGTTGGTACATTGTTTTATAAAAAAATTTCTATAACAATTGTCCAAGCTGATCATTTAAGCACTTTACGAATTCTTCAGAAATTTTTTTGTTATAAAGCTTACTGCGATAAAAGCACGAATTGTTTTAAAGTGTAGCGTATTAAATACTCGGTGCCGAAGGCTTTTAATGTATTTACTTATTTAATCTAGTTATGCGTTATCTTAAAATTGGTCAACTATGCCTTCCATCTTTTCCCATTTTATTACAACACTTCAAATAGAAATGAAATAAAAAATATGAAGAGAAAAACCTGGTTATTTATTAATCCACTTGTTAGCTTGAAGAAGAACAATACGAAGAGGAAGTAGAGTAAGTATAGTTTCCTTCTACGGGATATTTGCATTTGCAAATGTTTGTATCATTATAAATAAAAAATATCTATTTGAAAAATTTGGTCATTTATTTGTTGTTAGTGTTGTTGTTGCCTTGGCTTTTATTACAATCATCTTACATATATTATGTTATGTTATTATTATTATTCGGACTCTCAAGTGTACACGATTGCCTCATGTGCGTGTGTGTATGTGTGTGTGTGTGTGGTATGTGTGTATGTGTTTTCGCTTTGTTTACGATATGATTGCTTAGTGGTGTTCCCCCGGGTATCGTTTCATGTAGTCCTTTTTCTTAATAAAAACAACAACAACAACACCAACAATGGCAGAAGGAAAGGAAAAAAACATAAACGACCAGAAATAAATGAGTTTTCTTTTTCTCCGTTATAATTTCTCTCATTCACTCTATAGCTGTCTCTCTTACACCCTCTCTCTTACTCAGCTTCTTGGCTTTTATCATTCTTTATAGAATATCTTTCCTCAAGTTATTTCTTAAGTCTCAACATCATCAGAATCAGCAGCAGCATCAGCATCAGCATCAAGTGTTTGCATTTTGTCGATTGTCCGACCATTTACTTACTCTTTCTTTTTCTTCGACCCAAACTGCTCTGCCTTCCTCTTCTTCTTTAGCATTTTTATAATTTTCTATGTTTATCGTACAGTCAGTTAGTCTGGCATTAAGGCAGTCACTCAGTCTGGATCATACAAAATAAGAGAAGAAGAAGAAGAAGAAACAGAGAAAAGTGGTCCTAGCAACTGTTTAAACGGTCACATTATGGTTTTAGGATAAATTGCATAATTTGATTTTATGAAAATAGTTTCTGAGGTTTTTCTGTGTCCGCATCTGTGTCTATATCTGTGGCTGTGTGCGTTTGAGTGTTTTGTTTTCTCTTATTTTTTTTTCTTCTTCTTTCTTTTTTTGTTTTCTTTTTTTTTTGGCTTCTTCATTTGGGAGATTGAATTGAATTTCGAAAAGTTGAAAATTCATTTAATTGAAACTTTGTTCGGTTAGTTAAACTCACATAAAGTTGTTTTTTATGTTATTGTTATTATTATTATTTGTTATTAATATTATAATATTCCTCTGTTTGTATCGCAAACCGCACATTCTCTTCTTTCCTATTTTCCTAACTTTTACCGAATTGTGAAACATGAGAGAATTAAGTGGAAAAAGTGTTTGATTGACACAATTGAACAAAATAATAGCTATTTAAATGTAAAAGCAGAAAAAACTAGTAAAAAAATTTATATTTGGCTGAAGCCGAATCTTGAATACCCACCACTTAGGCGCTATTTGATTTCGGATAAATATGACCGATTTGCATAATTTTTTTTTGTAAATATTTTCAAATAATGGCCTTAATATTTGTACAAAATTTCAGTTTTCCATCCGTTTCGGTTTTCAAGTTATAAATAAATTTTTATTTTAAAAAAAGATTTTTACCTAAAAAGAAACCTAGGTGTTCTCAGTTTACTTTGTATTGTGGGCGTGTTCTTCCACCTATTTGCCTTATTTTCAAAACTAGCCAAGGTGTATAAACTTGTAATATTTCTGCTAAATTTAGGCTTCATATCATTTTTTTTGTGACCAGTAGAATGTTTATCATATGTAAACAAACAGACAGACAGACAGATGGACATGCTTTTTTTATTCTTTGTAAGCATAATAATAAAACTTTACCCTTAAACTCTGAGTGCTGGAGCTTTCCATGAAAACAGCAGTAATAATAAAAAATTTAAAATTTTAAAACAATAAGTATCGTGATAGAATTGAATCCTTGAATCAAAATTCTACTAATTAAAATATCATGAAATTTTACCATGAATTATTTATACTTAAAAGTGCTACGAATGAATTTCATTAGCGATTTTTTACGGACTTTCCATTAATAATAATTCAATATAATTTGTCGGTCTAGTTAATATTTCCTCAATGAATAATAATGAATCCATACAATTCTTTCAAGTTTATTGTAACGCAATTAAATGGTTTAGGGAAATTGTCAATCAGATTAATCAAATCAGAGGGTACTTCAGTTGTTTTTATGAAGTTTTTCAGGTTATGCTGAATTAATAAAAATTTTAATCGGATTGTTAGACTTTTGAAATAAAGGGTACTTAATAATAGTCAAGTCTAATCTAACTAAATCGCTTTCACATTTTTACTTTAGTTAGTTGTGACCAATTTTCCAAAATTTGCCAAATATGTACAAAAAAAAAATTGAAAGTAAACAAAAAAAGAAAAGGAAATGTTTAATAAAATGCCAGCACTATAATAATTTTACAACATGTCTCTCTTGTCTCCTTAACATACCTAAATACACACATACATACATATATACAAATAGTGTAACCACATAAAGAAGAAGAGTAGATTATTTGTAAATATTTAAAAGTTTTCTGCCACTTTTCTGGCAGACCGCCCACGTGACGTTAATGAATGAAATATAAAATAAACAGAAAATTTCATATCAGCGACATATCATAAATAAACGAATAAACGAATAAACAAATAAACAAATCTATCAAAAGTAAGAAAAAAATATTTTTATATTAGAGCCGGTAACAAAAGCCCACTAACTTTGTCTATTCTGTTTCGATGTTGTCTCGTTCTTTTCATAATTTTCTCTGCCCTTTCTAAACAACTTCCTCAATGCGCTCTTTGCATTTTTCATAAAAATTTCATTTTTGCATAAAGTTACAATGGACGCACGTTCCATGTGTTCATGTGTTCATGTGTTCATGTGTTCGATATGTAAACAATTTTGTTGGAAATTTTTTTAGATGACACATCAAATATTCAGGCAGGCGTCTCTGCTAAGCAATAAAATTTATCAATATGTAAACTAATAAATTCATCAGTGAATGGATGAATAAGTGAATAACATTTTTCATTGATTTGCTAAAAATTTGGAAAAGTACATGTTCGATAAATTTTAATCATACAAGGAATTATTTCATAGTCTATGAAAATGGACTTCATTGAAAAAATTGCTTAAGATTTAATTTTTTTTTTTTAAATTAATTTTAAGAATTATAATTTAAACGAATGATCTTCATATAAAGGCCTTATAATGGTGGTGATATGGTGAAAAAAATCTCTGCTATTTGGTTGAAATAAATTCTCAAAAATAAGCGAGGTCTGCTTTCAAATAAAATGAAAAAAATATGGCAACTTTGTTTATTTAAAATTGTGGTAGTCTGCCATAGAAATGTTTGAATTTGAATCTTTTCCCCTTTTTTGGTATTGTGGCTCAGAACTATGAATAAATTTATTAATAATTATACAGCTGGCCAAAATACGAGTCCACAAGAAATCGTGCCTAGTAACATTCTAGGCGTGGCATGAAATCTAACATATAGAAAATTTCATTCCATTGATTTTATTTAAGAGAACTCTCAAATTATCAAAAGATTGACAACTTTCAAATTCCATGAGATCTTTCTCCTTAGAGTCATTTTATCTGTATAACTTTTCGAGAAACTTTAGCTATTAACGTTAAAGTTAATTTTTCTACTTTTAAATCTGACCTCGTTTTATTTGACTTTTTTGATTTTGCTTTTTAATTTTGTTTTTTTTTTTTGTTTGCAATTTACTGTGATTTCAGTTTAAATCTTTGTTTAATTCTTATCACTTTGTGACATTGAGAATCTTGTAAAGTGACTCAAATTACGAAATACTACAAATTTTTGAAGTAATAAAATAAATCTATAGAAATGTTAAGAAAATTTTCAATGATTTAAAATAATGCCAAGGGAATTTTTTACATATTTTCAGCCTCCCTGTAACTTTTCAATACACTACGATTTGTTAGAAGAGATTTACAAAACTATTTAGACTAATTGATTCAAAATGGAACATTTTTTTTTAAGAATTGTCTCGCCCTTCCATTAGCAATTTTAAAAGTTAAATAGAGACATGGAAAAAATGGCCTTTTAATGTTTCAATTTTATCCCTTTTTTTATATTGAAAATTATTGTGGAATATTCAATTTTGCAAATTAATCTAATCGATTTGCATTGGATTCTTTCTTTATTTGTGTTTTGATTCCTTATTTTTACTTTTATTTTTATTTTTATGTTCTACGTTTGTTTTTTTGTTTTTGTTTTTGTTTTTGCTTTTTTATTATGTGTCGCTCCAATTGATAATTTAAAATTGACAGCTGGACAATGACATAAATCAATGGGCAAGCTCTTTGTATCAAACTCAATGATTTCTTTGATGTCTTTATTATTATCCCATTGTTGTTGCATTTTGTTATTACTTCAAGCGAAACGACATGAGCAAAATATGTCATTACTTCATCATTGATTTGCCTATGTTTGTCTGACTGTAAATTGGCCGATATTGATAAACGAAATTAATTTAAACAAAACAAAACAAAACGACACGAAACAAAACGAAACGAAACGAAACGAAAATTGTCAATACTGATAAGAAAATAAAAGTAAGCAAAACAAATAATTCAATTGATTTCAATTCAATTTATTTTATTACATTGCATTGCCTTGTATTCTGCATATACAACCATACAAATCAGACAGCCAAAGGGACAGACAGACAGACAGATTGACAGATAGACAAAAAAGTATGATAGAGAAGGAAAGAATGAAGAATACAAAGAAAGAGTTTAATGTGACATTTTAAATGATAAGTGAGCGTGCTATAAAATAAAGAAACAAAAAAATCTATGCAGATTAATCATTTTTATACTTTACATTATATTTGAAATAATAGGGTATGATATGTTTATGCAGATGTTTGTAACAACCAAAACGAATTGAGATAGAGCCACGTTTTAATTGAGCGTTCAACTCAGAATCACTTTCTGATACGATTTAAGATTGTCTGTCTCTGTCCATCTGTCCATCGCTCTGTTGTTTGCAGATGCATATTGTGCTTGTCTGTCATCCGTCCACCGCTCTGCCATTTATTGTCTGCCTTCCAAACATTTGTTATTAAAATACAGGCCGCATATTTAAAGTTATTGGCATGAAAGTTGATGTGTGGACATGGCTTAATCTAAAAAGGCCATGAATTACTTTTAGATTAAATCAAACATGCACTCTAAACGATGTATTTTGCAAAAGATGGTGTAGTCGACCCCAACCAATTTACACATATAGACTTGATAATATTTTATATTTATTTTAATTAACGTTTATTTGTGTAGAAATTATAAAAGCAAAGATTTATTATTTTGATTTCAATGGCAAATGCGAATTATTTAAAATATTTTCAACATTTGGAGGGCTTTCATAATTGATGTATAAAAAGAAAAGTTAATAAAAATACATTTAAATAGAAATATGAATCTCTTGAGCAATGCCCATTTGACCATCCGTCCATCTGTCCATCTATCCATCTGTCCGTTTGTCGTTTAATATGAAAGGAGCAGTTTTGTTTTACTTTATCGTAATTAGCAATCGTCTTCTTTTACATTAGAAATTATTGTTAATAAAAAAATGGATATAAAAATTAAAAATTTATAATGAAAATGTTCAATTTTTATTTGAGCCGAGATCTATTTCAGTAGCATTCATATTTCTCTACTTGAACATTTGTGAGATTAAAAATTGATTGTGCTTTAGCAAATGAAATTAAATGAAGATCTTTATGGCGATCGTTACCTTTCTGCAAATGTAAAATGCAAATGTTATACAGTTAACTTACTAAAATGATAAAAATTCTCACTTTTACTTATTCAACGTACTTATTCAGTTAATTTCATTTTATTAGAGAAAAGTGAGAGATTTTAAATAAGAATTTTAAATTTAAAATGTAACGTGTTACAAATTTTCTAAATATAAGCAAAATCTTGTATTTTCTGCTTCATATAAAAAAATTTTAATCAATTTACAAAAAAAAATCAATCTTCAAAGAAGATTTCTAAACATTTTTTAGTTCATCGTTGATTGTTAATCTCATATTACATAATTTTTACTTATGACAATGCGACAAAATATAAGCAACAATAAAATAATGCATTAAGAAATATTCATACAATTAAAATTCAACAATTTCAAATTGAAATAAATTGAGCTCTTTCCTTTTATTTTGTGTACTTCAATTTCATTTTTTAGTTGAGTTTTTCATATTGCTGCTCTTTGCCTTCATTGCCACTGTTACAAATATTCTCAATGCCATTGTCTCTATTTCTATAATCTTTTAACTATTCGCTCTTTCTCTTTCTCTTTCTCTCTCTCTCTCTCTATATCTTTCTCTCTTTTCCTCTATCTCTGTTACTCTTTGATCATGATGATTGATTTGATGGCGTTTTCAACATGATTTTCTTTTAAGTAAAAAATTACAAAAGAAAACAGATTTATTTTTTATTTATCATTCAGCTACTGATCTGTCCTTGCTTCTGTACTGCTACTGTTACCGTTGTTGTTGTTGTTGTTGTTGTTGTTGTTGGTGTTGTTGCTTTTCGGATTTATAAAATTTGCTCTACCATGCCATGAATTGTTTAACATTCATTCATTCATTCATTCATAT
Organism: Melophagus ovinus; assembly: GCA_023089585.1. NCBI lineage: Eukaryota > Metazoa > Arthropoda > Insecta > Diptera > Hippoboscidae > Melophagus > Melophagus ovinus. The sequence goes on from JAKKIB010000178.1 coordinate 10,842,956, forward strand.
TAAAATATTTTGATGTTTGATCAAAACCGCTTCACTCCATTTTCTCAATTCTAAATTTTCAATTCTTACCACGATGTTTCTGCTTTTCCAAACTATTTTTTTCTATTCCATTTAACTTTCCTATTGCTATTATTATTATTAGTTGTTGTTGCAGCTGTTGCTGCTGTTGCTGCTAAAAATTATAACAGTAGCGTCACAAATAGAGCGTTGAAACAAATTGCTTTTGATATAATCTCATTGTTATTGCTTCTGTTGCATTACAACACTTTTATATATAAATAGCAGCAGCAGCAGTAACAACAACAACAACAACAACAACAACAACAAACAAAACAACAACAATAGTAATAACAATATTATTTTTGTTGGCAGCGCCGCCAAAGCCACAATTTGGCATAGCCATAGTCCAACAATCACTGATGCCAATTTTAATACCACACAATTGCTATCATTAAGTTTGGCGATGGTGGTCCAGTCTCCAAAATGTCATATTGCATTGTATTTCAACGTTTCTCTTCCAACTTATTCTATTCATTGCTATTTTGCTATTTTTTTTTTGCTATTTTGTTATTTGTTGCTTCGTTGCTTCGTTGCTTCGTTGTTTCGTTGATTTGATTTGGTTTTAGTTTTGGTTTTGGTTTTAGTTTAGTTTGGTTTTGGTTTTGGTTTAATTTGATGCTTCCCTCATTGTTATCATTTCAAGTGTAATTTGAAACTTTTTCCATTTAAATTTGATTTTTTTTTAAATTTTACTTTTGTCTTGCATTTTCATTCTTCCTCTTTCATATTTTTTTTATTTGGTTTTGCCTTTTTTCGCTTTTTTTTGTTAGTCCTCTTGTCATTTCAATCCATAACATTACATATACGTGATATGCCAGTTGCTCATTTATCATTTTTTTTTCTTCTTTTTTATTTCGATTTATTGCATTTTCCTTTCTTATTTCATTTTCCTCTGTTTTTGCTTTGCTTTTCATGGCATCCTGTTTTTATGCCACATTATGCCATTTTCATTAACTTAACTGTACTTAATAAAATATAAATAGACAGAAAGAGATGGCATGAGAAAGAAAAGAGTGTGAAGTGAGTTGATTCGAGAAGGAAATTTTTGGATTTTTGTGGGCTCAATTATTCGGTTTTCAGTTTCAGCTACAAATAAATCGTTTGGCGTATTCAATAAAATTTATATAAATTCTTGAACAGCGCTGCTTTCTTGAAACGATGTAAACGCATTTGCTGCCCACCTGTCTATCATTTATATTTCTAATGGTACAAAATTTCGATGTCGTTTTCAAATTCCAGATTATTTGTTTATTGCAAACTACTCTCTTTTTCTGTCTCTATAGTTAAATCGGGTTTTTTTTTTATTATTCATTAGAAAATACCCAAAAGAAGACAAAATCAATAAATACTACGATTAATGACACGATTAAAACAAACAAAGAAAAACAAACAAATAAAAGCATTTAGATGATTTTAAAACAATCACGCAACATTATTTTACTTATAAAATAGTAACAACAATTACAATAACAACAAATATTTTTCTATTTTTTCACATAACAAATGTAAATTTTAATGGACTGATTCAAAACTGAGGCAGTAGCAATCTTAAACGTAGATTGCTAAGAATGATGAAAAGTTGAATAGACAAAGAATTGATGAAGTTGATAGAAAGTTGAATAGAAAATTAGAAAAAAGAAATGTGATATTTAAGATGAATTAATAAAGTCAATTAAATGGCTTCGCTTCCTTTTTGCTTCTTGATATTAAACGCATTTATGATTCTATAATAAAAAGTCCAAAACAAAACGAAAACAAAAATGGAAACATAAATAAAGCGATTTATTGTTATGCCTTTGAGGCTTCCATAAACTGTAACTGTCTCTGATTGTGTTTGATTGTCTTTTATTGTCTCTGGTTATTTCTACCACGTGTATCTAATTCTGGTTATGTGATTGCTTCAAAATTACTTCATATAAAACGAAAACCAATAAAAATTCAATTCCAATGAATTTTGTATAAAAATAATTTTAATTTAATTTTCAATTTATTTCATTTAATTTAATTTCATTCCATTTAGCTTTTTCTTCATTCATGATGTGACGCCAATTCGATTCATTGGAATCCCCTAACATTGTACTTTGATTTATGTGTATTTATATAAAATATATTTAGATCGCATTAATTAATCATAAAATAAAATAAAACAGCATTTGATTGAGTTGGAGTTTAGTTGGAGTTCTAAAACAGTTAAATAGGCATAACAACTGAAATTAATGAGATTTAAAATGCTTTTAAATTTTCTTATAGATCTAGGGAAATTTACATTTTAAAAGTCAAGTTAGGCGAAGGCTTCTTGAAGAGTTTTTGAATGGGCCATTTTATTGTTGGACTTTGGATAACTTTCACAAAGCTCACCATTGCTTTCGAGAGATAGATAGATCGGCATCACTTACTTCTTAAGATTTGTAACAAGATATCTCCGCAATTTTGGCCTTTATTTTTTTCTTAGCATTTTTTTCAATAACATTTAGAAAATCAACTTTTGTTTTGAAATCTGTTCCCGCTTACAAAATTCATTTAATACAGAGGCAGAAAAAATCTTGAAAAAAACGAAAGAAAAACTTTATAGGCCTTAATGTTGTTGTTAGACAAATCACAGGCATGATTTGAAAGCGATCTTGTCATGTAAATATCGTAAAAAGTTAATGTAAACAAACAACATGCAACGACAATGCCAACAATAACATTTGATGACACGACCTCACAATTTAACAGCAGCAGCAGCAACAACAACATCATAATAATAACAAACAATGCACAAAAATAGAAGGCAAGCAAGTGAAAAGCATTCAATAAATAAAATAAAATTACAAAAAAAAAACTTTATGTAATCGAACTATTTGTGAACTATTTATCCGGCAGTACAGCGTAGATGATTTGATTTGATGGAGATCGCTAAATAAGAGATCCCTTTAAAAATTGATTCTTAATGTCAAATCTAAAAAAAAGAAATTGGAAGGAACATTTCTCACTTAGCGTAACACAAAAAAAATTTGGAGAGTACTTTTTTAAAAGCAGATCCATAAAAAGCTTCTTCCATTAAGTTTATCTTTATAAAATCAAATGATTTGAGGCACATTTCCTTAAAAATTTAAAATAAATTTAAAATATGGCATTGAAATTTTTTTCTCTATATTTCTTTTTTTGGAAATAAAATGGCTTCAAGGAAAACTGATCTGCTGCAAGTTATCGAAGATCGCTTCTAAAATAGCAAATTTCTGTTTCAACAGAAAAGAAAAGAGATTAAATAGAGAAAGATCTGAGGTAGGAAGTGTGAAAAAGTGAGTTGAAGAAATTGCCCTAAATGAATTCTGAGATGATATTTTATCTTAAAAAATTTGTTGTCTCTTTTAAATTGTATTTGCATTTTCTTCATGGATTCATACTCTGTCAAAACTTTGAAAAAAAAAAATAAAAAAAAAATAAAATAAATATTTAATTTTTAAAAGCTGAATGGGTATGAAAGGAATTTCATCCAAATTTAATATGTCAAATTAAAACAATGCAATCTTCGATATAAATAAATAAGATCATTTATATTGTTGATATTAATAATAAATGTGTACATGAAACATATGGCATGTAATTCATTCATTTATATCATTGATTCCATAATTGTATCCACTATGCAGTGATTGAAGGCATACTGATTTTGGTAAAATATTTACAGCTTTCAAAACAAAATGAATCAAAGATCTTTCAAAGTAGATGATACATTCTTAATTAACATTCAACTTTTAGCCTTAAACCTTTAACTTTCTGTCTGTTTGACCGACTGTATGTTGTAATTATTTTTCTGATTGCAAATATTGAAATATTGATACCATAAGTCAAAGGAATATTTCAAGTTTTTATTTTTATTTCTTATTCTTTTAAAAAATTTGATAAAAATCGGTGGAAGGACACGCCCACATTACAATTTAGAGTGAGCAGAATTTTGATCATTTTTAAATAAAAAATTTGAGATTCACGATTGAAGTTTGATTTAAGAAAACAGCAATTAATGGATAAGTAAAATTTTGTTATGATTCTACAACTCAAAATTGCAAAAAAATGGCCAAATGGCCTCAACAGACGTAACGTGATGCTTAAGTGCTGGATACATAAAATCTGGCTACAGCTAAATCTATATTTTTTTTTTCTTGTCGAATTTGAATAACATTTTACATATGTTTGTGGGTCGTATCTTATGATTTGTCACCTCATTATAGAAAACAAACCATCAAGCATTGCGTGAAAATGTATTGTGTGTGAAGGAAAACTTGTGCCAAAAGAGCAATGAATGAATAAATTTCGCTACAAACGATATTTCAAATTTAATGTAATCTAAATATTATTTTTATTATTTTTATCCAAATCTCACTTGCGATGCTGTTTTCGTTATAACATTAACAGCCATTTGATTCTAAATTTATTTATTTAATTGAATTCTTTTTTTTCCTCTTTTTTTCCTCGTTTGTTGTTTCAAACAACGACAAGTGTTGATGTCTGCAATTAAGAATTTGTTCTCTTACAAAATATTGACAACATAAATATAAAGTAACCAGCGGCAGCAATTACAACAACAATAAAAGAGGAGGAAGAAGAAATGGGAGCAATATAATTTCAACAAGACCAAAAGACACTGTTTTAAATCATTTGTCGCCGCTGTTACATTTATTGATTTTCCATTAATGTACCTTACACGCACACACACATACACATACCAATACCCGAAAAAAATATGTATTTCTTGTGGTTCAATTATTCCACCTTATTCATCCCACTCATCCCACTAATCGTGTCAACAAAAAGACAAAAATAATGGATGGATCTGTAGAAAATTTTTATTTAGCTTTTAACTTTTTTTTTGTTTATGTTTGAAAGTTTGCTTTTTCAATTTCATTACTCAATATTTTTATATAGTTGGGTGAAAGAAATATATTTAAATTTTGTTATTTATAAATAGACAAAAAAGCAAGTAAGAAAATTATATTTAGCTAGAGCCTTGTTTCTGATAATCACCAGCCAAACTTGCTTTTTAAATTGTAATTTGTAATTTGCATAAATTTGGGTATTCGATGTAGTCGATTTGCACGATTTCTGTTAAAACATTGTAGAATAACGGTATCAATATTTATATAACATTTTACTTTTCTATTTGTTCCAGTTTTCAAGAAAGGAGAGAAAAATCGTAAATTTTAGTTTAGAAAGCAGAGATGCTTTCACTTTAAGTAAAATCGTAGGCGTGTCCTTTGAGCGATGTGGCTCATTTTCAATCCCAAATAATGTAAATGAACTTTCAATGTTTCTACTAAATTTAAAAGTCACTTATTCTTTTTTTGAGTATCAGAAGGAATGTTTACCAAATGGGACACATGGACAGACGCACAGACATGTCTAAATCGATACAGAATTTGATCCTGATTAAGAATATTTAATAGAACCTTCCACGCTTTCTTTTGGGCGTTTCAACCATAATGAAAAAGTGAGTATATTCCCTCTGCTTTGGTGGTGGTTGTACAAAATTTCTTAAAATGATTGAATGGAAAAACAAAGTCAATAAATGAAATAATGATTTATTTAATGCCCAATAATGAATCATGTAGATCGTAAGGATCTCGGAAATGCTGGGTATATTGTGGATCTTGAAGGCCATGGGATTTGTTTATATAACTTCATATTAAATTTTTATTAATTAATGATGAGATTCTATGGAAAATGTTTAATGACAGATGGGCCATAAAATTATTCTCAGTTAATCCAAACAATTTCACCGAAACCAAATTCGTTTTGGAAAGTGTTATTGATTTTTTGATTGGCCATCGGGGGCAATCTATCGCCTCTTTTATAAATATCTTAAAAAAGGTAGCTTAACTAAAACAGATTTTACTTTACAAATATGAAACGTAGAAATCAATTAATAGAAATCAATTCCATTGAAACAAGCTTAAAAAGTCATCTCTCTAAAAGTCGTATCGTCTAGGAAAATGATGATAGATTTTAGTTGAACGAAAAAAAATATGGATGGATGGTACATTTCATCCAGATATAAATGGAGAATTTTGAACTATTTAAATGCAATTGTAAAATCGTTAAAAAGCTGCCAGTAATTTGAGAAGGAAAATTGAACTTCTGTTTGCTTTATTACATAATATACTCGTTTCCTTCATTCAATGGAAATAATTTACTTGAAATAACAACATAAACAACAAATGTAATATAACAAAAAGTTACAAAATATTTTTTTTTTGCAAATGACATGCAAAATTTATGTAAAAATTTATTTCATTCTACCTGCAGCCTTAAATTAAATATAAATTATTTCCTTTGAATTATTCAAATTATAATTTTATCGTATAATGAAATGAAAACGGAAAAAAAGAAACAACTTAATGCAGGAAAAGAGAAAAACAAAGCATACCAAGTGAACCAGCATCCGAAGCAAATATAAAACATTTTCTAGATTATTTGTGAATTTTTGTCGTTAGATAAAATGAATGAACACAAACTTTTTGTTTTTGTTGTAAATTTTTTTTATGATTGGCATTGTTGCCTGTTTTGTTTTAGTTTATTTTTTCGTTATGTCAATAAAATCAGTTTAATAGCAAAAATTATATTACAAACGAACGAGTAAATAAATAACAACAATTTCCATTTTTTTTTTATTGTTTTGCAAACGTCAAATTTCTAAAGTGAACGAACGATTCATTGATGGATATATTTTCGTTGGTTGACTGATTGGTTCATTGATTCGTTGGTTGGGTGGCTTGAATGGCAGATCGATTAGTCAGTCTGTCCTTCCGTCCATCCACTCAACCATCTGTCCCTCCGTCCATCCGTTCATTCTTCTTATCGTCAAACACGAATGAGTTTATACATTTAATAAGTTGGTTGATTTGTGTGCTGGACAGCAGCAGAACAACAAGCACAACAATAACAGCAACAGCAACAAAATACAAGCGCATAACGTCATTGTCTCTCAGTGATCAGCAAGCGACATAATCCGACACAATTTTATGCGACTTGAAAGTTGTACAGTTAATGTATATATTTATAAGTATGTGTGTATGTGTGTATGTGTGTGTGCGTATGTAAATCTACATATATAGAAATGTTTATTAGTTCAATTGATAAAAATACACACACTTCCATGCGGAGCTGTTTAGCTGCTGATTCAGATGGCCATAAAAGAAGAAGAAAAAGAAGAAGAGAAACAAATGGTCATGTTTGAAATTGTTTTCTTTTCTATGCTTATTCTTCTTTTTTTTTATTTCTTATATTTTTTCTTACCAAATGGATCAATTATTTTTCCCGCTATATCTTTTTCTTCCTCTTTCTATTTCTTGCTCTCTATGTCTTGCTGCTCTCTACCATGGTTATTCTAACTGTTGCAAAAGGGAAAAAAAAATTTAAAACATGAAAAGTAGAGAAAGAAGAAGCACAAGACATATTTTATTTTCAGTGGACACGTTTGTGCACGCTTAAGTGCATACGAAGACATTTTCGCTTTTTTTCCATTTTTTGTTTAACTTTTGTTATTGTTATTACTCTTATTGCTGTTGTTGTTTATTATAAATTTATGATGCTATAGATTTTTAATGCATTACTTTACATTCTGAACGGTTTTTTCTTTAGTGTTTTTTGTTTTCTGTTGTTTTTTATCTTATTGTTCAAATAAACAATTGTATGAATTATTTTTACTTTGTCTGGCCAAACATTTTGCACTTGATTTTTCTTTATCAAATTTTTGTTGTTGTTAATGCAATTGCTATTGCTATTGTTGTTGTTGTAATTTCACATTTTATTTATGATGGAAAATGTAAAATATAATTTTTAATAAATTAACGAAGAAATTTTCGATTTGTGGCATTGAAAAGCAAAACCATTAGTTAAGTTGTCATTGACGAATTTAATTGATCCATTTTGACAGGGAAATATTGCTTTACGAAAAATTCATGTATGTTGTATGTATAATTGTTTGTTTTTTTTTGGGCCATCAATGTGTAAATTCAATTTGATATTGATTAATACTATCGAAAATTGTTGTCTAAAAAAATAATTTAGGTCTTAGATGTAAATTTTTCTATTAAATAAAAAAGTATCAATTAATTTTTAAGTAAAAATTGATAAAAAGCTAAATTTCTTTCTTAAAAAAAATTTGCCACGTAACCATTCTGATGATATTGTAGGTTTTAAATGCTGCACAGAGTTGATATTTTTGAATTGTTCAATTGATGAGAACGGTGTATAACTGTACATTGAAATCGAAAAATTTAGATCGTTAACAATAATACTATTATTTATTTTATTCAGCGATGACAACTGAGCTTCATTGCCTTAACTTGTTAAGGTGAACATGGTTCATCCAAAATTTTTTCAAGTTTGAGGTCACAAGACTTAAAGTTCCTTCTGAGTATTATTTTCTGGGCTTCTAAATTGCATAGTGCCATTTTCCATGAACACTTGAGTTGTGGATCTATAAACTAAAGATATATTTTAATAAGTATCGAAACCTAATTGAAAGTACAACGAGGCTTATGAACTGTCAAAGAGTCAAGGAGTAGACATCATACATATCTAATAAGATTATAGGTGACGTCTTTAGGATTAGAAGTCCAACAAGGTTAGATATAACATTTTCAGCTACCTTATAATAAATGCAATAAGAGGGCCAAGGTTATAGCGGTACGTTGAAGGTAGGAGCGTACGTTAAATATTCATTGATCCTTGTTACAAAGCATGCCATACAAAATGGAGTGTCCAATTTGCATAGAGTCTTAAAATAGAAAAAAAAATTATAGCAGCAAAAAAATTAATTTCATTCATTCAGTTTTATAGGAGGACAATGCCCAAGATATTTGTTTCTTTGGTAATGTAGTTATGACTTACGGATGTAGTGAATGAATTTGAAACTCTAGCCGTTTATTATATCGTTAGCTGAATTATTGTTTCCATATTAATGCCTTTGCATCTCATTAAGTTGCGTATAAGGCTAAATTTAGCTCTGAAATTAATCGATAAAATCAAAAACTCTTGCAATTTTATTGATATTAAAGCATCCTTATTACCATAATCTTCATCATATCATCATCATCATCATCATCATCATCATCATCATCATCATATTGCATTAAGATGCATATTCTTTGTTTTTTATTATTGGATATTGCTCTTTCAATGTCATAGAAACGTGCTGATTAGCTTAAAATTTTATAAAACAATTAACAACAAACGATTTTATTTGTAGAACAATTGCTCAGCACTCTACAACAAGCAATTGCCTTGCATTGCCATTATATGAAATGCAAAAATGCATTATTCATCAGACGTCAATATCGCCTTAACAAAATCTTCACTATCGTAAAATTTATTTTAAAGGAAATTGCAAATAACTTTAATAAGAATTTTTAAGGCATAGAGCAATATTTTTTTATCAATTTATTTTATTTTTGTATGCAAAGCAAAATTGTTGATTGGTTTGGCTTAATATAGAATTTTATATTGAATATTAAATTTCAAGTTGAGAATGAGATGGAGTGCCCCTTCATATACTTTCTTTGGAAAATGAGGCATACAGAACTTTTTGATGTTTTAGATTCATGTTATTTATGCGTCATTTGGGGATTAATGAAGCTTCCAAAAAATATCTATTGCCCCATTTTATCCATACAAAATATAAATAATTTTCAAAATTATAGCTTATTATGTGTGGCAATCAAGTCTGAACAACAACAATAACATACAATAACAACAACAACAACAACATACACATACACATACAATAATAACTAATAACTAAATAAAAACATGCCCGTTTGGCTGGTGCATTAAAATTTTTTGACCCGCGTCACAAATGTTTGTAATAGTAGCAAATGTTATGGTAACAACAACAACAATGGGATTGAGAATTGATAAGGGGAAAATATAGTTTGGGTTTGAGCAAAAGGCAATAAAAATATTACTAAGCACTAAAACACATTTTTTACCCAATAACTTATAATAGGATAATCGTTTGCCTAAAATGCGACAAATCATCTTGCAAATACATTTCTAATTCTTTTACATATTTGACAATAACTTGTAACAATGTAAATGGTAAATCCTCAAAGGATTTACTCTTGTTTGTTTCAAGGATAATTTCTATTTTAGTTAGGTTTTTTTATGCCTGCCTTGTTTTCTTTTTTTCTTGCTTGTGCGTCTTGTTTTTTAAGGGCTTTGGTTTTCTCTTTGACTTTAGCTCTGCCCTTTTTTTGACACATGAAGCAAAGTTTTTTAGATTTTATTTCACTTAAGTAAAGAAACCAAAAGAAAACTTCTTAAATTTTTATATTTTTATTTTAAGATAACAAAAAAGCGGATGGAAATCCATAATTTGAGACAAAAGTGTGTTGTATTTGCTTTACTATAATTTAATACTATTTTGATTTTTTGGGCCTTTGATCAGCCTTTTCTTTTTTTTTTTAGCTTATCCCCTATTTTTCTTTTTGTTTCCCTTTTTTTATTTTTTTTAATAATTATTAAAGAAATGTTAAGGAAAAAGAGCTTCATGGAACATTTTGCTAAATAAATGATTAATTATTTAAAATTAAAGTAAAATCAATTATTAGCCCAGGATGTTACGATAAATACCAATTTAACTAGCAAAGACACATACCAAAATATATAGCAGAGCTCTGTTAATCACTTAGCAGAATTTCAGTAAATGTAGTATTAAAAAAGTTTTGACGAAAATAAGCGTATAAAACTTTTTTTTGCATATTTTCATTGGAAAATAAAAAGAAATGTTCAATTTTCCTTAATTCACTAAAATTTATGCTAAAATACAATTTTGTGTCTATAAAGTATAAGGTCAAAAATGGCAAAGTTTAGTTATTCACCAAGGCCAAAATAAAGACTGTGGAAAAGAAACAAGGATATCACGTTAATGCCTGAAATATGCATTTTAAGATAATGTGCAACAATTTTGGCACTGTGCCCCATATATCATTTTTTTTGGATTTTGAAAAATATTTGTTTTATAGACATATACTGCAATAACAGAATCATCTTCTAGATAATTTTATGCCCAAAACCAAATACTGCGAAACACCAATGTAAACGTGTCATGGATATTTGGAATGCTATCTATCAGATGGTATATAACTTATATTTGGTTGTGCCTCATATTTCATTTCTTTCCATAGTTCGTTTGTTATTTTATTTTTTTATAATTTTAATAACTGGAATTGAATTGAATTAAAATGAATTGATTTGAAATTAATTTTTAAGAAATTATTGAAAATTATTAACGCGTAAATTAGTTATTATTAATCTGTGTAATCATTTGAATTATGAATTATAGAATAACATTGACCGTAAATTGATATTAAATATCAAATTGTTATTCAAATTTCAATTCTAATTGAAATTCTAATTTTTATTTTAATTCCATTTATGTTAATAATTTTGCAATCGTATGGACACTGACAATAATGGTGACAATGCCAACTGTGTGACATTAATTCTAATCACCTTTTATTTTTTTTTTAAACATCTCTCTATCTCTATCACTTTTCTAATCTCCATGTCCAATGTCTCTGAATGTGAATTTAATGACTATATTAAAATTATATAGATTTATTTGTATTACCAATAAATGATTTGTTGTAAAACATTTTTTTTCTCTCTGTCTCTCTCTCTCTCACACACTCCTTCTCACCCCTACTGACTGGCCTTCGTCTCTCTCACTCTCCCTCTCTCACTTATGGTGACAGTTAATATGACATCGTAAGTTGTAGATATTCCGCCCTCTTATTAGAAGTTGCCATGCTATACATGATATTACAATTACAATTACAACAACAACTACAATAACAATTACAATTACAATTACAATTATTTGTTGCTATATTATAATTAGACAATTAAATAAATTAAGGAGGACAGTGCTTACAATAAGTTGCATTTAATTGATGGGTTGTAATTTCCAGTTTTATGCAATTTGCCTCTTTTATTTTATTTTTTTTTTGTTCTCAATTTCCTTCCTTGTGATTTTGTTTTACTTAAAAGTACGTAAATTTTTTATTATAGGTTACTTTAAGTTACGTTAAGTTGCGTTAAGTTACGTTATGTTATGTTACATCACGTTAAGTTACATTTATGAAGCGTGTAATAAATTATTATACTGTGGCAGTATTGAATTTGAAACCGGTATTCCAATAATAATAATTGTCATCGTGTTCTTAGAAACGTGGATACCTTGAATGTGACATAGAATTATAATTTTCATATTCATTCCACCTTTAAAGTTTATGGCAGAATCTTTCAAGTGCAATTTCATTTTAACTTTAATTGATTGGTATGTAAAGTTCTGCACAAGGGTCGCAATGCGTACAGTTGAGGGAGAGCAATAATATCAGTGACCGAATTTACATATTTCACTAAGAAAACAGGGTGCAAAGAAGGCGAGTGGCCCCACAAGGCACAACCTTCTCTCTAATTTGTACCACAATGCACAAGAATTACCTTATATCAAAGAATTGCCAAGGAGTAGTGACCTGGTGATGAGAGTAGGGACCTAGTTTGGGAGCTTTATGAAAAGAAACAAAAAATCATGATATATAAAGGGGACCCTGGAAAACTACCGATTCCATAAGGCTACATTTAAGAAGAACTAAGGGAAACAAACTCTATCCATGGCTTTTGGCTCTACATGTTTCATAGGAGTCGTAATTTCCACGAAGGCCACAAGAATCGTAGAGCTCTGATTTATAGGAATTGCAAATTCTAGCCAAACTGAATTTTGTAATATTTCTTTGCTGTACAAATCATTAGCAAATAGGTTAAACAAAAGTCTGCATCAATTCACTTGGCCCCCAACCAAAAGAGAACTTGTTTTTCAATGTAAAAAATTCATCTATAAATGTCAATGTCATTTAAACAAGTTTTTCCTTTTTTTTTTTGGTATGACTGAACGAATGTGCGCGGAATGATTTAAATGATTCTTAAATATACATGTATATTTATATTAATAAGCCCTTTAAAAAATATAAATATGACAGAATACATTTATAAAGTAATTGACATTAAATTGCCAATAAACGAATAAAATACAAAGCAAATTAAAGAAATTTAAGGCAAAGCCCAACAAAAGCAGAAAATAGAATTTTGATGCACTATAATTATGACAAGAAGTTTTCCGTTTGCCATAAGAAGTTTAAGGTAACAAAATAATCAAATTATGTACAAAAATTGTGTCAATTTATGTTCACACTAAAATTTAATTGTTAAAATACAATCAATAATTCAGCCTAATTTAAATGATTGCTTGACTCTTGAATTATATGGAACCCCATTTCTGTTAAGTGTTGCAAGCTACCAAAAAAAATCTTATAGTTTGTGAAATGTAGTACAAAATATTCCATAGAGCAAATGGCTACGACTTTAAATTAAATCTTTGTTTCTATTTCAGAACAACTGCAAATATTAGAAATTGTCGAATTATTAAATGAAACATCTCCCCGAAAAGAGGTTGGATTGTCGAAACTCGCTAAATTCTTTCTTAACCAAAAACAAATTCAATTATTCCAATATTACAGATCTCAAGGCATATTTGAAGACCTTGTTCAATTATTATACCCGAAATATTTCTTTTAAATCAGCTTCAATCCATTGCTAACAAATCTCTCTCTTTTATCCCTTACGTTATCTTTAATTCCTTTCTTTACCTTTTCTTTTGTTTTTTATCAAGGCGATTTCTTTGGTGTAAGCTTTCCAATATTTTAAGCATTATTTGTATGTTGAGCAAAGTTATTAGGACAAAAATGGTAACGCCTCAAAAATAAAATACTACACTTTGTATAACGATCAATAAATTTCAATTTATTATGTCTTAATCATTTGGCCTGAATGCGTTTAATTACAAATGGAATAAAAGTCTGAAATTTCAGCAACTTATCTTCAACTTTTACTTTTGTTTTTCACAATTCACAATTCTGTAGTTTAATGAAAATTGATATGAAGATATTAATTTATTATTGTTATTTTTTTTTAATATTTTTAATGTTTTACACTGAATTATTTTGTTTTCATTGTTTATTAAATTAAAAGGAAATTCAATACAACTAAAGAAAAAAAATTAATTAAAAAATATGAAAGAGGGTTTGCAATTTCATTTGGCTACAAAACTTCATAAGTGAAATTTATTATAAAAATAAATAAAATTTATACATTTAATTGAAATCATTTAAATATCAATCGATATGAAATTATGATATGAAATGATATTTTGATATTTGTATCAAAAAAAAAAAAAAAATAGAAAAAACACCTGCTATTTCATGAATCGACCCAGCCTGATCCGACAAAGTACTCATGGATCTCTCTCTTTCTCCTTCTAATGCTCTGAGAAACATGAAATAGATGATGACAACAGAAAATAGAATTATTTAATACATTGCATGTCATAAAGAAAAAATATAAACACAAGGCAAAAAACAAAAAGTAAAAATTGTTAAAACTTAAAACTTTGAGAAACCAAAAAAAAAAAAAAAGAAACGACTTTTGTTGACAATAACCTGAATAACAAATTTTTGTCATGACATGACACATTAGCCATGGATAATTATTATGAAATATTGACATATACATATGTATGTGTATGTGTGTGTATGTATTTGTTATGTTGATTTACTTCATACACGATTGTCCGTCATATGAGAATAAGACTCATATTTATGGGTTAGTCATAGATTAAGCATAAAAAGTAACAAAAAAATAAAAAAGAAAAAGTAACAGAAAAATTTTTTTATATAGAAAATTATTGTTATTATTGCTATCGTGGGTTAATAACAATTTTTCGTTAAACAATTTTTCGTTAACTTAACATTCAAGCCAAATGATTAGATTTTTTTTTCTTAAAACAATTGATATTGGAAAAATCAAACGAGGTCATATCTAAAATTATCTGTAACACCTTATTTGAAGAAAGTTTTAGAAATATTATAAATTTTGGATGAAAATTTCGAAATTAATTAAATTCATTTTTAGTTAGAAATTTTTTTGCTACAAAAACTTGAAAATGAAATGAAAATAAAATTTATGAAATATTTCAGCAATAAGTGAATGAAACGATATGAGAAACGTTTAATCAAAATGCGTCAATGTGACAAAATTTATGTAAATTGCTGCCACGTCACCATTAAAGAATTTAGCTCATGTTGGACTCCTTATAATTTAATAGCAACAATAATAAAGGCAACAACAACAACAATGACGATGACAATGACGATAACAATGACGAAGACAATGCCAGCGACAACGAAAATGGCAAGTGACAACAACAACATCGAACAATGTTAGTTGCGTGTAACTTGATTGATGGAAATTTTATGAAGCAATTGTCGAGCTAATTTCACTTATTTTCTATCTGCATCTGATTGTTTATGCATATACATATTTATATATATATATATATATATATATATATATTATTTATATTTTTTGTTTTTGTTTATTATGTTTTGTTTGAGTTGATATGAATGTATGTTAGCATTTTTGACAGGCGCTTGATTAAAAAACTTCACAACCCACATGGGACTTGAAAAGTTCAAGTACTCACTATTCTACAGCCCAAACAAAATACAAAACACCTTCTTTTATGTCCTTAAATCCGTCCACTTGACAGCGTAACATTTGTAAAAATAGCAACAACAATAGCAAATAGCAACAATATGAAATATAATGGCAACATATTGCATGTTTGAATATGCTTCTCACCTTAAATTGTTGCTTAGTTGCTATTGTTGGCATTTACTTCTTTCTTGATTTTTTTTTGTTTTCTGTTTTCGCCAATTTTTTTTTAATGATTTTCTTTCTTTCTTTTAATTTTTTGCTGATTGCTGGAATAAGTTTTTTGAAGAGTTAAGCGTGCGAGGCAGGTTGGAGTTTATTGTGTTCTCATCGAATGTTTTAAATGTTTCCAATTTTTATTTTTTCATTTTCCTTTTCCTTTCAAATTGGCTAAAATTATTAACTACCGTCTCTCTCTCTCTCTCTCTCTCTCTCTGTCTCTTTCTTTCTCTCTCTCCTTCTGTTGCAAACAAATACATTTGTTGAATAGAAAACAAGTCACTTTTGTTTTATTGTTATTGCTATTGTTATTGTTGTTGCCATGTTATGCTTTTCTCCTTTTATTGTATTTCTTTTGTTGTTTCAATAATAAAACGCCACTAAATAATATAAATTTTTTTTATTAGATTTACTTTTGTTGATAATGTCAAGAGTTCGTTTACAAAATTCTACAAATTTCAATTTGTCTTTTTTTATTGTTATTGTTATTGCTGTTGCTGATTGTTATTATTATTATTATTGTTGTTGTTGTTGTTGTTGTTGCTGCTATTACCATTTCTATTGCTATTGTTGATTATATTTTGTTAATTTTATGACATAAATGTCACGAGTAATTCCATTATGACAAGAAGTTAAGTCCGTCCGTCCCTGTCCCCGTCCCCGTCCCCGTTCTTGTCGTATTTGTCTTTTGTCTCATGTCTCTTCTGCTTGAAATGTCTAATATAATTTTTTATTCTTATAGCATTCTCAGCGTTGACTTGAACATCTCAACGCAATAAATTTGAATTTCTCTTTTTTTTTGAAAGTTTATAAATGTTTTAAAGAAAGGAAATGGCAAAGCAATATAAATGCTACCCGAAGAGTGAGAAAATGATTTATTATCCTGAAACTTTCAATGTACAATAATTTATTAATAGTTAAATGACTATTTCACAATTTACAATCAATTTCAGATACGCAATGCCTTAAGGTAGATAAATTTAAGATTCTTGACATAGAACCAAATCTCAGATAGAAATTTTGAAGATATTTAAAAAAAGTTAAATGTTAAAAGGCAAGCAGGTCTCGAATCAAAAGCTAAGAGAGCACAGGATTGATGTTGAGTAAAATCGAACAATTATTCTAATCGATAATTACTTTCATTATAAAGCCTTCTTTTGATATATAAAAAAAGATTTCAATTTTGCCTATTTCTTAAAAAATTCAGTATAAGCACACTAATTTTATAAGTTAAAGTTGTAACAAATTTGATGAACACATTTTGAAACCATTCTCAATTTTTTGAAATTTAGAATTTTTCACTTTTTTTGTGTCATTTAATTAATTTTTTTAATTTTAGTTTTCCAGATTGTAATAAGAAAATGAAATTAATTAAGAAACAGCAGAGTCCATTTTGAGCACTCTCGAAATGTTGGAGCAGTAAAGCAATTTGTAGAAATGTATTTTGAAAAAATCTGTGCAAGATTTGAACTTCAAGTAAAGTTCACTTATTATTTCAGCAACATAATCAAGATGTCATAACTATCATGGAACCATGTAGCCTTTATACTAAAATATAATTCATGAAACTCTTAGAGTTATATTTAATAGCAAGCGGCTTCATTCCAATACCATTCCAAGATCATAATCTAGATTTTATCAAATGTGATTCAAATTCTCTTACATATGAGTTAAGACCACTAATAGCTTCCCTAGAACTTCTGTAAAATTCTTTAATATAAAACATTTTAGATTTAAGAAGTTACCATTTCAATTTGCAGAAAATGCTCAGCATTCCCGTAACCTTGGAAATTCAGGCGCAGATTTTATATTGAAATCTATAAATCTTATGCAAATCTCTAAAATAATCAGATGGTGGGTTATGTGACAAAAGCAGTTAAATAAATAATGAAAAAAAAAACAAAAGAATAAAGTGTGCACAAAGCGGCTGTCTCCAACTTTTTGTGAACATTTTATATCATGAAAATTTATCTTGTTACCACAAAAGTAAACTTCAAACTTACTTAAAGGATTAATTGTAAATAATGCAATGAATACACGCACTCTCACACGCAAAACACGCACACACAAAAACACACACACACAAAAACACACACATACACATACATACACATGTCCATGCCCATGTAAATTTGAATGATTAAATAAATGTTGCAGTTCGAAAAAAAAGTTTCACAGATAAGATCCATCAGCAAATGCCAATGGATGGTTGTGGCAGAGGCGAAAAAAGAGAGTCCAATTTGAGAGTTTGTCGCATAAGTCCTTTTTTCGGATTTTCCTTTTACATTCAAAAATGAAAGTGTTGACGTTGTCTTAACTTTCAGAGATATTACTTCCAATATTACAAAAACAACAACAAACAACAATGGCAACCATAATAAGAAGAAGCATATTGCATGGCACAAAGTAATTCTTTAAAGTTTTCTGCCGTTTGTTTTGCTCTTTTTTAATCTCTTTTTCTTCCTTTTTTGGTTAGTTAAGTTCGTCCGTTAGTTGGCAGTTAGTTGCCTAAAATATAGAATTGAAAAAAGTTGAGGGAAAAATCGCAACGAGAGAGAGATAGAGAGAGACAAAGCGTAGAAGAGTAAAGCATTCAAAGTAGAAATAAAAGCAAATACCAGATCATTGAAGATAAATGGACAGAAATTGAAATTATTGAAGTTGCTTGTCACCGAGATAATTAGTCTTTGGCCTCTTTTTCTTTCATTTCGATGCTGATGCTAAAGTTACACTTGAATTGTGGGCGATTTAAAATTTACTTCATAACTTATTACTATTGTTATTATCGTTGTTGTTGTTGTTATTGTTCAACTGGTCTTGATCATTGATCAAAGAAAGCCCAAGGAAGGGAAAATAAAAAAGCAGTGCTCTTAAACAAAAGAAAAAACCAACAGCGATAATGCAAAAGTCATGTAATCCATTAGAGTGGCTTCTTTTTTTTTCTCGCAAATTTGTGACAATGACAATATTAAGATAACAATGCACGCATATGCACACACTCACACACACACACACATATACGGGAGCTTTTTTTAGAACATCTACAAAAAAAAGTTATTGGCTTTCACTTGCAGTAATTGGGCGGTAAATTTCATACAAATAACTTTACAGTTTTATGTTGCTGCCATTGTTGTTATTGTTGCTGCTTAACTTTTACATATAACTGTATAAGTAAGAAGTAGCAAGCCAAGAATAGCATGAATGCTCGCTTAGAGAGAAAATATTTTGTGACCTGAATTTATTGATTTCAAAGCAAATCGTAATTACTTTAATATCTCTTTCATTCCTTCTCTTTTTCTCTTATCTACTTCTTATCTAACTGTGCAATTTTCGTTAATCTATGATTATGTATAAGTTCATTCAAATTTATGGTCCAAAATATCAAAAGTAGACTTTTAGTTTTCTGTTGTTGTGATTTGTTGGTTTTACCCACAAAAAGAAGAAAAAAACGCTTTCGCCAAATTCGGTGATTTATTTAATTTATTGATTATGATGCCTTAAGGATGTTTTTCTATAAGATTTTATTGATGTCCGTATAAGTACATGTTGGTTGTGTAAGTATTTATTCGTTAGGCTTATTATTTACAATTATTTCTGGCAAACATTTTTCCAAATTCACTTTTTTCGATCAGTTTATTTGTTAAACTGAATAAAATAGATTTGTGCAAACATATGAAATTCTCAGAACTTTTTACTATAACGGCATATTTCAGAAGTACTTTCCGTTACGTTTCAAATCTGCTTGTCTATCCGTCCGTCTATAATTAGATGCACGCATTGACTTTTGGCCAAAAATTTAAAGAAATCGTAATGCAATTTTTACAACTATTTCTCCTAAAAAAAGTTTTATTTGTAAAAAAAATATATCTCTACATTAAGAAAAAGGACAATTTTAGATAAGTAATAGAAATTCCGGCTTAATTGTTCCTTTAAATACAATCTAAATGTGGCAAATTTAATATCAATCATTACATTTTCTTGGAGACCCGAACTTTACATTCTCGATTTCTTTTGAATTATACTTTTTCAGTTCAAGAAGTGTAGAGACCGCCATCTCTTTTGCACAATTTCGTGATCATCATCATCATTTCGTATTCGTTTATTATCCGAAATTGTTGTAACTTTTAATGCTATCATTTTGTTGTTGCTGCTGTTGTTGTTTTTGTTGTTGTTGTTGGAAGTAAATATATATAAAAGATAAACTAAATTGTGATGCATCATCTGCATTTAATTGAAATTGTGTATGCATTTGCGTTTGCATAGCAAAATTGCAAAATTGTCTAAAGCGCTAAGATTTACTTTCATCTTGTGAATGAAGTGACGTTTGGTGGCAGTACTTCTACTGATAACAATCACAGTACCCTTATGGGACAATGTCGTCATGATTATTACACTCGTTGTTAACCATCCCATCGATATACATTTTATTATATATATAAGCATCATTCTACACAATACTTTACTCTGTACTCTGTCCAAGATGCATGAATTATAAGATAAGAAAAAACGAATAATAAAAAAATCCAAAAAAAAAAGAAAAAAAAGCGCAAAGTACAGAGAGAATGCCAGAGAAAAGTTTTTACAATTTTATATATGTTTGTCTGTCTGTTTGTTAAACTGGCCATACGTCAATTTGTCCATATATATATTCAAATTATTGTCAGAATGCATGAATTTTTATGGTGTTGCAGTCATGTGTGCTAATAACGATAAATGGATAACATGATTTTGATTAAGAGATAATTAAAGCAAAGTGCTTATGCTGCTTCGTCTTCTTCTCATACTCTACCATCAGCAACATATAAAATTAAAATAAGCGTATTAAATCGTTAAAAGAAAAAGTGATCCAAGAAATGTTGACTTAAAATGGATACAATTTTTATCATACGATGCGACGATACGATTTAGAGTCCACTTTTGAATTGTGATAAGTTTTGAAAATTTGGAAATTTTTTCTTATACTTTTCTATTCAATCTTATTTTTATATCAACAATTTTGAATAAACTTTAAAGAAATTGTGTGCTTATTGCAATTTTATTTGAACGAATTGGACAAATGCGCAATTTTAATTAGAAAATTTAAAACTTGCCGTATTTTTAAGTAAACACGTTTGGTCTAAGACAATCTCTCAAATAAATTCATCTCTATGAAAATTCTACTAAAGCAAATTTCATCTTTTTTACGAACAATGAAATTTAAATCATTTTTTTATCATTTCAAATTTTCGTGGCTTCTAAATTTTCCTTAAATAATACTTTTATACTAAAATTTGGATTAAGCTTAAAATTAAAGTAAAGCATACTTCAAAATCGACCTTGTCTATTTACGAAGTTTTTTTTTTGTGTACATTTGGAAAAGTCGTTTACTTTGTGACTTCTGGATGCAAATTAATAATGAGATGACTGAAAAAAAACCCCTACAAATAGTCAGTTTTCTTAGACGTTCATTGTTCTCAATAGAAATGACATTTTTTTATCGTGATTATTACTTTTCTTCCCTTATGCTTCCCTTCTCTCTTTTTCATGCTTTTAAACTGTTCGTAGAACTTCTTCAAATAAATAAATATTCTTCCCTTTCTTTATTTTTTAGGTGACATTCTGGGCGCCAGATATCAGCGGGAAAGTTATAAATTTACAAAATTTGAAGAGCAACAGAAAAAATGATCGCAAAATAAATTAACAAATTTACTTTTTATAAACTGTTGTTGATTTTGTTTAGATTAATTTCATCTGAAAGTGAATAACATCTATTTCTATTTGGTCCCCAATTTGAGCTAAAGTAAAACCTTTTTTCAGTGATTAGTAAAAGTGAAAATGAAAATGCTTCAGTAGTTGCAACATTTGAGCAATTTAAACAATTTGTCTGAAGCAAATCGATATTCATAAAACTGTTTCAATTGGTCGATCTCAACTCAGGCCTTTTTCAAATTTCCTCTTAAAGTTTCTCTATGTATGGCAAAGAAAGGCAAAGATAGATAAAAGTATGGATATAAGAGGAAAAAGGAATAAGGAAAAAAACCAAAATTTTATTGCAAAATCTCTATATGAAATTAAAATTCTTCATAAAATGAACTGAGTGTGTAACAATATCCTTGAAAATGGTTCAATATACCATAATCAATACAATAACAATAACAATAATAATAAAATTGTAATAATAATGATAAATAAAAATAATAATAATAATAATAGCAACAACAACAATTACCGCAACAATAATAACATTAACAATAAGAAGTAAACTAATAGCAAAAGCTGTAACAATACAATGCTAACAACAATAACAAATGGCAAAATTTCATTGTGGATTTGTGCAATTTAACCGCAAAAACGCCTTCTTGGCCTTTTGCCAAATCGAACGAAATAAAATCAACTGAAAGCGGCCACTAAAACTAACTGACTTAATTGACAAACTGACGGCCAAAATAACTGCCAGAGAGATTGGCTGCAAGACGCTGGGATTAACTAAAGGACTGATTCATTCATTCATTCATTCAGATCAATTGTATTTTATGTACAACAATATAACGCTTTACCTCACATAGTCTCTCCCCTTTTCTCCCACACCTTCTCTCATTGTCTCTCCATTATTTTAAATATTAGATCATGCAAAAATTATCGGAGATTTTTCATTACAAACAAGAAAACCTCCTTAAATAAATGTTGAAATACCACGAAATTGAACGATTTTAGAAGAAAATTATTTGTGGATGTTGAAAAGAAAATGCTGGATTCGGTATGAGAATATCGCATATAAACAATCACGTTTAAAGTCCAATGATTTTTAACAAAACAGAAGCAAGATCTTATTGATGAGTTTACAAGGGAATTATCCTTAGAAATTGATGATAATTGATTTCCATGACTCAGTAGATTCTTTAGGACTCTAAATTCGATGAAGCCATTAACAAAAAATTGATCCTGTTTAGGATAACTACTACTTGATATACTTGATGGTGTAATAACTTGACCAAAATTCTTTTTTAATAAGTTGGTTGAACCAGGCTCTACTTCAATGACTTGGTTGGACTTTGTTAAGGTATTTTAATGTCCATCGTGTAATTAGAACCTGCCAGTGACTGCTTAACATTTGTTTATGTGTCTGCAAAACTTATTTAGTAAGAAACATTGGAATCAACAAGAAGTAGGTTTCAATTTTACAGCGATAAATTTTAGATGGAAAAGAATCAGAAAAGTGATATCAAATCAAACAAATTAAAATTAATTTCTTAAGAAAAATTTTTATTCATAAAAATGTATCAAAAACGCAAAAACGAATACTTTTTAAGATGCCCCAATAAAATTCATTTCACATATTGTACAAATAGAAAACATGAAAGTACATACATGTAAATGCATGTGTGAGTGTGAGTGTGTGTATGTGTAGATTTTGAAAAATCTATAATATAACAATTCACCGCAAACAGTTAATCATCAAATGTGGCATAAACATAAGGCAAGGTGTACAACAATCTGTATATATGAGCACCACAAATAAATGTAACTTAACATAAAACATTTAACAAGAACAACAAAAACATTAACATTAACAACAACCATAATAATAGAAGTAAACACACATGTCTACATAAACAATAATACAATTTTATATATTATAAGTTACATATGTGGCGACGATACATCATCATCATCATCCCCGAACAACAAAAGCAGCAACAACAGCAGCAGCAAGAGCAACAACAATCTACTCGCTATTTTCATTCCAATATAAATCAGTTGCTTTTATTAATCATGTGTACCAGTGACGCTTTTGTTGATGGAGTAGGCGAAGTGGGAAGAAGAAGAAGAAAAAGAAGAAGGAGGACGAGGAAAAAAGGTAGAATGAAAGCAGAAAAAAAGGAATCAGTGTCGGATAGTTGTTTGTCAGACAAAACACTTTATAAATCATGTAACAACAAGAAGTAAATAACAGCACAACAATGGGATTTTTAACGGCAACGGCAACGGAAACGGCAGCAACAATAGCAGCAATGAATTAAACAAGTAAAACAATAATAACAATAATGAATGTAAGAAGAAGAAGAAGAAGAAGCAGGGGTGGTGGTGATGGCATGCATGATCGTGTGCATGCAAGACCAAGATTTTACATAGAGCATTATTATGCTAACTTATAGGCTAACTTTCCCACCGTCATCGCCATGGCCATCGCCTTCGCCATCGCCTTCGCCATCGCCTTCGCCATCGCCATGGTCATCATGTATGAAGATTTTCTAAAAACAAAAGCATTCTAAAAGTAACAATAAATGCCATAAAATTAGCAATAACAATAAAAGCAATAACAACAAAAATACACAAATAACCGCAATAAGCAGCAAATTGGCAGCAACCTATGGTCAATAAAGTCTATGCCCTATGTAAAGGCAAGAAACTCATCAAAGATCAAGCCTAAAAAGGATGAGATAAAAACACACACAAAAATGGAAACAGAGGGAGAGTGTGTGAGAGAGAGGGTGAAGAAAAGAGTGTGAATGAGAGATAGAGAGAAAGAAAGAGATGTAAGAAGAAGAAAGAAAAAAATTAGGTATAGAAGGAAGGGAAGCGAAGTCAATGAAATAGCTGCAACAAATATCTGCAGCAGCGGCAGCAGCAGAATAGCTGTAACAGTAACGTCGTATGCAAAATGTTTCTGAATATTTTTTCCATTAATTTTAGCACTCGGCAGCAATATTAGCAGAGGCCGCAGCAGCAGCAGCAGCAACATCAACAATAACAACAACGATACAAAACCAATAATAATGCGGGGGAAAAATCTAGCTAAAGCAGTATTTTTGTTACTATAACAAAGAGAAAATAAAGCATAAATGGTCAGACTTATAAACAAAACAGATAGACAGTCAGCCAGACAGAGAAATGGACATTCGAACTTGTACGCACACAATAAAAGCATTAAAGTTAACAATAACAATGACAGCAACAACAATAAAAATAGCAACAACAACAACAACATCAGCAGCAGCAGTAACTACAACAACAACAACAGTAATAATAATAATAACAATAATAATAATAATAATAATGAGTAGAAATAGTGGTCAGTAACAATTCTATGTTGGACAAGTGAGTTAATGTTACTTGTTATTTGTTGTTATTGTTTTATTGTTTATTATGGATCGCATTCGATTCAACTAAACGTCCAAGAGGAACAACAGCACCAGCAACAACAATAACGATGACGACAGTAAAAAAATGGTTTAACTTTTCTACTTCTTCTTCTTCTTCTTATTCGCTCCTTCAACAGTTTTGTGCTGTTTGTTTGCTTGTTTATTGATTTAGTTGTTTATTATTTCTTATTATTCTTTATACTATTGTTGTTGCTGGTTGTTGCTGGTTGTTGCTGCCATTGTTACATATCAAATGTAAAACAAAAAAGAAAAACACCAACTCTATTTTACTTGTCTTCCATCCTTTCTTGCCATTTGTAGTAATTTTTTTTTATATTTTCTTTCTTCCATTCTGTAGATAATAAAATACAATCTAAAGAAACCGCACACGACATCATAACTCACCCCAAATTATAATATATGCAATTGCATTTCACATACATACATACATACAAACATTTACACATACATACACATATATAAAAATATGCAAATATTTTTGTGGTACATAAAAAGATTAGAGTCCTACTAGACTCTAGCCTCGTAAGTTGAACTAAATTGAACTGAACCAAACTGAACTGAACTAAATTGAACTGAATTGAATTGAGCTGAATTGAATTGAATTGAGCTGAATTGAATTGAATTAAATTTGAATGGTATTGAAGGAGGGAGTTAGCACTTATTTCTCTACTTTCTTTTCTTTTCATTTCTTTTTCACGTTTTATTACTATTTGAACATTTTTTTCTATTTGCTGTGATTGCAGCATATAATTTCGTTTCCTTTTTTTTCCTCTTATTTTTAGCTTACAAAAATACTTATTACCACACCCAGAAGCTTTAAGTTTCTAGGTTAAAATGCTAAAATAATGATAATGTAAATGTGTAGGAATTAGAATGTGAAATCTATACAAATCTACATAATCGACTTAATATGATTACAAATAAGCCCTTCCTCTTTCCAAAAAAAAAAGAAACCAAAAAAAAAAAAACAAAACAAAACGAAAAAATAGAAATTAATGGAAGAGAAAATTTGTTATTGATTATGTCGAAGAAAGAAATCAAAAGAAAATATAGAACATGCGCCTTCCGTTTTTTCCTTTTCCATTCCATTATCTTACCTTTCTCTCCGTTTCTTTCCATAGCGATGTTTAAGTTTAAGTTTTCAGATAATTCTCTAATTTAAATATTAAATATCCAAATTATCTACCTGAAAAATAAAAATTAAAAGGACTTTTAAAAATCTATCGATTTTTACATAGCGAAAAAGTAAATCGATAGAAAAGAAGGCCAAAGCACTAAGTTTAGTTTTCCATTTTGTGACCTTCTAAAACAACCTCCCCGATATTTAGTTAACTTACCGATAAATCTCTAATTCTTCTTAAAATCCTATCGTAGTTAAAACTTTATAAACCAGTAGATTATTGAAGACCAATTTACTGGAATTATTATCCAGTAATTAATAATTACTGGATAATAATTCCAGTAATAATAATAATTAATTAATTAATTAATTAATTAATAATTAATAATAATAAATTTCAAAGATTACGACAAAAATTTTCAATGATTCATAAAATACTTTTGATCTGCCTGAGGCATTTCTAGGGGCTAAACCATTCGTTGGTCTAAACCGCTGTCCGAATTAATTAAAGGGCTTAAAGTTACAGCGTTTTCTATATCATTTCTATTTCAAAAATAAAATGGAAGAAGTGTGAAATTGAGAAAAATAGTTAAGAAAAAGGATTTTTCAAGCAGGAGCAACATAATTTTTTTTATATAAAAAATATAGCAAAACTTTATTAATGCAAAATAATTATTAGACAATTAAAATTCATAACTGTCTTTTTTTATATCTACTTAACTTTACTTTTCCTATTTAGAAATAATTTTTCCAAAAAAAAAAAAAAGAAAAGAAAAAACAAGTAAGAAATTGCACAAAAAAATAAAGTATTTTGGAAGAATTGCCCCAAATGTAAATGAAGTCTATTGCATTATCATTGAAACTACATGATAATTTTAAGTTAGTAAGTTGGTTGGTTGGTTGGTCGACTGTTTCATTCATTGTTTTGTTCCTTTTGGTTGATTTCATTAATCGCTTTGGGCGATTAATGTTACAATTTTATTTTTATTGTACTTTACAACATTTTTCTATTGACGATTAAATATTTACATGTAAATGAAAAATATAAGAGAAAGAAAAAGAGAAAAAGTAGTTGGGAGATGAAGCTTGATCAAACATAAATTAATTAATTTCTGTATGGCTGATTAAATTCTATGAAAATGACCAAACAAGAAAAAAGTATTTGGTGAAATTTTTTGGCATTTTGTAAAATGAAAAGAAAAAAAAAAGCAACTGAAAATCAAAGCTCCCTTTTGGTTTCCAAATGAAAGCACTAAACTGCACCTGTGGCTAAGTGTGTTCATTATAATTTGTTACTTTACATAGTTATGGTTATGATTATGGTTACGGTTTTGGTCGGTTTAATATTTACTTCTGTTACAATTGCAAAAATGTCATCTAACTTAAATGAAACTGATTTTTATGGGAGTTAAGCGATTTTTGCTGTTTATTTTTTCCTCTGTCACATCAGCTAATTATTTCTGTTGATATTCTGGTTGTTATTGTTATTGTTAGTATTATTGTTCAATGGGGTTCAACGGGTTAAAAGTTTGTTTCCTTTTAATTCCCCGAAGTATTGGCCGAGGCGTTTATCCTTCTACTCTCTCTAAATCAACTAAAATGATTACTTCAATTTGTTACCTTTGACAACATCAAGAATTTTCCTTTTGAATTCGCTTTGATTTTGTTTTGAGTTTATCTTTTTCTTTTTCTTTTATTTTTTGGGTGATTTTTAAAAGGTAAATAAATATAAATATAATTAATTTGAGTAAATAAAGATTTATACAAATGTGTAAATTTCCTTTCTCTCTTACTTTCCTTCTTAATCTTTTTTTTGTTCGATGGTTGGCGATTCATTTTGCTCTATAAATATGTGATACGAAATGTAGTAAGCTCGTTCAAGCAAATAAATGTGAGCTTGGTATTCTAAATCAATCAATTAAGCGATCCATTTAGAATTACTTTTTGAATCGTTTTAAAGCTGCCTCCATAGATTTGTCTACCATCTGCTATCGTTATATTTTTCTTACTAGAGCCCATAATTTTGCAAAGTATTTTAATTAAATTTAATATTTAAAAAAGATAAGTTTACTTCAATTAAAAGTGAATACAAATCTTTGGCCATTAAACTTCTAAATTTTTATATCTGAATAACTTTTACTTTGATTTAAATTGCACTCCAGAATAAGTGAAATTTTGAATATCACATTAAAGCTTAAGATTTCAAGGATCCATGACAAAAAACACACTCGAAAGAACACACTGCCTTTTCCTTCTTACTTTTAATGGACTGTGGACATTTTTTGGA
Organism: Melophagus ovinus; assembly: GCA_023089585.1. Lineage (NCBI taxonomy): Eukaryota > Metazoa > Arthropoda > Insecta > Diptera > Hippoboscidae > Melophagus > Melophagus ovinus. The sequence goes on from JAKKIB010000178.1 coordinate 10,871,379, forward strand.
GCAATATTAAAAGATAATCCGAAAGCAGCAAAAGGAAAATAGATTTAAAATTTTTTTCCCACTCAAAATATGCACATGGCATATAAATTAAAAGGGATCAAAAGATTCATCTTACAACGATTCAATCTGAATCAAGCAAGCGAATATTAAATTGAAACGCGATTGCATGAATTTTAAGAAGATACTTTTCCATAAATAGAGATTAACTTTTAGCGAACAATTTTTATGGAAACGCATGAGAACGCTACAAATCTTATGATAATTTTATTCAGTTCATTCATTCGACAATCATAGCAGTTCTTCTTCTTCTTCTTTCTTTTCTACTTAAGCTTCTTCTTCTTCAACTTTCTGTTTAACTACCTTTTCATATGACTTTTTTCTTATGATTAATTCCCATTTACTTGGCAAATTGCAATAAATTATTCCGTTTGTGACACGCAAACTTTCATTCCAACTATTTTCACTTTAAGCGCATACAAAAGTTTTTCTATTTTCATATGTGAATATATTTTTCAAAAAAAAAAAAAGAAAAAAGAAACTAAATGCGCGGGATTACACAGAGAATAAAAAGCATTAAAAAGTTTCTTCATTTACAAAATGCTGTCGACCTTAAACCAACTAACTGATTGAGATTTTTATATTTTATGAAAATGAAAATGTCAAAAAATGTTAATGCATAACAAAATGGATGTGGAAGGTTAACGTTATGAAAGTAACGTTAGAAGGTAAATGCAACAACTCTTAAATGAACAACAAAATTGCAGAAGACATTTTTCTTGAGTTCTCTGCTTCATTCACAAACAATTAATACACAAAATTTTTATAATAATAAAGTGTGGACATTTTTCATGCATGCTCACAAGCACATACATACACACAAACACACACATACAGACATACACACACCCATGCATTTTGGTATTCTAGGCCTTTAATACAAATGTCCCAAAACCGTATAAATTTTTATGAAAATCTAGAGCAGACAGAAAGTCTTGAGTTGAATAGAATAAGATTATCTTAAGCTGAGCGAATCACTCATGCATTCAGCTGTCCATCGGTCTGTCTGCTCGAATGATCATGTAAATTTGTTAACAACTTACAAATCGCCATTGTTTCAAAAGGTTTTATAAGTGGCCGCAGTTGGGCCCAAGAATGAATGGGTTTCTTCGTAAGAGCACTTCCCGTTCTACGGTTAAATGAAAATTCTTATATGAAAAGAATGTAAAATTTTTCATATATTTTTCTTTTCCCTTTTTTTTTTTGTTGATTAAAAATGTTATGAAGAATTTATTTGGTCCAGATTGATCCAAGTTTTTTAGCTTCTATGATTTAATGTTGAAAAGTTTTGATTTTCATTCGCAAATTATAAATTTCTTTATGTCTTGATTTTTAAACGATTTTATAGATTTTTACCTGAAACTTGATTTGAATAAAATTTAAGTAAAGTTGACCCCGATTGACCTAAGATTTTTGCAGGGCTTTATGTAAGTTATCTATTTTATCATTTTCTTTTCTTTATTACTTTAGGCATGAAAAATATTTTAGTAGCAGCAGCAGCAACAACAACAACAACAAACATACAATTAACAAATATATTATTTGAAATTCATGCACGCGTTTTTAAATATCCATACAAGCATTTATTTGATTTTTATTTGTCTTTCTCTCTATTTCTCTCTCACTCTCACTATCTCTGTATCTATTTGTCTGTCTCATTTTCATATATTTATTTATATATATTTATGTTTATATAATTACATTCGTAAACTGTTGTTACGGTAGCATGTTCAAATGTTTCTTGGCTTATTAACCTTTTACCACTTTGATGCAAATAGCTACAACAACAACAATAATAATAGTAATAATAACGGCCATAATAATAATAACAATAACAGCAACCGTGATAGATTATGCTTAGTTAGAAAATAGATAAAAACGAAAAAAAATATCCATAATATGAAATGATAATCATAATAAAAACAACAACAATAAATACAAGCAGTACATAAATACAAAAAATCGAGAGATACGAAAATAAAATAACAGAAAAGAAAAGAAAAGAAAAGAAAAAGAAAGGAGTCGGAAAGCTGAAACAAATAAATGGAAAATTTTGAAACAGCAAAAAAAAGCAAACACCATGAAAATCTGAAGAAAATTTAAATAGTTTTTTGGGGGCATTATTTTGGAGGTTACCAAAACTTAAAATGCTTTTCTTTTTTCTCTCTCCCATCTGCGTTCACTCTTCGTCTTCTTCTTCCATTTTTTATTGTTATTATGGTTGTTGCTGTTATATGAATTTTTATTGACATTAAAAATGCAAAATGTTGTTGTTCATGTTGTTCATGATGTTGTTGTTCATGTTGTTCATGATGTTGTTGTTGATTATGAACAGTAACTACAAACAATAACAATTATAACAAAATGTTACTGTTTTTAAAAAATTTTCTGAAAATTGAACCACTTTTAGTTCATTAAGAGTGAGTAAATTGTTTCTATTAATCCAAGAAATCTAATCAATACAAATTGATGGAATAATAATGAACAACAACAATACAAAATCAAAAAAAAAATCTCATTATACAAACAAAAAAATAATCAGCATCTTCAGAGTTTTCTTCGTAGCAAATTTAAAGACATTGAAAAGACGGATGGATGGACAAAAAATAAAGACGAAAGTGGAAAAATCAAAAAAAAAAATCAACATTTTGACATTTTCTTATAAATCTAAATAATATTTATTTATTTTATTTTCTACACGATTAATTAAAATGTACAAATGTGATTAAAGCATGGTGAAAAAGTCGGCGACATTTAGTGTCAATGTCAAGAGAGGCAAACAAAAATAAATGTAAAAAACGAAAAATTCAGCAAATTCCCCCCTAAAAGAGAATATGCAGAAGTCTAAGAAGATGAGCAAGAGGAAGAAAAACTAATTAACATTTCCTTTCTATTTTCTTAGACCTTTGCCAACTTTTCATTTCGGTTTTTGTTTTTGTTTTTGCTTTTGTTTTTCTTTTTATACTTTTTCATTTTCGTTACGTTTCGGTACGTTTTGAACTGTTCTAACATTTCACATACAATTTTTCATAAAATAAATATATGGTAATGTGTGTGTGTGTGTATGTATCTACATATCGACATATGTATATAATTTTGTTATATACCGATAAATGACAAGTTGATGAGTTATAAACATGACAATTGGCCAATAATTTGTGACCTTCCACGATTCTATTAATATGCAACAATATTAACAATAACAACAGCAACATATAACAACAAAATTGTATAGTACCATTTTCATTTTTTCATATTTTCTAAGCCCAAGTCTAAACTTGTTTTTGACTCCATGTAAAACAATCGATGAGTTATGATCAAGAGAAAATTGTATGGCAGAGTGTTGTTGCATTCAATTGAAATGATACTCTTTTGCTAAACGATGGCACTGAACAACAACAATAGCAATAACAATAACAAGAACAACAATAACAATAACAACTAATAATAACAAGAAAAATCTAAACATTAATAAGTTAAAAGTGTTAAAAGTAAAACAAACTAAAGATAAATTGCATCAGCAAATGTAACTAACTTTTTCTTTCCTTCTTCTACTTTATCTTCTTCGTTTTCTATATTTTATCTACTTTTTTATGCAGCATTTATATGTTGAAATGTTAAAATACTAAAATGCTTTTTCTAACCTAACACAACTTACAAAAAAAAAACTTACATCAGCACGTATGTTCCTCATGACTCTTGCCCCTTGTTTCCTATCTCCAGCCATTTTTTCTCTTCTCAAAAGAAACAAAGCATTGAGCGCATTGAAAGGTGTAAGGCCTTTTTACAAAAATGGGCGTTTATCATATGCATTCAGGTCATATTTTCTTCGTTTTCTATACTTTTCTTTAAGACCAACTTCATAGACATCAAAAGTGTTCATCTTTGAAATGATTCATAGCAACAACGATAGGAGGGAGCAATAGTAACAGCAGCTTCATGTAAATTGCTGAAGAGCAGAAAAAATGAAAGGAAAAAAAAAGAAAGATTGACCATAATAATGTAGAACTTATTATTCGGTTGCTTCGAATTTGCGATGCTCATCACTTTTATAGGAAGAAACATAAAAAACGTCCGCTTCCATTGATAAACACTCCCCATAACAAATTCAGCGAATTTAGCAAAGAGCCATTACAAAAAAAAAACAAAAAAACCAAAAAATTAACTGAGCTATAATTAAAAGAAACGATTTGAAATATTTTGGTTTTATTCTGATCTTAAATTGAATAATTTATAACTCACTAAAATGACATCAATTGTTGATTTTTCTAGCAAATAAAAATTTGTACATATTTTTGTTAATTCTTTTTCATATGAAATAGCTGACTTTTTTAATTGATGCCATAACTTTAAAAACAAATCATGTAAATTGCTAAAAAAATTTCACTGACAATAAATTGCCAACAAATTAAAGAAAAAACTTTATGAATCTTAATTTGACTTCAACTAAAATGATTTTTAATTAATTAAATGATTTAAATATGAATTTTCGACTTTGACTCATCTAAAAAAAAAAAGCTCACACAATCGATTTATGAAATTTAAATTAGAACAAGTGAAGAATTCTTGAAAAGTGCAAAATCTATTTTTATACTAAACTTTTCAGAATTTGTATTAAACAAATGACACCAAAACATTTTGAAGCTTCCTAAAAAATTTCTAAAATTCATTCTCAAGTCTCCGATTAAAAAACCCAAAACTTCAATTGCTGGTTGCTTGTTTTCATTCTTTTCATGGCATTTTGCAATTGTAACTTTTTTTGTTATTATCACTTCACTTTATTGATGATAATTTAACAATTTTTACAATGATTCTCCATTTACTTAGTGGTTTTGGTTAAATGCTTAGGTAAATGATCGTGTGACATGCTTAACTGACAATTTGCATGCTTTTGAAATCCCACTAATTATTTAACTATAAAATTCTTAATGAAGCTGCTAATTATGGCTGTAAAAACTGAAACTGAACTGAAGCAACACACAAAAAAAAAGTTACATGTTAAATTTGTTTAACCGTCCAGAATTATTTTAGATATTTCGCTGAAATTTAACAGACAAGTCTGTTTTGCACGAAAATTATAATTAGCGGGAAATTTTGATAATCAATTTTTATATAAATTTTTCTTAGCATTCCTAAAATCAAAAAAATCAGAAAAAAGGGTACAAATTTTTTGTATTTTTAGTAAAAATTTCCTCAAGTTTATTATTAGATATGTAAAACTTCTACTTTTTTTTTTTTGAATCGCTTTCCATTTAACAAACTTTTGAATTATTCAAAAAAAACAAGAATTTCTACATTTTCTTGACTCTTATTGTTGGGCTATTTTATAGCTTCAAAAGAAGAAAAAAATTGGGCAGAAATTGCCTTCGATTCTTTGCAAAATTTTGTACGCAAAAGTATGCTCTTTTATTTTAGATTTACTCAGAAAAATATGAAAAGTTTTTAAAAATTTTATAAAGTATTTAAACGAGCATCTCTGTCAAAGAAATCCCTGTCACGTAAATAGAATTTCACTTAAAAATTTATTAAGATGAAACCAAAAATCTTATAAAAAAAATTGATTTTAACTGAAAGTGTCATACAAACAGTTACAAGCGTTAATAATTCCATTAAAATGGAATGGCCAAAAAATGTCAAATATTATTCCAATAAATTAACATAAGATTTTTTTTTTGTTGGAAAACAACAACAACAATAAAACAATAAAGAGTAGAAATTATTTATGAAGATTTATAAAGGGTACAACAAGAATTAAGAATTAAGGTGATACAAAAGTTCAAGCATATTTTCAAAAGTCATTTAAGAAATAGGAATGAAATAGAGCGCATACCAAACCAAAATATATGGAGGCCATTTACAAACGTACATTTCTTTATATATATATATATATATGAAGCAAGCAATATATAGATAAATATCTAATCTATTTAATAGTAAAAATACCGCAAACTGTTTTCACATAGAATTTTATAATCGTATTCTTCATACAAACGCAATACCAATCAACCACAGGCTAACAAAATAATAACAATAATAATAATAATCAAGCTCACATATTCTATTATATGGAAGACAATCAGCATTAGCATTAAGATTAGCAATAAAGCAACAAACTGTAAACGTTAAAACAAGAAGAATAAGAACAATAATAATCAAAGACAATGAATAATAACAATAAAACGAAACAGCCAACCCCAACCAACATTTCAATTTATATCACAACATTATAAGAATGCTATAAAATAAAACCACAAAAATTTCAAATGTCTTTGCAATGAGTTGGCCCCACCACCACCATCATCATCATCATCATCATCATCATCATCATCATAATCACATACATAATCATCGTTAACTCCTTCAACAATCCCACTAACTATTTTTCTGTTTGGGCCGATTTCCCTCTTTGCCTCTTTTCCCCTAGATCTCTAAGACTTTGTATAGCTTTTGAATTAAAAAACAAAACAAAAAAAAAAAAATGATATGAATAACTGATGCGAATATGTAGCAAGAATGTCAAGTAGCAAATAGAGTCGGGTCGCCTCAAGTTGAGTCGTCTCAAATCAAATCAAATCGATGTCGAGTCGAGTCAAGACGATTGTGAATGGTTTTTTGTTTTGTTTTTTATACATTCTCTCTTAAATTTTGTATTCCTATATTCTTGCATAATACAATAAAATATATGAATATGTCATGGTATCATAAAATTATCCTTTATGTCATACGAGACATATTCAATTGTTGTATTGCTTTTGTTCTGCCATTTCTAATGCTATTGCTGCTGTTGCTGCTATTGCTGCTATTCAAAAATGATATGATCTCAAGGGAACTATTCATTCTTCCTTATCACTTTTTTTACATAAGAGAGAGTTGAAAGGCATAAAAAATGCCAACTAGCTATCAAAAAGAAGGTGCAAGTTTCCAAAAAAAAAAGAAAAAACAGTTCAATTCTTACAAAGTTTAAAGTGCGTTAAACGTTTTTTGCTTCATTTTCGTTCTACTCTATTCAATTTCATTCAATTCAATTGTATTCAATTTTCTAAGTGACACTTTCATTTTTATGATATTACATTAATAACAATAATAACAACAATAATAATAACAACAAATAAGCAAAGAATAATATGCTCGGAAAAAAATTCAATGGTCTAAATATGACAGAGGGAGTTGAGACAGTGCATAAATTTGAGTTGTGAGGTTGCCAAAATGAACATTAAAATATATGAATTGAAGAAAAGAAAATGAAGAATAAGAAGAAGCTAAAAATTGTGAATGTCATTGTTATCATTGAAAACTGTTTAATATCTGTCCATCTAACTGACATATTTCAAAATTGAATACATTTCGTCCAAAAAATTTTTACATTTCTTGATTTATCCGCCACTTTCCAAAATATCTTATTTTTTGTAATTTAAAGTTAATATTTAATTTTATTCATTCACTTCATTTCATTTTATTTGAACATTTAAAAAAATTTGATAGAATTATAAAATTCACTAGCGTAATTGAAAGGTTGTAAGCATAACTTGCCACGTCATCTCTAACATAAAAATTTACATTCTAAGGTTTCATCAAATGTTTTGCATTTATATTCCTTTGATTCTTTGAAGTTTTTCCAATTTCAGCTTTAGAACCATTTAAGCTCCTAAATACAAATATCAATGATTCTCCTTCAAAATGTTAATCTTACTAAAACAGTAAATGCCATTGAAGATTTACGTCACACGGCTAAATTTTATTTCTTCATCATTTCACTTTTCGTTATATCAATTTCAAATATGCACGAAGCTACTTCTGGGAAAAAGCCCTATCGAGTATTTTTGAAGACACAGAAAGATAGAACTAGAGAGAAAATATTTAATGAGGCATGTAAATCTATCTCCAATAAAAACGACTTAAGGGATTCATAAAATTGGCAGAGGGATTTTTGATTTCTCGAATAAATTCATTTTCGCCTTTTCGAAGAATTTTCGTACATAAATTAAGCGTAGTAAATTGCTTGTGAAAACAATCCATATGTTCTAAATGGACTGTCTAGAACTCTACTTCCAATATGCCATTAAGGAAAACTTTTGATTAGCTCTTCTTCTTAAAAAAGATCTTTTATTAGAGAGGAATATTCAAAACTCAATCTTAATTTGCTTAGTTAAATTACATGAAATCCAAAATAAAATTTTAATTTTAGTTTTTAAATAGACCGACAAACACACACACACACACACACACAGTGCATGAGAGAGAGAAAGAGAAAGAGAGAGAGAGAGACAGAGAGAGAGAGAGATAGAGAAACATTAAAGTTAAAGTCTTATTAGAAAAAAGCCAAAAAAGATCATAAAAAATGACAAGTTTGGATTTGCCTTCAAATTAATGATCATCCACTTTGATTTTTTCTTTTGTGTAAACCAAATTAATGTTTTGCTTTTAATTTTAATGCCATTTCATTGGAATATTGAATAATAATTATAAAATTGTGATGTTGCTCATTGAATGAAATTCATTGAAATTTAAGTACAAATTCAACAAAATCGGGCCAAAAAAAGCGGACACACACAGCGCTTTGAAACAATTGAAAGAAAAGCACTGAAATAAAAATAGATAAAAAAAAATTCAGTTAAATAGAAATTTAAAAATTTCAAAGAAAAGAAAGAAGTTGACACCTTAAATGTTGAACTTCCAGCACACTTTACAACAAATAAACATTTTTATTACACTAAATTAAAGTGATTTTAATTAAGTCTATTTGAATAATAGATTTTTATCTATGATAATAATAATCTTCACCTGAAAACAGGAGTCAAGTAAATGAGAAAGCGAAACAACGAAAGAAACTAAACAAAAAATTAAGTAAAATAAAATTACAGAAGAATAGAAAATGAAATAAGAAAATTTTGTTAAATAATGATAAAGATCACATTAAGCATCGTCAACATCGTCATTTCGTCTTCGACAACAACAACAACAACAACAACAACAACAACAACAAAGAAATTAGAAAAAAATTTTCTGATCTTTTGATAACTGACAAAAAAACATGAACAAATGTTGGCCAGTGACAGAAAGAGACAAAAGAAAAGGGTTATTAGACAGTAAATAAGAGAGAGAAAGAGATAGAGAGAAAGAGAGAGATAGATATATACAGAAATAGAATAAAATTAAATATTGAGAATTGTTATCAAGTCAGAAACTATTTTGATAGGAAAGTTTAAGTAAAGTACGTACCATAAAAGCAAATTTGAAAGCAAATGAAAAAAACATAAATAAATCGAATTGAACGAAATAATTGAGCAGTATGTTCAATTTATATAGAATGTATTAGATGGAAATTTTTTATTAGATGATGAAATTTCATTTCAGGTTTTGTTTTATTAGCGTCATTTTCCGATCACCCATGAGGTAAGCATCATTTCTCACCTTAGAACACCCAGCGGCCAACTCTCAACGCATTTTTCTCTAAAGTCATTAAAATCAACAATTTAACAACTACAACAATAGTAGCAGCAGCCACTATATAATAATAATAATAAATAATAATAATAATAATAATAATAATAACAAAAGAAACAAATTTAATAAATTACAATTTTTAATGAAATTACAATTTTTTTTGAAATTTTGTTGTTTTTCGTGTTTCAAATTTTTTACTTTCTTTTATCCCACTTTTTATTGTTTAGATAAGAGATCAATACATTTTGCAAAATTATTATTCCGTGAAATGTTATTGTTATTATTATTCTTCTTCTTATCGTTAATACAATTTTATACAAATTTCAATTATTTATAGAAAGAGCAAAACAAAAGAACAAAAGAATGAAAATGCGAGTAAAATCAAAAAAGGAAAAACAAAAATTTAGAATCTACACAAATTGTTTGATATTATTGTAAGAACGACTATTGCCACGCCTACCAATTTTAGGCCGCTTGAATCGTTTGTCTTTTCAAAATCCGTTCGAAGATATTTGGCGCCGACCGTTATGGGTAAAATTTTTTGAATTATTTTACAAAAGGACAAATTAAATGAATTTTAGCCAAAAGTTACCCTAATGGAACCATTTTCAGACCTTGTAACGAAAAAAGGCTTATTTTGAAGAAATTTTGTTATACAAAAGTATCTAAAATGTACAATTTTAGAAAGTTATAAATGGAAATAAATAATAAGCCTTTGCAAAATTTGAACCTTGAAATTTGCCTTCTGAAAAATTTGACCCAGCTTGATCTATTTTTCCAGTTTTCTTGTGCATAATAGATTTTGTAAATATTTATTTTTGAACGTGTAAATTTACCATCGATCCAAATGAAATCATACATAAATATGGAATTCAAAATAACGTGGATCAAAGGGACTTCAACAGGTTTTACTAAAGCGTGCCCTTTACCCCACTTACTGTTCTGTACTCTTAGAAAATGTTAACTTTTCGGAGAGATGACCAGAGATACGTATAGTCTAGAATTGTTTCAGAAAATTATTCTGAGTCGATCGATATAATAAATTGAAAGATTTGAAAGATTTAGATTTGAAGAGATCAACAATTCCAACTAAACAAGAGAAAATATGAAATCATGCACCATGCACCGAGAAAAATATGATACATTTACAGACTTTATTCGACAAATCTTATACTTAAGACTTGAAAGTTTTTCTTAAATAATCTTTAAAAAATTAAAATGAAAAGAGTTCATTGCTTCAATAGAAAATTTAAAGTAAAATAAAATAAAGTTTTTTTTCTCCAGCCCTTTCTCCAAGCTACTTTTACTCCACCTCTCTCCTTTTCTCTCACCTTTTACTTGTATACTCACAGTTTAATTCAATTCAGTTTTTGAGTATCAGTTTCAATTTCAGTTTTAATTTCAATTTCAGTTTCAGTTTTTCCGTTCTGTTGCTCTGCTTTCTTTTATCATTCTTTCTTTTCATGCCATCTCATTCTCTTTCACGTATTTGAATTGAATGAATTGCCTGCCTGACCGCCTGACTGCCTGACTGCCCGCCTCTTTGACTGCCTGGTACATTAACTAAATATTTACATAAAATATGAAATGCGTAACGCCTGCTGTCAACACATGATCGAATGGACAACCCCAATAGGAATTATTCATTTATTTATTGAACGCAACCATGAGATTGTTATTGCTATTGTTGACCAGTAAAAGAAGAAAGAGACCATTGAATGTGAATGAATGGAGGATTGAATATGATGTTCATTACGATGCCATACAAAGCGATACATTTCGATGAGACGTAAAGTGATGTGGCATCGATATGAAAATATCCAAGTTCCTATTTGCATTTGTGGTCACTTGGTCATTCATTCATTCTTTCATTCATTCATTCTTTCATTCTTTTGCTTGTCGGTTCAAGTGCAACAGAGAGAATTGAAGTGAGGTGAAATTTTGTACATTATTGCAACACACAATACAAAGCAACTCATTGCAGCTCAGCCCAATACACCGCAGCTCAACATATTGCATTGCATCATTCATTTATTCATTTATTCATTTATGTTGCGCTTACTATTTCGCCTCGAACCATTTACTTTTTGCATATTTATTTCGCTATTAATTAAATTACATCGTGCAAATTGCCGCTCAAGGACGGTTACAGGATATTTATATATGATACATACACACATCTATACAAACATATGCATATGAACATTATAATATTTAATAAACATAACATTATGCTGCATCATAAACATATGAATACGAATGCGTTCAAATATATTGGATCATTATAAAAAGTATATATGGCATCAACTCCATTCGTAATTGCATCAAATTATCAGCGTATACATTTTAAATAAACCTTTACTTTATTTGAAAAAGAAAAGGACGGACAGATAGACATAATAAATAAATTTTCTTCTTTCTTTCCATTTCCATTCGATTTCCATTTCGATTTCATTTCATTCATTCGATATGACGACAATGTAATACATCCGTACAAATAGTTAAGGGCATGTAATATAATTTAAAGTGTGTGTACAATGCATTGAATTTACATGCATTTATTTGGATGTTTAGATATGTTTCGTATATATTTACATTTTGTTGCTTTTTTCTTGTTTTGTTTCTTTTTTTTTTCTGCTTATATGCTTAAAATGTGTTTATAATGTTTAGGGGAAGTTACGAACAGATAAATCTTTTAATGTATTAATTTTACTGGTATTTGACACAAAAAATTCTCATACTATTTCTATTCATTTCTCTTTACCATTATACCTCATTCTTTCACTTTATCTACAAACAATTCATTTAATATTGACATTAAATGTAAGATAAACCTAAACACATTCCAACATGTAATTATAATCCAACATTAATTAATAATAATATGCATTTTAATACCTACCATGCCGAAGTGATTGGAATTGATGTGTTCATTTAGTTAGAAGGCGTCTTCAACATTAAATTCTAAATTTTTATGGCTATGGCTCTATTAGCTCATTCTTCTTATCTTAAGATTTGACAAAAATCATGCGATTTGCTATTAAAAATGTATTATATTGATTAAAGGGCACGCCCATAATACAACTTAAACCGAGATTATTTTCAGTTTTTTAACAAATAAACAGCTAAAATACGCCAAGCACGTTCCAGTCATGATTGTATATTGATTATTCAAAAGTGAAAAAATTTAGCTCGAGATCTAGCAAAGTCCTTTTAGTTCTATTATTAAAACCCCACCAAAAAGCTATCAAAGACGCATCAGTTACGCAACCAGTTACGCAACCAGTAACTTTCGTTAAATGTATCAGAGTCGTACCAAAAAGATTCCCGTTACAGTTCCACTCTAAGAAGTTTGTACTTAGAATAGAACTGTACTCCAGTGCCAGACCGCATCAAAAACCCTATCAGAGTTCTTCAAGAACCCAACCATAATCTTATCAAAAACACGTCAGAATTCTGATACTAAAAAACTATCACAGTTCTCTCACGATGCTATCAAAATTTTAATAGAGAGTTTCACGTGAATGAATGTTAGGTTAGGGTTCAGACAGAACCCTAACAAAGACCTACCACACAATTAACACAACTCTCTTCTAAACGCTCTTCTAAATATCTAGTAAAGTATTTCAAATATGAAGTAAAATGGCAACCCGAACCCTTATTGTAATTTGTTCGTTTTATTTTACAGTTTTGAATACTGCTTGATGGTTATTCAAAATTTGGCCTCAACCAAATCCAAATACAAGTTTTTACGTATGTAAAAGCAAATGTAAGTGTGTATATTTAATTTGACATGCAAATAACATAAATTTGATTGTTAGAAGAGATTACAATGTAAGCTCAAAGTTATTACAACAATAGCAATAGCAACAATGGCAGCAACACACAACAACATGTATCAAACTTTTACTCTCTACGTACATTATTTACATATATTCATATATACACATATACATACGTACACACACGTACACACACGTACACACAATCACTGATACTGATATGAAGAAATTTTTGGACCTGACATTTCCCTTTAACTTGATTGGCTTATTGAAGTTACGCAGAATTCTTACAAAATACAAAAGAAAGAAACCATCAACAAAAAAAAAAAACAAAAGCAAAAACAAAAAAAGACAATTGCAAACAATGAATTTCTCTGTGGCCACATGAATTTTCAATTAAAACAATTCTAACTAAAATCAAATCAGAAATGAAGTTGAATAAATTCATTGCATTTGATGTGACCATTGATGGGCAAATATAAATTTCTCTTAACAATTTCCAATTATTTTCAATTGAAAGACATAATAACTTTTAAAATGAATAAATTTATTTGAAGGATGAATTTAAAAATTTCATTTTTAAATGAAATTTCGACAAAATTAGAATGTTTGAATTTTGTTTTGTACCATAACAAATTGTGTTTTTAGTGTTTATGTGTTTGCTCAAATACAAATATGTAGAAATTTATATATGGATTAAGTAAATAAATGCATGAATGATTTAATCAAACACATCGATATATTAATTTTCAATATCATTAATTAATTTAAATTGTACGCACTTATTTATTGTGGCTTTCCTTTTTGTTATTGCCATTGGACGTTAAATTTATTTGATTAAGTTTATTGAAAATTAAATGTCATTGCAGGTAGTTAATTTGGTTGATAATCTGAATCTATTTTTTGTTTGTCTGAATGTTTAAACAAAATTATAAAAATCAAAAAATTAGAAATTTATAAAAAAAAATCTACAAAAAGATCTACCAAAATTCCACCATGAAAAGTCTTCCAGAACTCTTCCTTCCAAAGTTCATTTAGAGTCTTATCAAAGTTGTCAAAGAGATCCATTAAAAATCTATAAAATCTATAGCAAAAGTGCAAGGCAATTTCACGAAGAAAAAAGTGGCCAAAAACGATCAAGAGAATGTTAAAATTTTTCGATATTTTTATGATGAACAAAAATTACAGCCATAAAATATTGAAAAATTTGACATAAAGAATGAACGCATAAATAATTAAAGATAAAAAAGAATTTGAAAGATGGTAATAAATGCCAGGTTGCAATTTCATTCCTTTCATTTATTACCTGCATTATTTATGCCTTCATTTTAATATTTTCTTTTTTTTTTTTTGCTTTTTTTCTGTGTTTTATTTAAAGAGCAGAAATATCATTATTTAGCGAAGGGAGGATGATAGAAAAAATAAAATAATTTTTTTAATTTTTATTGATGTAAAATTTCAATTTCAATTTTTGAGTCAATTGTCGCATGGACATCACGGATATCACGTCAACAATTTTTCAGTTTTATGTATTAAAAAAAAAACGAATGAGGCCAAATATTTCTTCGTTATAACATTTGAATTTGTTTGTTAGATTTTTGTAACACTCTAATAAACAAAAAAAGCATGCAGAAAGCCATAAAAGAAATTGAAAAACGAAAAAAAGTAGAAAAAACAAAAATTTTAATGAAAGTACAAAGAAAAATTTTAAGAAAAATGTGTTAATTATATTTTAGATTATATTGTTGTTGTTGTTATAGTCGAAAATTTAATTTTCTTTAAATGCATCTCTTGTCAGACTCTTTTGCCTGCTACTGCCTACTTCCTCACCTTCTTCATGTTCTTCTTTCTCAATTGTTGATTCCAATGTACGATTTTGATTTTATTATCTAACTGGGCGCTCGTTCATGCTATTTAAAAAAAAGGGTTTTCGATACAATAAAAATGTGATAATATGATCATGTACATGTGTGTAAATTTATTTGTTTCTTATATACATTTATTTTTTATTACAGTCAAACCTTTTTTTAGGCGTTTATTTTATTTGCCACATTAGAAGAAATGCGCAATTCATATGTAAGAATTTCGAATTGCATAATCATATTGTTTGGCGAGAATAAAATTGGATAGAATTTGAGTTTTACATTGCCCATTCATTCAATAAATAATTTGAACTTAATTTTGAGCACAAGGAAATTTCAATTTTTATGTTAAAACTTGAGTCTTGTCTGAAAATTGGCATTTATTCTTTATTCTTTGGAAATTTTTTTCTTTTTGTTTTGACTTCATTCATTTCAACTTATTTGAAAAAGTCCTACATACCTAACTCATAAATTTTTAATTCTAAATTTTTTATTTTTCATACGGTTGCCACATTTCGCATTTAATAAACAATCAACTAACTTCTATTTTTTACCATTTTTCTTCATGCTTCGATTTGAAAACTCATTCAAATTTATTCAGCCTTTAAAGCAGTATCTTCCAAACTGGAAGGCGTAATTTTTTCAGAATTTATTTGTGCTTCAAAAAAGATGGCACAAAGTAATTTCTGTTTTCTCATTTCTTTGGAAAATTTGACACAACTTCTTACATGGATCCTCTCCCGAAATATCTTTTTGATGGACTAGGTCCCTCTTTTTTCAAAAGGTTGCAATTTCACAAAGTTTTGTAAATTATGGCCTTACATTAAAAAATTTTTTAGAAAACTATTTAAAAGGAGAATTTATCGCTTTATCGAAATTTCATTTGTATTGCTGTGGTAGGAGGCTTTACTGTAATTACATTATACATTTCTGTTTGTAACTATATTTTTGGGTGTGAACAGTAGCATGTTTGCACAACATGTTGTCTAATGATATTTCTTCATGTTTTTCTGTCATTTTTTCTGTAAATTTCTTCTTCTTGTTTTTTGTAAATTTTTTTTTTCGACTTTTATGGATTTTCTTTCATTTGTTCTTTTTTTCCGTTTGTTTGTTTGTTTGTTTGTTTTTAAAAATTGAATTGAATTCCATTCTATTTTACAAAAGGGCGGCATTTCATAAACACATTAAACACAAACATACTCAGTTACATAAAGAGCTTATAATAATATATAAAAATTTGTGTGTGTGTGTGTGTGTGTGTGTGTGTGTGTGTGTGTGTAAAAACATATTAGTAAATTGAAGTCTCCAATTTGTATAAAAATCAAAAAGACCGATAGCCGCCATAGAACCGATTTTCTACAAATTTTATGGCACCTGTAATGATGTCCAAAATGAAAACAAACAGAAAATCCATTTAGTATGTTAAAAATATATATATATATATATATATATATGTGTGTGTGTGTGTGTATGGTGTGTGTGTATAGTGTGCATGAGATTCTTGTACTTCTTTTTTGTTAAACTTATCTCCATTTAACGCTTTATCTATCTATCTATCTCTGCATTTTTTTTTCTTCTTTATCCCTCTCCCTGTTCGCTCTTTATGTATAACCATCTCGTTTCAATTTTTATCTATAATTAGCTCCTTGACTGGCAGCACCAATTTTATTGCGAACGTGATTCATGTGTTGTTTTCTTAATAATTGTTATGTCATTAATGTCTGACTGACTGTTGGCTTCTTCTTCTTCTTCTTCTTCTTTTTCTTTATCTTTATTTTTTTAATTTAATTTTTTGCTACTTTTTTCTTTTTTATTGCATTTTCTTTCATTCCTTTTTATATATATACATATATTTTTTTTGATGTTCTCATGGAAATATTTTCCTATGCATTCGTTTCCATTTTCATTTTCATTTCAATTTCTTGATTGAATTCCTATGTAAAATTTTCTTTAATAATAATAAAAGAAATGCCTAACGTTCAGTTTATTATTATTATTATATAACTAATTCATATAATTTGAAAATAGAAAGGAAACAAGCAAAACGAGAAAGAAAAATAAAAAAAACACGTAAAATCCATTTGGATGAAAAAATTATAACAATTTGTTACTCATTTATTGTAAATTATCTATAAATAGTTGAAACACACGTTCACTTTTTAAAATGCCATCACACATCACATTTGCACATACATGGAACACTTTCATTTTGTTGTTTTTGTGATGTGAT
This sequence comes from Melophagus ovinus, assembly GCA_023089585.1. Taxonomy (NCBI): domain Eukaryota; kingdom Metazoa; phylum Arthropoda; class Insecta; order Diptera; family Hippoboscidae; genus Melophagus; species Melophagus ovinus. The sequence goes on from JAKKIB010000178.1 coordinate 10,888,754, forward strand.
ATGAAAATCTCAATTAACGTCTTCATTTCTAATTTTGCGTTAAAATTCTTGTTTAAAAAATTTTAAGGAAAATTATAAGAAAAATTTATTATTTTGTGTCGATGATTAATATCTACGAAATATTGATAAGGATTCCATTCAAATGGCATATCTATTTCATTCAAAAGAAAAGCTGAATTTCTTATATCAAATCTAAAATTGATTTCTTTCTTTTATGGATGTAGGAAATTAGTAGATGATTTCAAAAAATTACCTCAATAAATGAAAAGTTAAGCGTTATGTTAATCATACGAAATGAAATTAAATTTATGAAACAATCAAACTAAAGAAAATCTCTGAGGAAAAATGGCCTGACGAAAAGAAGAATAGAAAGAGAAAAAGAGCTGCTCGAAGAAATGAATAGATCATAACATCGATCATAACATTTTCAAATTGTTAGGCCCATTAATGCATTTCTGTTTCTAGCATTTTTCAAGTCAAGGAAATAGAAAAATTTTTTCGATCATTCATCTGGCTTTCTCTTCAAACAATTTCCTACCTTCACCTTCAACGTGTAGCGTTCACCCTTCATGAGACAAAAAAAAAGTGGTCTGTTTAATATCGCATACATAAATGTGATAATATCAATAAGAAGAAGACAAATGAGAAATGGGAAGCTAAATAAAATGAACATATGTAGAAAAAGTAAAAGAGAGATAGAAAAAATTAATTCATAGAACAATTGTTTCGTTTTTCATTTTCTGAATCTAATTTGCCATTCAAAGAACCAAACAATCATAACAATAATAATAAGCTTAAGAAAAAAGTGATATATAGCAGAAATAAGGAAAAAGAAACAACAACAATAACAAACTTTTAATAAAATAATTATCAGGGTCATTAATTTCTGTTTTGTGTCTTCTCCTTGAATTTATCAAATATTATTTGTATATAAAATGCAAAATTATTTATTTATTTATTTAAAGACTTGGTTACACTCCTCTACAGAAGCCTAAGCATCAATACACTGGAACTGGGCAAAAGTAACATTTTACGATATATATTTTCTTTTCATATTTCACATTTTTCAATTTCACTTAACTTTACAACAATTAAATTAGTCAAATTTATTATATACACACATGTAAACACAATTCACACACACACACACACACACACACATGTATACTCAGTGTACATACAAATGCAATAATTCTCCATAATTGCTCCTCAGTTTTGTTGAGTTTAAAACAAAATTATTTCAAGTCAATGAAATTTCATTTGGTTTTTTTCTTTCTTCATCTTCTAAAAAATTAGTTAGTGTAATACGTATATATATATATATATATTATGTATGTACATATGTATGTATGATTGTGATGATAAACATTTTTTGTTATGGCCATTGTTACCATCACAATTAATGGTGCTGTTGCCGCTGTTGCTTTCGTTGTCGCTGCTATTTTTATTGCCATATTAACAGGGCCATATGTTTCATATTCGAATTGCTTGAATTTCACTTGACATTTGCCTACATACAATGAAATTATTGGGAAACAATTATACATATAAACAAATTAAAATGATTATAATAATTTTACGAATTTTAGTATGGACGTATAGACGGATGGACGTATGGACCGATGGATGTATGGACGAATGGACGTTTGGACATATAAACGAATGGACGTACGGACGGATGGATGTATGGACGTACGGACGAATGGACGGATGGCGTATGGACGAATGGAAGTATACACAGATGGACGTATAAACGAGTGGATGTACGGGCGGATGGACGTATAGACGAATGGACGTACGGACATGTGGACTTAAATTGATGCCTGAACATATGGACACATTCAGATAAATACAAAAGGATTTCAAAAATCTTTTATAAATCACTTGGAAATAGACAACAAAGTAAAATGCATCCAGGCAGCAGATAGTTAAGATAAGAATTAAAGGTCTAATGAAGCTTTTTTTAAAAAACAACTTTTGGAAGCGAAATGGCTCATTGAAATATTTGGTCATTGAAAGCTAAACAAAAGTCCGTTAAAATTCGAGAAGCATTGAATTAAAGAAAAACAATTGAATTATTCTGCAACAAATTTATGTACACTCACTCCATACATTATTGCCAAATTTCCATATAACTGAAGATAAATCTTTTAATTTACAGCGTAAATTTAACCCTTTAAATATAACTTCAGATTTATAAAATTTTGAAATTGTAAAATTTCATATTTCAAATTCTAAACAAATGTGAAATAAATGATTTCAAACTATTCGAAATATGCCAAATTATCTCAAAAATACAGAAATGATTGATTTCTACTTGTCTCAAATTATAAAATGAATGCTAATCGCAATCAAGTGACGGGAAAAATTTTAAGAGACAATTTAAATATTTCAAATATAATTATTCATTTTTATTAATTTTAAATTGCTTTATTTAAATATATTTTGATTTTGTTCATTTTACTTTTTCTTTTTTTTTTGCATTTTTTATTTCATAACATTTTTTTTCACAAAAATTCCTTTTTATAACTAAAAAGCGTTTATCATAAAAATACAAAAAAAAAAAAATAATAATTATTACTAAAAATAAATGATTTACAATAATTTTCTTACAACAAGAAAGTAATTTATCAAAAAAAAATGTCAAAAAATAAAAGAAAGAAAAGAAAGAAAAGAAAGGAAAGAAAGGAAAAATTCAAATTGCAAACGATTTAATTGTAGAACAGAAAACTTTAAATTGTGATCATAAAATTTTGTAGGTATCAAAAAGAAGTTAAAGAATAAAAGTAAAGATTTAAGTTGCTTTAAAAAAAATGTAAAGCGAAAGAGAGTTAGAGATCAAAAACAATTAAAAGCTAGAAAAATTCTTATCAAAGCTTTTCCTACACAATTATTTAACTTTCAAGAAACTCAGAAAACCGCAAAGCAAATAATTCTACTTTTTTATCAATAAATTACAACTACAATACAATTTTTTAACTCATACTTTTACAAGAACTTTATAGAAGAATATTACAAAAAAATAAAAAAAAGGAACGAAAACGTAGGCTTAAACACGCGCGCGTTTTTTTCTTTTTCTTTTTGTTTTTTTAAGAATTTTTGGGCAAGATAAAATAAGAAAACAAAATTAGATCAATAAAATAAAAAGTTAAAAGTTAAAGTTACGAGAAAGGCAACAACCTAAAATAAAAAAAATGAAATCTCTATGAAAACTAAGAAAAATTTGAGACGAAAAAACAAAAAAAAATACAAAAAAAGAAAACCATAAAAAGTCATAAACAATTTTCAATTTTAAATGTAAATTTATACTGAGATAGCATTGGAGGCGGACATTTCATTATAAGTTGTTTGTTGACTACTTTTTATATTCTCATTATTATCATTATTTATATTCATGTTATGAATATTTAAATTTTTATTACTATTGTTGTTATTGTTATTGTTATTATTATTGTTATTATTATTATTCTTAGTGTTATTATTGTTATTGTTTATGTTATTGTTATTGCTATTGTTATTATTATTATTGTTATGATTATTGTTATTATAGTAATTATTATTATTTATAAACATTGAACGATAGACTTCCGATAATAGATTTAAAACGGGAGGCGTTGGAAATGTTGATGTTGATGTTAATGTTAATGCTGATGCTGATGCTGATGCCGATGTTGATGTTGATGATAATGATGACATTAATGAATTTGCTCTATCGAAATTTATGTTGGTACTTTGTTCATGACCTATTGTAGCAGCTGCTGTTGCTGCCGCTGCTGCAGCAGCAGCTGCTGCTGCTAACATTTGTGAGTGCAATAAACGTATGCCATTCAATTGTGTGGAGTATTTGTCCCCAGATAAATGATCCGAAAAATCATTCAAATTATTATTATCCATACAAATTGGTTTAATTCCTTTAAATGGTTTCGTTTCTATGGCAGTTTTATTGGTCTGCTGTTGCATTGATTTCGCATATATATTGTCTTCGTGTTGATGGCTCGTTGTTTGGGCTTTACTTAATAAACGGGCCATAGAGAAATTATTTGATAGCTTTTGAGGTTTATTGCGTTCTTCGGGATTCGTACATGATATTGTTGGCGCTGTTGCGATTGCTTCTGCTGCTGCTCCTGGTGATGTTAGTATTGCTATTGTATTTGGAGTTTTTAGCGCATCTGCCAGAGTTGTTGTTGTAGCTCCGGTTTTTTCTGTAGTTGCTGCTGTCACAATTGCTAATCCACGTTTATTTATACTGAAATCTAAAGGTTCATTCGAATTTTCATCATCAGCTCTTTGTAGACGGGAATTTTGAGTACACTTTCCTGTTTCCTTTAATAATGTGAATGATGTTCTACTTAAATGATGTTTATTTTGCTGATCACTACATGAATCACTATCATCTAAATCCATGTCCATTTCGATATCATTATCACTGTGACCATCATTTTCGTCACCATCATCATCTTGACTAGCATTAGAATCACCTTGTACATCTAATATATAACTATCATTGTCATTATCATTATCATCATCATTATCATTATAAATATCATTATCTGAATTGATTGAAGCAGCACTGCAACCCGATGATGATGACGTTGATAATGATGATGATATTGAGGCTGATGATGGTTTTATTAGCAGATATTTCTCTTGAGTTTCTAATCGATGATGTAATGATAATGACTGTGATTGTGATATTGCTCTCGGTGATATATCGCCAAATATTGTTAAGGGATGAGAATGGGGGTGAGAAACATAGTTGTTACTGCTACCATTGTTACAATTGTTGCTAAGAGTTGTCGCTTGTAAGAGACCAGAAAATGCACCCACATTCGTTATTAAGGCAGCTGTTGGAGATTGTTGTTGTTGTTGTCGCTGTTTTTGTTGTTGTTGTGGTTGTTGTTGGGCTAATGTTATTGATGGTGGCGGCGGCGGCGGCGGTGGCGGTAATACAGGAAATACGGGAAATTGTTGTGCCGTACGCCCATCATGTGGCGATATTTTACGTCGCACATGAGGTGAATGTAATTTTGGATTTGGATTTGCACTATGACGATTTCGGGAACGTCGTGACGAGAAGACCATATTACAGCCCTCAACGGTACATTTATGCATTTCGCGTAAATGAACGGCAGAGAAATGTATTTTTAAGGCACCCTTATCGCAAAATGTTTTTAAACAAATCGAGCATTGGACGCGTTTTTTACCCGTGGCCGGATTCACAAATTGCCCACCCATATTTATGGGCGGCGAACCCCAACGTTTCGGTTTTATATTTGGCATAGTGTGCGAATGGATTGATATCGCAGCGGCTGCTGTTGGCGGTGATGATGATAATCCCGGTGATACAGTTTGTATTAGCGGGCTAGGTGGATGATTTAGCGGATGTCCAGTGGGATGTGTGGGATGATGTAAAAGATAAGCGGGCGGCATAAAGGCATTCATTAAATGCTCCATTTAATTGAGTTGAGCGGGCAGATATCGTTTTCAATCGTTTTTTGATCTTTGCGTTTCAGTTTCACGTTTCAAATTTCGTTTTTTTTTCTTTCCTTGTTTTTGTCTTTTTTTTTTTTTTTGGTAATCTTACATTTCTGTAAAAATTTGTAAAAATTAAAAAAAATTATATAAAGATTTTATATTTAGGGTATTTTGTTTTACATTTTTAATTTAAACTATAAAATATTATTTAAATAAAAAAGGTAAAGTTGTAATAAAAGGATTAATTTTTTCCGTCTTTCTGTGCTTTTGTTTTTTTTTTTTTGTTCATTTCGAGTCATTTCGTTTATAATTTATGAGTGACATATAAATTATAATGAATTTACTGATGAATATGAATATGTAACAAAAATGAACGAAACGAAAAAAAAAACAAGAAGAAAAAAAGAGGTCAGCAAAGTAAGGGAGGTGACAAAGCAACATATTATTAAAAATTTCAAAATGTCAATTTTTTTACGATCTCATCGTAAAATATATCTTGACCATTCCATTTTATTTGATTCCATTCTATTTCACACCATAACACTTTTTCTTTTTAAATTAATTTCATTTCATTCCATTCAATAGCATTCGATTCGATTCGATCTTTAAAATGATTTTAATGATTTATATTTAAACCAAATATAAAACGAAATATAAATGTTATAGGCGGCGATCGATCGACGTCGCTCTTAAAGAGCCTTTAAAGTATCTAACACTATTAAAATGTTAAATAATCAAGAAACTGAAAAATTTGTACATTTTAAATGTTTTGAAAAATGAACGAATATGGATCAAATTTGCTATAATTTACAATTGATTTTTTATTTAAAAAAAATACTCGAAATGGCAATTTGAAGCATTTTTTTTACACCGCGCCTTTTCTTTCGAAATGGGGCCTTTTAAAGGGCTCGGTCATAAAAATGTGATCGTTTCTCACAACAGAAGTTTCCAAGTCGAAGTGTAATGACAGACGGACAGATGGACAGGCATGCTTAAATCTTAAATCATTCTGGCTGTTACAAATAGCTAACCAAATCAATTATATTTCGTATTGCGATACGTTGTTGTTTATAAAGAGTATTAAAATATTCAACTGAAAAAGAAAAAACCAAGCAAAGAGAAAAAAAACAGTTGCTTTGTACTTGTACCGATTATAACCGTTAAAATAAAGGAAATCCATTTCAATACAAAACAAAGTCAAGAAGGAGAAAAAATCTCACAAAAAAGAAAAGAAACCCATATAACAAAAAAAAACACATTAAATGTATAAAAAAACCGGCGGGGACAAGAGCAATTGTTACCAACAAAACGATGACAAACAAATAAAAAAAAAACACCGAAAAAACGAAAAACAAAGGCCAAGCAAACCCATTAACATCAACGTCAACATGAGCAACAATACCAACAGCAAAAACAACGGCAACGGTAGCCCAAAGTTCTGTGAACGCGTGGTGTTTTGTAACGAAACTCTTTCTAATCTGTCTCTGCATGTGAGTTAATAACACATCAATAATAAAATCTTTATATAAATCGTTTTCTGTGTAACATAACAGCAACAACAACAAAAAATAATAATAACAAATAAACATCGATTGTGGTGTAATAATATTATTAATACAATAACAACAACAACAATAAGACAAGTTTATTTGTGATTATTTCACTTTAAGTTATTACATCGTCGATCTCTTCAAGTATACCCCATTTTAGAGGCAAAAAAAAAAACAATAAAAAAACAAACTCCATAAGCCATAAGTTTTGAGAATTCTCAATTTAATAATGAATTAACAAAAATCATCAGTAGCAATGGCAACAACATACAACATTAGCAGCAACTTGATTTATTTATGATACATTTTAAAACTGTCGAAGAGCAAAAGTCAGAAAACTCTTCTATCACCCGCCTTCCTCTTGAACCAAAAGCCAAAGTACATTCCACTAATTTCTCTACTTTTCCTTTTTCTTCATCTTATACTTCTTTCCTTCTAATTTAATTTTTTACTATCCAACTACTTAAACTTAAATATCGATTAAAGTTTTTGCTTTTTTTTTTATTTTGGGCTAGTTTTTTCTTTGGGGTGGAGGTTATTTTATTTAAAGACAGGAACAGGAAATATGCGTATTTAGATTGTTGTGTTGCTATTTGTTTTTTGTTGTTTTTTATGGAAGCATGAGTAAAATAAAAATTAATCTACAAAATTGTTACATTCATTTTTTGACGTATTAAATTTAAACATTAAAACTTTAAAGACTGTTTTTTTTTAAATTGTATTTTATTGTGTATTTAAAGATATTTTGAATTATCCATAATGAAGGTTTCAATGAGATAAATTACATTAAATTTAAATCAAATTAAATGTTTTTCAAGGTGGCCAACTTATTGATTTACTTAAAAGCGATAAATGCGATTTATCATTTCTATTTTTCTTAATATCTTAATACTAATAAAAACAATAACAATAACAATAATAAAAATAATAATAATGCGTGATTTTAGCATTAATAAATTTATATAAACATTCCATATTTTTAAAGAGACTGATTTTTATGAGGAGAGTGTGCTCCTAAAAAAAAAAGACAATTTAAATACGAATTTTAATCATTTTCATGAAGAATTTTATATTTGATATAAAATATGAACACGTGGCAAGGCAACACGTTGTCCTATATCTCTTAGAGTATCTTTTAAAAAGTATGCACTAAATATAGACAGACAGATGGACAAACTAAATGTAGCCGGGATAAATATGAGAAGAGCATGAGGGACAAATTTACTTAAAATATTTTTAGATAATATTTTTGAATGAAATCTCTGCAAGCTCATTATAATCTGAACAAATCATGATAAATCTCCAGATCCAGTTCGGGCTCTATTTCCTTCACAATGAGTGAAGTTATAATTTCTCCCGATTTTGAACTGACATTGATTTGAATGTGGACGAAAATAAAAGTGAAACAATTCAGCTGTTGATCGGTAATCATGCTCAAATATTTTCATAATAAACAGAGATAATTAAAATAGGAGTAGTATAGTGGGCGTGTCCTTTAAGCGATTCAGCTCATTTTCTATATCAATCTACATGGAAAAACTTTCAATGTTTCTAGCAAATTTGACAGCAATAACTTAATAATTGCCATGGGAAAAATGATTGAAACAAAGTGTTAGATAAACGAATAGACAGACAGACGGACATGGGCTAAATAGTTTCAAAATTTATTAATATTCAAGAAGATGCTTTATAGAATCTTTCAAATTTTCTACTTTAATGATTAGAAAATATGAATTTCCCTATTTAACGTCTCCAGAAATAACAGCAATAAGAACAACAACAACAGTAAGAGTAACAATAATAATAATAACGACGTTAAAAGAAATGTTAAAATTTCAAGTGAAGATTTCACATTTGATTGATAAATTAATTAAATCTTTATATACAACAACAACAACAACAACAAACAACAACAACAACAACAACAACAAATACAATAAATAACAAATAAACAAATTTAACAAGCGTTAAATGAATGTAGATTTATTGTGAATTGAATATCGCTAAGTTTCTTCCTCAATTTGTTTCTTCAGTATTGTTACTGTTATTGTCATTGTTGTTGTTGTTGATGTGCATGAAAAAAAGTAATGTAAAATAATGAAATAAATATAAAATAATTTTCATTTGATAATCAAAATTATTATTTTCAAGTGCATAAGATTTTTTAAATATTTTTCTTCTTCATTTTGTTTTCATTGTTTGCTGTCGCTTAAGATTCTTCGATAAAATCTCACGCTTTTTAAATTAGAATTATTTAACTATTATTACAAAAATCTTTTGTAAATCATCATAGAAATCCAAAACGATTATCATCAATAAAATCATCATGATTATCATTATTATAATTATCATTATCATTATCATTATCATTATCATCATTATCATCATGTTCATTGTAATTCCATTTAAAAAAAATCATAAGCTTTTGATGTGCTTTTGTTGTTGTTGTTATTATTGTTGTTGTTGTACTAAACATATAAATCAAAAATTACGGCGATATTTTTTTTAGATTTTCTCTTCCTTTGTTTCTTGTTTTTGCTTCTTTTCTTGGGGTTTTTTTGTTTGGTTTTCTGTTGTTAAAGTCATGTGAGGAAAAAAGGAGAAGAAGTCACAGACGCGTAATCGCAACAAAGTAAAGCAATAACTTTTGTTAGTTAAAGGAGCAACCAAAAAGGTTGCAGCTGAAAGACCCACTGCTGTTGCTCATATTGCTATTGTTGCTGCTGCTGTTGCTGCTCTTGCTGCTATTGCTGCTGCTGTTGCTGCCAACACTTAAAACTGTCAATCAAGATTAGCTAAAATGAGATATTTTTTGTGCGTTTATTTCATTTGCTACTCTTTTTCTTTTTATTGGTTTTGTTGTTTTTTATATACAAAAATTTAGTTAAATTCATTTCATTTCATTTTAATTTAGTTGAGTTCAGTTTTCAGTTTACTTTTAATTATTCTTTATTTCTAAAAAGACATTGTTTCTTGCACTACTTTTTTTACAATTTATACGTACACACACACATACACACAAAGGCATAAATGACATATAAATCTAAATTGATAGTAAAATTGTTTGACAATAATTTTTTTTTATTTTTTTCAAGCAAAATATTTACTTTGCAATTATTTTTAAGAGGAGGAGGAGAATAAGAAGAAGAAAAAGAAAAAGACGATGGTACATAAAAATCAATTATTTTGTCTTTTATACTTGCTCTTCTTCTTATTATTATTATTTCACTTCACAAATCTGTTGGCACGAATTCGTTATCTCTTTCTCTCTCACTCTAACAAACTTCTTTTTAACAAGCAATGAAATTTTCATAATTTCATAAGAGAAAATTGAAATTATAATAAAAGTTCCAGTTAAAACTTTCAAATTCATATTCACTTCTTAAACAGTGCAATTAAACGATTTGATTTCGAATCGATTGTCATAAATGTGCCTTAAAAATTATTGTGCACTGTTGTAATTGGAACTAAATAGAAGAATAAATGGGCAAAAGTGTAGATAAGAATTGAAAGAATGAATGGTTAAAGCACGGATGGAAGGATCCATGGAGAGGAGGACAAATAAAATGACGGCTCAAGGGAAGTTAAATCAACACAATGGCGAGCAAATTGAAACGTGAACGCTCTAAAGGCAGAAGGCAAGAAAAACTAAGCAGAAGCAGACTGAGGAATGGAAGGTCAGATGTTGGAAAGAACGATTTGAAATAAATAACCATCAGGAATACTTAGATTAACTGCGAATTTAATTAAACCAAAGATCAAAAATGTCTTAATATTTTTACTGTAACGACTTCAGTTTCATTCATGGAATATGGAAAAAATGAAAGTGAAGGAAGAAGAAAAAGGAAACTTTCCTTTTTTGCTTAAAATCCCCGAAGTCAGTCTCGTCAAAGTAGTCCATTTGTTAAATATATTGATTTCGAAATGAATTTTGCAATAAAAAAAAACAAATCGGTACAGTTTCAATGGAATTTTCTAATTTATTTATTAAAAGCGGCGGTAATTAATTTTTAAAATTAATACAAAATTTATGACAAAACTTAGAAAGATTAATGATGGAAATGATGGAAAACTAATGATTAGCATTTTATATCGCATGAAATAAAATAAATACCTTGAAAGGCAGGCCGGCCTAGGTTTGTGAAGAATTATGGAACTCTTGGAAAAGGGTTTTGTAGTAAATTCCTACCCCCCTCCTGCCTCCTCTGTTTTATTCTGAACCTATGGATGTGTCTTTATAGTCTTTCCTTGTCTTTCATGAATAAAATTTGCTAGTTTAGTAAAGTGCATTTATTGGAACAGCCGGCCAATCGAAGCGCACCAATTATAATCAAAAAATAAATAACTAAATAAATAAAAAATAATTGTGAATTCTACTCCATATGACGGTCCCAATTAGGCCCCTTTTTTAAAAGTTTAATATTTTATATCGTTCCATTTTTATTTGAAATAAGCTTTTCCTTTAACTGATTAATTGTTTTCATCCATTTTCTTGGCTAACTAACATTTTAGCCAAAGAAAAGCATAAATACCTTAAAAATTAATTTGTTGATCGATCATCTTTTGTTAATATCAGACTTGAGAACAATTTGAATTTCAAAGAAAAATAATACTAATAATAATAATAATAATAATAATAATAATAATAATAATAATAATAATAATAATAACAACAACAACAACAGAAAAAACTAATCTATCAAAACTTTACAAGAAAAATGTTTCGCAAAGTGTTTTGTCTTGTAATTTCCAGATATTTTAAAAAAACAATAGTTATAAGAACATCTACGTCTTTTATTGCTGGTGCAACTACAACTACAAATATATCGAAATTGAAACTTGTTTATATTTTTCTTTTTTTTGTTTTGTTCAACTTTATATTGAATTTCTGTTGAGTCATTTTTAGCAAAAGCAATTATTTTCTTCTTAAATTATTGTTATTCGTATTGGAATTGTTTTTGGCTGTTGCTGTTGTCATTGTTGTTGTTGTTGCTATTACATTTCAATCACGATATTATTCATTATTCAATAATTTCTCTAACCGTCGGTTACTTTAGTATTTTTTTTCTGGTTTCGCTTTTGCTTTTATTTTTGCTATATCGCCATTACTTTTGCTCTGTTGTATGCTAAACATATAATAAATAAATGTAATCGAAATCGAAATCGAAATCTAAATTGAAATCGATATTGAAATCGATTTTGTTACTTTATAAATATTTAATAATGGATTGATTATTTTTAATTATCGCTAATTTTATTTGTAACTTTTTGTTACTGTTTCTGTTATTGTTTTTGTTTCTTGTGTTACTTACATTAGTTTATTGTTGTTACTGTTGCTGTTTATTGTTGCTTATTGTTAGTTTTATTGATTTTGTTTTAATAAAATGAAGAAGTATAATTAATTAGATATTTATTTCAACACTTTTACTTTGATTTTACTTTTGTTGTTTTTATACTTATTTTTGCTTTTTCTTTTTGTTTAATTTAATTTTTCTTTACATTAAACGTTTCACTCGATTGATTACAAAATTAAAAAAGTTTACTAGAAAAAAAAATTTTTTTTGAATATTTTTTATGTTTCATAAACAGTTAAAAGCGATTTCACTAAAATGTACTTTTTTTTAAATTTTGTTGCTTTCGGATTTTTTGATTTTTTAGAATTCAATTTTTGAGGCCTCGGTTTTTTTGTAATTCCAACAAATCACGTTTAATTTGGTTTTTCTTTTACTTTCTTCTTTAATTTTTTCTTTTTGTTTTTGGTAGATTTTTTTTGTTTGGTTTTTAATTTGTATGTTGAATTTAAATTTTCGTAGAAAAATACTCTACGCTTCAAACATTTTTTTTCTTCTTGTTTTATTGAAACACTTCTGCGCGTACATCCATTCGTGACAATGTCGTGGGTGACACTAAATATTCAATTGTGTACCATGAGAACGAGGTTTAATGGTGGCATTTCTCATCGTCATCGTCATCGTCATCGTCATCGTCATAGTCATCGTTGTAGTTGTCGTTGTCGTTGTCGGTGTTTTGTGTCGTTGATATCACAATCGTTTGTCTCATTGTTTTTGTATACATTTTGTAGCAATCGCATCAATGTAGTGGTAACGATTGCTTCAATAGTTGTGCTGCCTGCTACTTAAAATTGTTTTTTCTTTTTTATTTGCTTAACAACAACGACAATACTAACATCAATAAAAGCCATAACAATAAAAACAATAATAATAATAATAATAAGAACAACAACAACAACAACAACAAAAACAATGATTCCAACCATAGCGACCACCACTACCATCACAATTATGAGTTATCAGCTACCATTGCATACAGCGCACTGCATAAATGCATGAGATGTTCGTACACAATTTTATAAATAAATATTCTTATGCTTCTTCTTCTTATCATACTTATTCTTCTTTGTCATTTGCTCTGCTCTGCTTTCTTTTTTCTTTTTAATCATTTTGTTATTGCTACTTTTGTTGCAATAAATAGTTTAATGTTCTTGTTGTTTTGGCGACATTTGATTAGTAGAATGGACTTAATAGTTATTTGTTATTGTTTTTATTCCTCCTTCGTTTGCTTACTTTGTATTTATAATGTCTGCGTTTGTATTCGCTCAAATATTTACAGTTGTGTTCGTTCGGTTCGTTCTCTCATATTAAACATGAATTCTTCGGTTTCATTCCCTCTCTCTATTAAACATTTTTCTCTTACACATTCTTCGCAACTTATCTCATACACAAGATGACAAATTGAGTAAACGCAACTGCCCACAAATACCTCATGAAAGCAATTGACACAAAAAATTCTTTAACTTCATTTAAATTAGACTCTTTAAAATATTTGAATAATAAGAAAAAATATTTTGGAGACTCTTTGTTTATAATCTCTTGACTATATAAACAATTTATAGATAATTGCTTTTTATTCAAGCGAAGTGTTCGCAAATTTGTATAGAAAATTAGTGTCTCTTTGAGCTTTGAGACATTTTCTGTTATTTGCATGAATGTGCGTGAATGCATGCATATAAATTAAATATGCGGTATTAGAAAATACAATATTTCTCATTGTATTTCTTTCTTTTTCATGCTTCTCATTTTGTTGGAGTTTATATGAATTCTCTCTTACTGGAAAGAGAACAATTTTGTAGGAAAATGAAATTTGTATCGATAAAGCAGTACGTTGTATTTAATATACTTACTTAAAAGTTACAAAAACAACGTCTAACTACTTAATTCTTACATTTAAAAGAGTATCAATATTTAAAAATGATTTTCAGATAAAAAAATTATACTTTATGTCTTTGAATGTTTAAATCTTTTCTCTTAAGAATTGCCTCAATTTTCTCAGTATTTAATTTTAAAATAAAGCGTTATATAGTGATAATAATGATTTTTTGGAGATTTGCTATTATGGCATTGTAATGTCGTATAATTAGCAGTGGCCACATTGTTGAATTGATCAACCCAAAATGAATAAATTTGCCTTTTTTCACAAAACTCTGAAGAAGATTTTGTATGTATTTGCCATTTTCTATTTTCTGATTCCTTATTTATTTATTTATTTTTGTTGGTATTTTCATAAAATGATTTGAATGTCATTTGTCATCTGCACAACAATAAAAGCAACAACAATAATAAGATTAATAAATGATGCTGGCAGTAGATAGTGATAGCAAATAGCAAAATAACTAACCAAAATAATGCTTAGCTATCATTGGTGCAAATTGGTACCATAAACTAGGGGACATTATTTATTATATAAGTAAAATAAAAGAAGAAGACTATAAAAATTGATTTCTGTTCATAGTTTTTGCGCAAGGAATAGCAACAACTGCAGCAGCGGAAGCAGCAGCGGTAAAATGCAGTAGTCCAGAAATTGCAGCTACAACTATCAGTCACATTGCTTAGTGGTGGGTTGTTTTTCTTATGCTGCTTTCTTGCGCCATCTCTTTTTAGCATATAATTTATAATGTGAGAAAAAATGTGTCACTACAGTTGTGCGTTTTATAATTAGTTCTTTTTCTAAATTGGAGTAAAACGTACAGTATGACTCTGCATATAATAATTACAAGAACAATATCAACAACAACAATAACAGTAAATTATAGTGTAAAATAGAACAGAGCAAACATGGCAAACCAATATGCCATATAGCTTTCGTTTATCCAAAGGTTAAAGAGAGATAAATGCAAAATACATGCACGAAGCCATGACAAATGACAATAAGAAGAAGAAGACGGAGAAAGAAAAAAGAAAAAAAGAACTGTTTCATTACTGTTGTTGCTTACTATTTTTATAGAAGCAACATTTATGTACACAAACATGTATATATACATGTTCCCTCACAAAGTAAGTGAGAGCGTGAGAGAAATAAATGCTTTAGGCAGCGTTGTGTACTATAAATGTTACTGAGCACAATAATGAAGGTGATGATTATGATAATAATAATAATAATAATAATAATGATGATGGTGATGGTGGTATAAATAGCAACAATAATATGTCGCAGTAGCAGCAGCAGCAGCAGCATTGGCAACAATAACAAAAAATATTATGGAGAGACAATATCTATACCGATAAAATAACCGATGACAAAGACGACAATTTTCTAAATTGCCATTTCATTCGTTCGTATTTCATGCAAATAACAAGCATATAGGGCTGGGCCCGATATAGCACACAATACATATATATATATATGTGTGTGTGTGTTTGTGTATACAAACAATATTATGTGCTATGGCACACAATCACATTAACACATATAACTAAGTAATAAATAAATAAATAAATATATACATATATATATGTGTGTGTAAAAAATTTAATTGCATATGTGTGTTCGGATAATAATGTATGTAAAGACCAATGCTTTAACTTTGTCACACCCAAAAAGCCATGAATTGTAACTAACAAGAGCAACAATAACAAGAAAGTTGAATTGTCTCCAGATTTTGTTTTGTTGTTTTATTTCTAGTATATCTAAGGCAATACAAACTAAAACCAAACCAAATCAAACCAAATCAATAAAAGAAAAAATACAGAAACATTTCATATATACACATAAAAATACATTTATTTACTAGAAAATTAAATTAAAACATAGAGAGACAAGGAGAGAGAGAGAGAGAGTGAGAAAGAGGCCGAAATCAAAGCAAATGAAATCAAATGAAATTGAGATTGAAACCGCAAACGTAAAACTTTAACGGTGGTAACAGATTTTCATTTCAATTCATTTCATGTCCAAGTTAAACTAAAGCAAACAAAAGCAATAAACATCAAATTAAAGTTAAAAATATGAGTAAGTAATAATTAAATAGTAATTTATATAGAATATTAGAGAATATTTGTAAGAGCGATTAAGCTGCCAAAAAAGTATAACAAACAAACAACAATAAATGAAGAAACTAAACTAAAGAAAAATGAATAATAATTTATATAAAAGTGAAATGAAAGATTCATAAATTAAAAAGAGAATTTGAAAGAGTGTGGAACTAAAATTATTATATTTTTTTTATCATTTATTTAAAAAGAGCGCCATTAAGTTAAATGATTACAAAAGAGAATCAGAAAGAGAGAAAGCCACCAGTTTTCAGTTTTACTTATTTTTGCTTTGTTGTTGCTTGTTTTTCTTTTTCTTTGTGTATGTTAAAGATTTTTTATTTGCATTGTTACTGGCTTTTATTGTTTGTTACCTTTGTTGTTGTTTTGCCTATTTGATGCTCTGCGCATACACGGATTTTTCACGTGAGAATTGATGTGTAAGAACAACAACAAAAAAAGAAAAAAAGTAAATTTTACATAATAAATTTCCGCATACACGCAAACGCATACATACAGCATTTTATGAATGCATACACTGACATCACATAGTGAATGTCTATTTCATTTGAGCTTGTATTCTATTTGGATAAAGCCAGTGTCATTACTATGAATTCTACAGCAGAAATGCAATTTGCCACGACTCACCATTTAACACGCGCAACAATGCATTAGGGTATGTTAGTTTGCTATTATACATACACACACATACATATATATATATATATACATATATATATATATGTATATAGACATATCTGTGTGTGTGTGTAAGGATATGTAACAAATAGAGCGACACAATTTGCCAAACGGTCACCAAAATGTCTTTTTATTGCAATTTTTTTTGTTCTTCTTGTTATTGTTGGCTGAGCTTGTATTTTTGCGTTTTATTGTTGTTGTTGTTGTTGTTGTTGTTGTTGTTTATTCAAGAGTATATTGGTTGTTTATGCATATGTATGTATATTTATTATATATACATATATATGTGCTGGTTACATTTTTGGCTTTTTTAAGATAACATAAAATGCAGTTGCTTGTCATCTTGGTTGACTGTATTTTCGTGATGCGCTTATAGAAGAGTTAAGAGAGCAACTAGGAGACCTGAATAAAGAAAGAGAAAGAGAGAGACGTAAGAAAGGAGAGAGAGATGGCGATAGAGAGGGAGAGAGAGACAGAGATGGATGGAGTTGGAGAGATAGAAAAAGATAGATATAGTGAAGCATTTGTCATTTTATATGGTTGAAAATTGTACATAAACATTTGTAAGGACAACAAGCAACAACAACAAATAATAACAAAAAACAACAAAGATAAATAAGATCAGCATCCAACCGTTAACCATCTGTAATGTACTCGGTTTATTTATACTTTGTGACGTCCCCTTTTTTTCGTTTTGTTTTCCTTTATTTGTTTTACTTTTTTTTTGTTGCTTCAACTTATTTTTGTTCAGTTTTATTTACTTTTTACTTGAACTGTATTATTTTTATTTAGTAAAACCTTAAGCAACAAAAGCAACAAAATTTATTGTAAAAATATTAAAAAAAAAATTATTAGAAAATTTGAATTTGTATTGTTTTTTGTTTTTGAAAATGGTAGACAAAGGAAAATATATTTTTGATTGTACACTTTAAAATCATTTTTTATGTATGTGTGCGTGTGTGTTTCGTATAAGAAATCGATAAAGATGAGATTCGATATTTGTAACAAAAATAATAATTGATAATCTGAAGTATAAAAATTTGCTAAGAAAGAATTATTATGAAAGTATCTCTTTCTCTCTCTTTCTCTTTATTATTTTTATAGCTTTGTGCATTCTTCTGCTGCTGCTTCTGTTTATTAATCTGCTTGCCCAATATTTATCCATTAAATTTTGTTTCACAGAAATCTGTGAAAAGAAAATCATTCATTTCGCAAAATACTTTGATAAAAATTTAAGTTAATTTATTTTAATTTAACTGAAGTTAATTTTAATTTAATTGAATTTATGTTAATTTTAATTTTAATTGAATTTAATTTAAGTTAATTTAATTTTAATTTAATTTAAGTTAATTTTATTTTAATTTAATTTAAGTTAATTTTAAATTTAATTTTAATTTAATCTAATTTACTGATTTCAATATTTTATAAGGAAAATTCATGTGACAAGTTCTCCATTTTTGTTTTGACTAAAAAAATCCTTTTTTAAATGTTGTTTATTTTTTGAAGTTATAGTTGGCTTTTTTATTTATTTTAAATTTCTTCAAAGTTATTTAAAAGTTTAAGATTTTTAGAAAAGGATCTTCGAATTATGCTATAATTTTTTTACAAATGTCAGTAAAGTAAAAAAATTTAATTATTAGAAATAAATTTTCTAGGAAATTTTTAAATTTTAGTTTCTTTTATTTTTTTGTTTTTGTTTTTTGTTTTTGCTTAACTTTGATTTTTATTAGTTCTACAGAAATTTTGGTCTATTGATTTTTCATTAAAGGGCCTATGAAAAAGACTGCAATAGAGATTCACATATCTCTATAAAAATCTATATAAATATTATATATTGTTGTTGTTGTTGTTGATTAGCTGATAAAAATCAACCCTTTCACTTGTTATTTTTGAATTATTATGTAATTATTACGTACATTGCATTTTTATGTATTAGATCGTATAAAAAATACTCGTGATTTTCCGCGTGTAAAAAAAATGTAAGAATCCATAAATTGGCCTACCATAAATTGGACTACTTTATTCCCATTGTATAAAATTAAAATGGCTTCGAAAGATGGCGTTTCGGGCATACCTTTTTGTATGGCAATGTAGATATAATTTATGATTCTTCGTAAATGGCTTCAAAATCTGGACCGTCTACAATTATGTTACTCTGAGTTATGCTGAGTACTTGGTGGCATTAAAAATATGAATGATTGTGGTGGCTAACGAACTGAATCATACATTTCTAATGGTAAGGGTTAATTCAGTTCTTTAAGGCTTTAAGCAAAAAAAAAAAATCAAGCAAAAATTCTTAGAATTGGCCAACCAGAAATGAGTTGTCAATGCCAGATCAACAATTTTTTCTAATGAATCAAAACATATTCAAAGAATTTGAATGCTTAATTTTAATGCCACCATCGTTCAGTCATGAGTTTATACTATTTGAAAGTCCTTTGCTTCGATTGTTTCAAAGTACTTCAAATTATAAAAAATTGACCGATTGATAAACTATAAATTAAAATAATAAAATTGCAAAAATTCATTAATAATAAAACATAATTAAAAATTAATTTTCAAGTGACATCATTTTTTTCAATGTTAAATGTATCGCTAATACATTTTATATGACCTAATAATTTTTAATGCAAATTCAATATGAAAAAAGGATGTTTAGTTTTTCGAATAAACATGTTATATGTTATATACATTTGATTATGTAGAACAACAACAACAACAACAACAACAAAAACAACAATAAATAACAGTAATGTTTATTTAATTTTATGAAAATATTTACAATAGAAATTTTTGCACTAACTCTTCTCACTAATTTTACTATTTACAATCGCGTACACAGAAACATAGACAGTGTGAGAAATAGATCGGAAGAGAGAGAGAGAGAAGGAGAGAGAGAAAGACTGATAGTGAAAATGAAACTTTAACTTTTATTTCTTCAATACATATCAGGTCTGTATATTTGATTGTGGTTATGTATGTTTGTATGCATGTATGCATATGTATGCGTTTGTGTATATGTATGTGTATGTATGTGTGTATGTGTGTGAATACATAAATTATACAAATATTTTCCTATAATTACACTTTTGGCATTTTTCCGACTTTGTAAAAGCGATGATGATAGAATCAGTGTCTACAATTTTTTTTCCATACTTTTTTCTTATTATATTTTTCTTCTTCTTCTGTTTTTATTTGCCTCTTTAATTTCAATTTTTTAAATTGTTATAGTTTTTGCTTATGTTGTATTTGACTTTTTATAACTCAAAAAGCCGTTTACAAACTTAGATTTATTAAGTTTATAAAGCGTTCGAAAATTTCAAGAGAAAAAGTTCTTAAAAGTGATTAATTTTCGATTTACATTGAATTTTGAGTCAGTGTAGATTTTCTAAATCTTTTTTTTTGAATTGGAAAACTTCAAAATCAACTGGACAACAATAATTATTATTTTTGCCTTGAGAATTCCAATATTATATAGTGGAGAATTTTAATTTCAAAGTTTTTTGCAAAATTTCATTCCACATAAAAATTTTCACAGAGATGATTTATTCTTGTAAAATTGCAGTTTATTTAAAAAAAAAATCAAATTCTTTGCAATAGTTGAAAATTTAAAACTTTAAGGAGATTTTCTAAAAAGCAAATTTGATTTAATGTTGCATGAGAGAGAAAGTAAATTTTTTCCTATTTTTCAAAAAAAAACAAAATTTACCAAAAAAAAAAAAAAACGAGAAGGTTAATGGAAACTAAAACTGAAACTGAATGAAGAAAAACTATCCAGTGTAATTATATCACTTTTGGGTATGAAGTATTGATGCATATGGAATATAAAGAAAAAGAGTGAAGAAGAGTGAGTGAGACAGAAAACGAAAATAAAAGGTAAAAGTTGCAATGTTTATTTAAAGACACAAAAAACAAAAAAAAAATACAAAAAGGCGGAGTTGGAGTTGGAGAAAGAAAACAAATGAACACAAATGAATAAACAAAAAAGTTTGCTATTTAACAAAGTTTAATGAACGTAAAAATTGGTTTACACAAAAAAAAATCTGATATAACAATATCCTGCAGTTATAGAACAGCCATTATAATAGCAATAGCAATAGCAACAACAATAATAAAAAGGAGCAGAAAAGACCATGGTAAAGCTAAATAAAGTTAAATAGATAGAGAAAGCGATAACAACAACAACAATAACGCATTACAATTGCATTGAATGAATAATAAGTAAAATCATTAAAATTGTCGCTATACCATCGAGACCATCAATGCCATCGATGCCATCAATGCGTGCCTGGCATAATATTAACAATCAATAATAATAAACGTAGAATATAAAATAATTTGGTTAAACTTCAAGGAGCGTGGGGTAAGTTCTGGAAAAGAGCTATTGGTGATGAAACAGGCCAAGAGATGTTGGTGGCCTTTTTGTTATAATAACCGAAATCAATTAACAATTGTTGGTATTGGGCTTTTTTCTATTACAAAGTTAACCCTTTCATTTTCATCATCATTTCACAATTTTTCTTCTTCTAGTTGTTGTTCATCAATATCATCTGCGTGAAAGTTAGAAAAAAAAAGCAAAAAAGGAAAACGTTAAAATCAAATGAAACACTAGAGTTCTAATAAAAGTGTCAATTGAAGCGTATGAATCATGAACGCGTCCGATTTAGTTTGTTTTAATTATTGATTGCAATTGACATTTGCTAAGTATATTTTTCATATCCAAATGGCAAAAACTAAACTGACAATTTGTTTATTAATACATTTAATTAAATCATAAAACCATATGGCACAATAAAAAGGGAAATTTTTGGTGAACTTTCTGGAGAGACTTTTTGGAGAGGTGCTTTAATTTTCGTTGAGACAAAGGATTTTAATTGTCAATGTCTAGAATTTTTAATTATAACAGCTTTTTAGAAATTTGTGTTAAGGCAACATTTAGAAAGGAGAAATTTCTAGCCATCTAGTAATTTTGAATTTTTTATAACCATCCTGATATATAGATCTGTAAAACCAAACTCTCAGACCTAAACTCTAACACCTCTGACTTTAATACCTAACTCTAATGTTCAATTTCGACCTGACACCCAGACCCAAACACCCAGACCCTGGCATCCAGAACCTGGCATCCAAGACTATCCTATTAAAAATTTTATCACAACAAACAACTACGCCTATCAAGTATTACAATGGTAGTCTAAGTATAATTTTTAAAAATTATATCGCATTCTCCATACTTTTTTTTCGATACTTTTGCCTAATTGAATATTTAGAAAATATTTTTCAAGTTTGACATGAATCGCTCCATGCCCTTAATTAATACGTTTAATATCAAATCATAAATTCGACAAAGAGAAAAGTTATCAAAGATCAAATTACTAAAAGAAATTTTCAATGTTCAATATGAATATAAATTTCAAGTTCCCCAAGGATACTGTTCTTCATAGATTTTTCTTGTTCACATTTATTTATTTATTTTTTTTGTTGTCTTTATGATGACTTTGTATATTTTTGCATACGCTTTCTACTTGAAATAATTTCATGTAAATTTTTGTAATTATGTTCAATCAAGTTGCAAAACTCTTTTGTATGATGATTTTTTTTTTCGTTCCATAATTCTAATCTCTCGCTACTAGAATTATTCTCGTTCCTCATTTTGGCATTTACTGTCATCACATTTCAATTTACACTCTCACACTCAGCAATATTTTTTACTTGAAAATTTAATAACTATGCCATTTGTCGTATCACATTACGCATCATCAAGAACAACAACAACATTATCATCATCATCATCATTAGCATCGTCATTATCATTATTATTATTATTTTTATTATTATTATTATTATTATTATTATTATTATTATTAGTATTATCATAATAAACATTATTATTATAAGGGTTAAAAATTTTGAGGATTTTGTGGCTCGATTGGGTTTGGGTTAGTTTAGTTGGTTTTTAGTTGAGACTGATGACGGACGAATGTCTCATTAGAACTGTAGATTAGATTAGAGCGCGGCTGAATTACATTTTATAATTTTACCACCAACTAACCATTAGAGATATAATTTAAATAAATAGCAAAGTAATTGTGATAACTACAGCAAAAAAAAAAACACGAAAAAACGTCCTTGGGGGTAGATTTTCTATGCTGTTGTTGCTCTTTTGTTGCTCCCTCACTCTGTCAAACTTATTTTATTACATGAAACTATTAAAATAATCATTATTATATTTTACATACATACTTTTTGCTTTTTTGTTGGCTCTATTTTGTGCAGAGATTTTAACATTCCCTTAATTTTAATATTTACTTTAAAAATAGAAAAACAAAAAAAGAAGGAAAGATTTTTAATGGCGGCATTCAGGGCAGTCTCTTGTCTCTTAACTACCCCTTTTGGTTTTTTTGTATGTAACTCACATTTCGCATTTCAATTCCTTCTTCTCGTTATTATTTTTGTTCTTATTATTATTATTATTATTTTTTATTGTTGCTTTTGTTGTTGTTATTTTTATTTGCCTTGTTATATGCAAATAGAAATTTGAATAAAAGTTTCTTCTGCCATCTTTTTGCCATGGCCAAATAATACTTAAGTATTATTAACGATGACTTGAATTGTAAACTTTGTTATACTAAAAAGAAAACTGAAAACTGAAAACGGAAAAATGAAAAATGAAATTGGAAACAAAAGGTGACGAACAAACATAAATAATGTGCCCAAAATCTAAATAATAAAATGACTTATTGACTTCAAAATTTTGATATACGAATTCACTATGAAATGCTTTAGATCTTTTTAAAACTTAAGAATTTTAAGAAACTGCTTTTATATAGAGTTTCAATTACGTACCGCCTCCGACTATAGTGATGAAGTACAGTTGGATTTATCTAATCAAAAAGAAAACAAAATTGGCTCCTTAAGTGAGAGTGTTAGTAGCAAATTGGAAAATGATCGATTTGCTAAATCGTGCCCTAAGTTATATTAAAATACCGAGAAAGTAATTGTAATATCGCTCTCTAGGCAACATTTTCACTCCCTTAGCTTTTTCCGTTAAAGCCTTTAACTTTATTTGATTTCATCAAAGATTTGTTTTCTGATTCTTCTGTGATCTTGAACCTAAAATTTAGTTAGGTTGAGCCGCCTTCAAAATATGGCCACCACTGAAATATACGTCACTTATGATTTGTGGAAATTATTCCGATATTTTATTCAATAATTTCAATGGTGGTTTTATTTTGAGTTATTTATGAAATGCTGAACTTCTCTGAACTGGTTTTTTTTACCATACAAACTGTTTTTTACAAGACTCATTTGGAATTAAGGTAACATTAATTGAATCGTATGATTATTGTCTTAACGATTTTCTAAATTTTGAAGAAGTCAAATATATGATAATCGTCAGTCAGAAATAAACTAAAAACATTTTGCAGTGAAATGAAACTTTTTTCTATAAATACTATAAAATTTTAATTTCAATTATTATTAGAAATATTTATTTTAAAAATTCAAATGAATAAGAATCATTGGCATTAAAATTCATGCGATGTAAAGTTTGGTTTGATTGATTGAAAGCAGGAAATTTCAATTGCCAATAAATTCAAATTCAATTGAATTTATTAATCATCACTTAAATGCTTTAAATGTTTGATTTGTTTGTTGTAAATTTACAAAATGAAAATTTCTATTCTTTTGAAATGTATGCATTTTGAAATAAATGACATTTGTACTAAATGTTGAGTACTAAAAAAATTCTGAATAATTTTACAATTAAAATCTTAATATGTGAATTAGAACATGCCTAGAAAATTTCCTTTTAAAATTTTTTTGCTTTTTTGCACTATAATTATGGGGACGTATAGAACTTGAGATAGATTTGAGGTAGATTTGATATCCATCATTTCCAAAGCGCATTTTCTTCTAAAAAAAAATATGAGGAAAAATGAAAGTAATGAAAATTTGCCAAATAATTGTAGGAACTTTGACATTTACTGGCATTTAGCTTTCTTCTTGCCTTTTTATTTTTTGTACCTTATTTAAGAAAATTTAAGCTCTCTGAAAAATCTTCATAATTAAGAAATTTCGAAATTGTTTTTTATCGAAATGAAATTGAAAATTGAGAATAATTCTTATCAATGGTATTATGCACTAATAAATTTGGAAAAGTATCTATATTTTGCTCAATACTAAAATAACTTTTGTAATTCACATTCTCATTTTATTTTTCATATTCACACATTTAACATTAAGTTTTGTAGTAGTGTACTTAATAGCCATCTATAACTAACTCTAACATTTTCTTTTGTTTAATTGTTATGTTGTTGTTTCAAGTCTTTTCAAGCACATTTTGTATTATTTAGCATCTGCCAGATTCTAAACTCTAAACATAAAGTTATAAAACATGGCAGAATTAAAACTGCTGAAAAATTGTTGGTTGGTTTTATGATGCAATAAAAGATACTTAGTTATGAATAAATAACAACAATAACAACACTAACAATAAAAACAACATCATCATTATTATTATTACTATCATTATATTTATTCTTGTTGCTGCTTATTTTTCTCCATTCCTTTTTTAGAAAGGGGAAAAATAAAGTACTTATAGTTCCATAGTTGTATTTTCTAGAGACATTTTATGCATGAGATTAAAAAGCTGTGCACGCACGTACTTTGGTATAAATCAAAGAAGGACAATAATAATAAGGCAGTAGCATAAAGTAATAAGGATATAAATAGAAGAAGAATAATATAAACTCAAACAAATAAACAAAGGCAATTCCAGAAATGTTATGTACGTACCACAAGGCCAAGTAAGAAGCAGATTAAATAAAGATTGCAAGAGCATAAAATTGTGTATGATGAGCCCTTTAGTTTTGTCCATAAAAACTATGTATTTCTTAAGTACATAAATATCTTTAAAATG
The DNA here is from genome assembly GCA_023089585.1 of Melophagus ovinus. Lineage (NCBI taxonomy): Eukaryota > Metazoa > Arthropoda > Insecta > Diptera > Hippoboscidae > Melophagus > Melophagus ovinus. The sequence continues at coordinate 10,914,721 of JAKKIB010000178.1, forward strand.
AGTTGAGCAGAAAATCTAAAAAAAGACAACGATTCAAATGTGAGAAAATATATTTTATACCAGATGCTTTCCGATTGGTAAAGGGTGTTCTTTCTATATATTTGTATTACAAATCTTTCCATATATAAACGTATTACATATCATTGGGCTTAACAGCATGCGATGTATGCTCAAGAAAGAAAGAAAGACAATTGAAATTAGAAGATCTTAAAATTTTCTTATATTAAAAACTTGTTCATATATCGTGGGTAATACTTCATTCTTCATTCGATGCCCAATCTACATTTGAAGGGCAATCACAAAAAGGGTGAGGCTCTTTTCCATTCCTTCACTTTGAGTAATCGATTGCCTCAGAATTCATGCAAAATTTTGGTATTCTATATACTGATTTAAGCATTTATTTATTAAGCAATTTATGCTATGAGAATTCTTAGATGTACCATGACTATGAATCGTTAAAAAAATTATGGAATATTTTTCAAATGATGTAATATCAAATTGTGACTAATTTGAAAAACCTATTTATTTTTTATGGCACTTGGGCTATACAAATTTTATTATATCGATCTACTGATTAGATTTAAACATTCCTCTCTATGCCTGTCTATCTATCTGTCCGTCTGTCCATTTGGGCTTAAGCTAATTTATTATTAAACGGACTCTTCTTATAAATGTAAAAAAAAACGCAATTTTATGTAAAAAAGAATTTTATGGTATTTTTTTCAACTCTACATTTATTGAAATCTCTCATTTGACGTCAGCTCTCATTAATCTGACATTTGTAATTCTTCCAAGTCAAAGATTATTTGTCATTTTTTTGATTTTCTTATTTCTAATCTCGTTTTTTACAAGAAACGGCTTTGACAATGTGAAAAAATGCAAAAAAGAAAAGAGAAAAAATTTAAAGCCCACTGTCATTGGCCTTAATCCCGAAATTAACCTTCAATTATACACTTTTCATAACGAGAAAAAATAAGAAAAGGAATGAAAAATAAGAAAAGGAATGAAAAGTACAAAAACACAAAGTTAAAGAATTGAACTGAATTTTCTTTTTTTTTTTGGTCCATTATTTTGGTTTTTTCAATTTCATTTGCAATTTCAATTTCAATTTCAATTTGTTCTTTTAATTGCTCTTTAATTTTTATCTTTTTTTGGTTATGCTTTGTTTGACTTTTTTTTTGTTTTTTTTTGGTGTTAGTCGCTTTGTTCAAATGCGTTAAGTGTCGCATTGTTGTTGTCTTCTAATTTTGTATGTTTTGTCATTATTATTATTATTATTATTATTGTCATTGTTTGTAACATTTGCTATTGTTGTTCTACACAATTGTCAATAATTGTCCTTTTTTTCTATAATTTATTGCTTTCTAATTAGTTGCACGTCATCTGCTGTGCCCTTTTTTCTTTGCTCTCTCTCTCTCTCTCTCTCTGTGTGTTCCCTCTTCTCTATTCTCTGTCCGTTTTTTTTTTTGTGTAACCATTATTTGTATTCGATACGCTCATCCAGCTTATTCAGACCAAGACATTTTATATAATTTATTTGCCGATACGTTTGGTTTTTGTTGTAAATTTAATTGATTTCCATTCTTTCTTCTATTTTTCTCTTTTGTTTTTGTTTTTGTTTTTGTTATTACTTTTACCAATGAATTTGTTCAGTTGTCAACGCCTTCCGATTGTGGTTTTAAAACAAAATGTTATTTCTATGTTTATTTTTGAATTGTGTTTAAAAAAAAAGTGCAATGCAGAAGAAGAAGAAGGAAAAGAAGAAATTTTCATGATGATGAAGTGGTTTTTTTTTTGATAGAAATTATTGATCTTTTTAATTTTCTTTATCATCATCATAAAAATGTAGAATGGGCAATAGGCAAACTGCAAAATTTTGAACTCTGAGTGCTTGGTCTGTATTGCACTTTAATGAAACTGATATAAAAATGAAAATGAGCTGATTTGAGTTGATTTGATTTATTTTATGAAAAGACGCTTTAGTCTAATCAACTCTTTGAAAGATCAAAAATGCTGAAAGATACTTCGTAAAATCTTTATTCTTACTCTTCCATTGGGCGTGTTTAATGAGTAGAATTTTTCCAAATTTTTTCTTATGAAGAATTAAAAGTTTTCACTACCATAAAAATGATTCCAGTTGCAGTTTCAAAAAATATCTAAAAACTATTTGGAAACTTTTGCCTAAATTAACTATCTAAGATTCATAAATTATTTTGAAGAAATGACATTTCTAACAAACTTGATGGGGAATCTTTCATTTACATTTCATTTAGCGTTGCGATTGGTACTCATGAAATTCATATGAATTAATTTTACTTCTCAATTACTTTTGCGGCCATAATTCAACAAGAAAATTCTTTATTAACTTTAAATAACAATAGAAATAGAAGAAAGAGAAGAAAAAAAGAAAGAAAGAAATGACGGGCTGTTTAATAAATGAGCAGGATATTAAAAGTTTTCTATTTACAAATAATTTCTCAAATATTTACATTTTGAGGCAGAGATTACAACGTTCAACTAGACAGTCAATCTGTCAGTCAATCAGTTAGTCACTTAGTCACTTAGTCACTTAGTCATTAGTCAGTTAGTCAAATAGGAATTGTTTGCCATATTTAATGATTAAATATTAACATCAGATTAACGTTTTGATATTCCCCATGATATCAAAACGCAAATTAAGATATTATCCTTGCCACTGATATTATGAAATCAAGTCAAATACACACAAAAATAATAAAAGAACAATTTTGAAACACTCAATAAAAAATACATAAAAAAAACATAAAAGACGAAAATAGAAAAAAAAAGATTTCAAGACAAACAAAATATAAGAAATTATCGGGGAAGATAAAGAGGACAACAACAACAATAACAACAACAATAATAATAATAATGATAAAAAAATCAAACAATATTTAAGTTTATATCAACACTGAAATTAAGAAATGTTTTCTTCTTCTTCGTCTTATTTTATTTTACTTTTGAATTTTCCTTTCTCTTCATTCTTTTTTTTTCTTTATGCTTTATGGAGTAAAAGTATCCCCTTTAGAGTTTTATCAAAGTCTAAAGAGTCTTTCGGTATAAAATAAAAAAAAAAAAAGCAATGAGACCAAAAATAACTTAACAAATTGGCTAAATTGAAAAAGTCTACACAAGAAAATTATGCTACAGTAAGTCTTGCACGCTTACTTTTCAATGGAATGGAATGGAATGGAAAGGAATGGAAAGCCAAAAACAATAGAAATAAAAAGTAGATGAAGTGGCAAAAGATGAAAAAGCAAATGGTGGTGGTGGAAGAGGAGAAGTAGAAACACAAGAAGAAGCATATTAGAATCTTAATAAGTTTAAATGAACATTTGAAGCACAAAAATCTCAAAAGTGATTCTAATATTTCGAATGCCAAATTTCATTTATCCGATAATGAATTTTTTCAATATATAAATATTAGCTATTTTATGTAGATTTATGCCGGAATTGAATTTTGGAGTTATCCCTGAAATAAGTTACCAAATTCCAGAAATTTTAAAATAAAAAATAAATAGAGTTAAGTTTTTGCAAAAGTGATTTCTAGAGTAAATTTGAAAATTCATATAATTCATTCAAATTTCTTTTAAAAATCCATTCTAATTGTATTCCTAGAGAATTCTAAACATCAAATAATTTTCAGCATTTAATAGAAATATTGCTAATAATAATAAATTTATTCGCATAACCCTCGACTTCCATTAAATAGAAATTCTTTGATATGAAAATTTTTGTATAAATTTTTCTTATATTATAACAAAAAAAATGAGACCAAGCTACAAACGGTTAAGTTTCTTAACAAAAAAAAAAAAAGGGGGGGGGGGGGCAGAAAAAGAATTTCCATAAATGAATAAAAATTTTTGTGATTATTCAATAATAATTTGTTAGGTGTCATTGAATGTCTTGAAAATGTAGACGACAATCGAATTTTTCATGTCTCTGCTAACAACTCAACTCAAGAAATTTTTTTAATGCTAATGTTGAAAGGACATGCAAAGTAAACTTTTTTTCCTCATATTGTTTATTACTTTATATTTCTTATGTATATATATTTTTTTTGGTACTTTTTTCTTGTTTCTTATTATTTTAATTTTTTTTCGGTCTTTTCATTCCACCGCTGGTTTAGTTTTTTCTTGTTTCTTTTTGATTTAACATTTCATATAAAAAAGTGAAAACTTTCACATTGAAAACATGCAAACAAACGCATAATTTTATATAACAATCAGTAAGGACGAAATATTCTAAAGAATGAGAGTGATTTAAGAAATATGAAAAATGAGAAATGGGAAATGAAAAAAATAAATAAAGGGAGCCATTTCAGGAGGATGAAATGAAATATCAACGCGATATTAATCCGCTGTTTTTACAGTTTTCATGAAGAAATCATGTCATGTCGTGTCATGTCATGTTGATTGGAGCTCTAAATAGCAATAATAGCAACAATAACAATAACAATAACAATAGCAATGGCAACAATATTTTTAGGTGAAATGGAGGGCAATTGGAGGAGCATATTATTTCCCATATTTTTTTTATTTGGCTGTTACTATTATTGTGACGATGACACCATAAATTTTAGATTTTGTTATTGCATTTCCTATCTCTCTCTTTCTCTCTCTATCTTACACTCAACTGGTAGTTTGACCATTCAATGTATGGCATGGATGTTGCCGGGCCGGTATTATTAAGTGTATTACTCACAATTGCGTGTTTTAATATCAAGACGGAAAACAAAACAAAATGGGCAACGAAAAAAAATTGCAAAAAAAAGTGAAAAATTTTTAATACAAATTTTTTTTGTTTTTTTTTTAGCAATTAATTTATTGTGTGAATATTTGTAGTATAAAGGATGTACAACAATTTTATTGCACACAATGGAGCAATTGTCCTTTCCTTTCTTACTATCTCTTTGATTGAGAGATTACAATAGAAATATCATAAACAATTGTTAGCATCATGCTGGTAACGCGTCATCATTTAGTTGCATCGTTAATAATTTCTATCATTGTCATCATTGTCATCATCATCATCATCATCATTTTTATCATTATATCTGGATAGAATTGCATCGCGAAGGTCTTTTGATGCCCGGATGTTCGGGTTTTCCGTCTGAAAAATAACGCATAACTCAAAAGAATCCATTCCTAAACTTCTTTTGTAATTGGTCGCTGGGTCTGGTCTCACATTTCCATGAAGTTTTATAAAGTAGTATGCACTTTATTTGTAAGTTTTACTTTGAACTTTAATAAGTACTTTACTTCCATTAAAAGCAGTTTTATATTACTCTAAAATATCACGAAATAGAGAACAACTACAGAAATGTATACAAATTAAAAGCAAGCCAAAATATCGGTGGGTACTTTACACCACATTGGTACTTTAGTTCACTCGTTAGCGCTTTTTGTTAGTGGCGGGACATAAACCAATTTCCAAATGGTCCACCAAAAAATATGGATAAACTTACATTAATTTCGGTATATTGTCGAATTTAGTTCTGTGCCAATTTTCATTTCATAAAAATTGTCCTCAAATTAAAGTCTTATATGACGGCGAATGATTGCATCCGATTTTACGAATTTTTAATTCTTCTTTTAAATCAGTAAAAATAAGCCCATCACATTTGATTAGTACAATTCACGATTTAAGGCTGTTTAACTTAATGAAACTTAGTTAAAAATTGTCCAAGTACAAATAGGCACTTGGTTTCGGAATGAGTGGACGAAGAGACGGCTTTCAACTGATTCGAAAAATGGTGCTAAATCGTTCAGTATAATCGAGCTCTAAATAAATAGCATGCCATCTTTCAGCCTTAGCGAAAGTTATAAGAAATCTATAAAATTTTGGACCATAAGTGAATGTAAATGATTATAAAAAGTTGAGTTGCTAAAAATTACGGCCTCGCTTGTGTAAAGTGATAATCCATACATCCGTTAAACGACATTTATTTCATTAGATATTTTTATGTCGTTTTTATAAAGATAATAATCCAATGTATTTGTGGCTCAAATAAGTAACTTTAAATTATACCAAAATGGGTCTCATCTCATACAATTGAAATTTTACATACACACACAAACTCGGTTGAATATTATGCATAGAAAAAATATTTGAATTGACTTTAATTCGAGTTAGCACTGAAACTGAATTGGAAAAAAGAAAAAAGAAAAATAAAAAAGGGCAGCAAAGCAAAACAAAAAAAGTACGGCCCTTACGGGCTTTATCACTTTATTACTTTTGCAAAAGTTACTTCTTTCGGTTTTTCCTTTTTTTTTCAATGAAAATATATATAAAAATGGCAAAGAAATGTGATTTGTAAAAAATCCATTTTTTTTTATTATTTCATGATTTTTTCAATATTAACGTGTTGTTTTGTTCTGCTTTGTTTTGGTTTCTCGTATTCTTCTATTGTTATTCTTTTGTTGATAATTTTTTTTTCGCCGTTTTGTTTTGGCCTTTCTCTAACTAATATTTAAGTCAAATCCTTTAGAAAAAAATTGATAAAAATTGTTGCTAAAAAACAGAAAAATTAAAAAAAAAACAGTTCGATTACGAATCGCGGCCTGAGTTGTACGTTTAAGTATTTGCTGTTATTGTTGTTGTTTTTTTTTGTTTTTGTTAATTTTCATGTAATCTGCATGTGCTACATGTGATATTACACCCTCGTAACAAACAAACAAACAAAACGCATGCATAAACAGATATACGAGACAGACAGACAGACAGACAGACTGACAGGCAGATAAATATCATGACATGGCAAACAATATTATTTTACTTCAAGGAAATTGAGTTTGAGACAAATTTGAAATACCACAAAACTAATGGCACTTGTGTATGACAATTTATAGATATGGTCCAATATTTTAGATTAAGCGGTGAAGGACCGATTTTAATATTTCGATATGCTTTACTAGAATCCAATTTCAAAATTGACTTATAATTGATGCGCAAAAAGTCATCATTTTGTTTGTAAATAACGGAAAATAAATAACAGAGAATTTCATATTAAATATAGTTTAGTAGGCGTGTCAGTAAATCCCGATTTTATTAATTAGCAAAGCCACATAAATGCCCACACATGAATGCTAAATGGTTTTGCTAAATTGTTAAGCATCAAAAAAGTACCGACAATAGGCAAACCTAAATTGAGATAGGCATGGCCATAATGCTTCAAAGTTTAATTTCAATAAGTTTCGAATGCTTGTGTTTTATCACTTTGACGAAATTAATATGAGTTCAAACAGAAATATGTGAAAACAATTGCAATTTATTATGCTCCGATTTGATATTATATGTATGTGTGTATGTATGTGGGAAGATCTACCATCAATATATCGCATTCATGATTCTGCTGTTATTTTTTTTTTGTGTTTTCCACTTTACTTGTTTTCATTTGTCTGGATGCCAGTTTCTGTGCAACTTTTCACTTGATTGGAGATTTATACTGAGGTACAGATTCCCCTGGAATTCATGTGGTAGTATTTTGTCTGGATTAAAAGTAATTAAATTTTTTTTCTACTTTTTTTCAGTTTCGTATCGTTCTGTTATTTTCTCTCTCTCTCTCTCTCTCTCTTTACTTTTTTCATGTTTCCTTTTTGGGTTTTTCTTTTTTAAATATCATTTACAGGATGTAACAATTTAATGTCCTTTGTAATGCCTGCTAACGTGTTAAAAGCTCATTTGCTTTCATTTGATATTTCAATTTACCAACAAACAAAAAAGCAAAAAAAAAGAAAATGTCAAATAAAATGGAATAAATTTCTCTATCTATTTGTCTTTTACCTTTTATCACTAAAATTCTCTTTCAATTGAGATGCTTAAATTTAAATTGCTTGTTAGACAAAAGTAATATAAAAATTTATCTACTGAGTCACTTTTTCGCTCTTGGTAGATTGTTATTTATAGAAATTGTTGAAAAGTTTCCCTGAGCCTTATAAAAAGTTTGCTCGAAATCTGAGTACGTTTTGGAAAGACATAATTGGTCTAGGGGGAATGTTTTGCTCTAGTATTAAAAATATGGAATCTCAAAAGTTAATCTTAATAAAAATCTTAAGTAAAAGTTTTCCCCAATTACTTTTAGAATACTTTTTCGCAAACCTTTTCCTTCAATTATACAAATTCAGATGCTTCAAAGTTAAGTTACAATTAGAGTTACTAGTAAAGTTAGTTAAATTACAAAGATATTCTGGTTGTGCGGTTTTTTAAAGTTCTTTTCTGAGATTTTTTTGATTAAATCACATAAGAGTTTAGTCCCACACTACAAATGTAGACATTGCATTTGGGTGGTACTTATAGCTTATTCAAGGTGGCTTTTAAAGCATTATTTGGAGAGGAATCTAAATGTTTATAATAATACAAGTGTGCATTGTTTAAAGGTGGACTTTTTAAAACTGCAGTCAGACCCGTTCTAAACAAATTTTATCATGAACTGCCTTGCTCTGGTCTGACATTTCAAAGCATCTGCACAAAGTGATAATCGAAAGTTAAGTGAGAAATTTTTGAAGGGGAAAAAGTGCTTACATGGGAACTCTTGTATTTTTAAACGATTTATTCAATGCAATGGAAATATCTGCCTTTTAGTAGAATCATAATCATAATCATCATCATTATCATCTTAAGAAATCTTTAACCATTCAAAGACTGGTTTTTGAATGTAGTAATCTGAATGAAGAAAAAGCACACAAAAAATAATAATTGTCACTTTTTATTATTATTACAATTGTTGTCATTATTATTTTAATTATAATGACTAATAATACCACAAAACATAACGTATGACACATACAATTGGCCTGAAATATGTGTATGTATGATATAACTTTGGATCACCACTCTCATTAACTAAAAATCAAAAAAAAAAAAAAAACGAAATAAAAAGCAGAAATAAAACTCAAATTGTTGTATAATAAAGAGGATAAAGAAAATAAGTTATATATATATAACAATTCAGTCACGAAACTCTAATCAGTCTTGCCAAGTGTCTTTTTGCCAGAAAAAACAAAAAACAAAAAACTAAAAACAAAAAATGAAACGAAAAAAGAGGAAGCATAACAAATCAAGAAAAACAGAGTTTAAAAAAAAATGTTATCGTTAGCTACAACATTTTATTGTCATTTTGTTTTTTAAATTTTTTATTTATTTATTTTTTATTTTGTTTTGTTTTTCTTTTGTTATTCCTGTTATTTTTGCTGATTTTATAAGTTTTGTGTCCCAACAAAATTGTCATTTATTTTCATATTTTATAAGTATTTGGTTGCATGCCATCATTCAACTCATTTCAATTCATGCATCATCATTTATCATCATCATCATTATCATAATCATTATGATCATCATTGAGATTATGATGATCATGATGAAGTAATCATAATTGTTAATGTACCGCATACGGCATTGGCCAAGATTAAAAAACAGATTTTCATTTTTGCTGCTTTTTTTGCTACGTAATGTCCAAACAAAAGACGCCAGTTTGTCGTTTGCATGCCACATAATAGAGTATATATTTATGCCCTACACCATTTGTGGTACAGAGTATGATAAATTTATGCCGGTATATGCACAAAAATGTGCGACTTTGAGAGGAATTTTATTATAAATATCAACTCAAAAACACTGCCTAAATCGATTTAAATCTGTCCGTACGTCCTTCCTTACATGCATCCATCTTTCTCTCCGTTTCTTCTTCCATTCATTCTGCTATATCACCGTTATGCCGTTCTTTTGCTTTTCCATTCCACCATCTCATCATCCTTTTGAAAGTCTCGCGCCCATCCGTCCATCTTTTATCAAGCTGCAGAAATTTTAACGAAATTTTTATGATATTTTGATATGTCATCGTGTTTTACACTAAAGCCGGACTCTACTTATTCAGAGCGGAATCGCATTTATTCCTAACTTATTTTGCGAGCGAAACATTTTTATGACTCATATAACGTTTTCATCGAAAAAAAATTCGGTATGGAAAAAATGTACAACTTTACATAATTTTAAACTAAATTCGGCGTTTAATGGTACTTTCATATAATTAAATTCGATCTAGATCGGCTCATTTTAGAATAACATTCAAAACAACCAATAAACAATCTTTTGCATACACATGAAAATTACAATTTTCTTTCGAATTTTCTTGGATTTTAATTGGACTAAGCTACTTAGGAGTCGAACTCCACTGATCATATCGTTTTCACATCTAAGTTGTTCACTTCTGGTTTGTGCTATTTTAGATAGAGTGTGGATAGAATGGAAAAAGTCCACGAAACAATAATCGGTTTTGTCTTCTTCTTTCTACTGTAGCAAAATATTTTAGATGTAAATTTTTCCAATAAACATTTAAGTTTTTATTTGAATGAAAAAGTAAAATTACATTCCGTTAAAAGTCAATGTTTCCTGAAATGTAATTTTAATGCAATTTTCTACCAAATATATAAAGAATCTATTAAAAATGTTTTTCAAATTTTTTGCAAATCTTTGTTGAAGGAGAAAATCGATTCCTAGTTGAAAAAATAACTTAATTTATATCTAGGAAATGCACAAAAAGAAATTTATTTTTGATTTACTCAATTTTGCATATATGTTTATTATAATAATTATTCATATGTTAAGGGGGGCGTGGCATGTGCATAATTAATACAAAATTTAGATAACAGTAAATAGTAAATCATGGAGATTTTCAAAGTAAACTCGATTAATTGATTTCTATTAAGTAAATGACAATTGATAAAATTTAATTAAAAAATTAAGGCGTGGCATTTGTAACGTCACAACCACACAAAAATTGGGAGCACAACCACATTAATCGTAATACGTCTAACTTGAAATTCTTCTGATTTCTACTACTTGGAAGTTTATAAAAAAATCCATAAATCGATGAATCGAATCATCTTAAAGTAGAAACTTAAATATGAAATTATAACGCAACATCGATATAAAGCGATATGAATGACATTTTGTCAATTTACTCTAATTTAAAGGTTTTTCTTCTTCTTTCCTCTGCCTCTCATTCATTCACTTTTTCATTCTCAAAATTATAATTCAGCGTTTTGAAATATCATTTAAATGATTGATTCTTTTTTTTATACATTAAGTTTACTTATTTAATTTTTTCTATTCTTGAAATATAAATTTGATGAGACAAAAAAAAAGACAAAAAAAAAGAAATTGAACTGGCTGGTTTTTATTACATGACATTCATTCACGTTAATGCACAAATTTGTTATATTTACCAAAATCTAGCTGATATTTTTCAATAAAAATGCACTCTTCGTTGATGATTTTTCAAATGACTCGAAAGAAATTAAATTACTGAAAATGGAAACCATGCAAAAATATCGAAAATACTTGACTAACGGAAAAATCAAGCAACGAATCAAGTAATCACAAAATCCATCAAATAGTTTAGTCCTCAATTAAGTTTACTCAGTCTGCTTCTCAGTCAAACAGGTGAGAATTCAAGAATAAAAATTGATTTGATTATTTGTTAATGTTTTGTATGACACAAATGAATAATACGATCATGATTATGACAAAGATAACATAGATAAAAATAATAATGATGATAATAATGATGATAATGGTGATGAGTAGAAAAACTTCTTTTTAAAGTTAACATTAGATGGCTTCAATTATCTTTCTTTTTAAGTTGTTTTTGATGATCAGACAAATACAGAAAAAAAACCAAAAAAAAAAAAAAAAGAAGATCAAAGAAATGTTGAACTATTTTTATTACAAATCAAATTAACATTATTAAAGATACGAGATAGAGATAGAAAGAGATAGAGAGTGAATTAAAGAAAGAGAAATAAATAGAAAAAGAGATGAATATGAATCTTTAATGGAAAAAAACATCATGGTCTTTGACAGAAATCATCAAAAAATGATAAAAAGAAGCAAAAATGCAACAACAAAAAAAATATCTGATAATTTTCATGTTGAAATTGAATGATTATAGCGTGAAAGTATTTTGTATAAGAACTTTTACAGGGATATACAAACTTTTATCTCCCCGTTTCGTTTTAATTCTGTAATCGCAGATACAATTTCTTCAAAAATTCGGAAAGAGTAATTAAAATTACAAATTTTCAATTGAAAGTGATTTTTTTGAATGGATGTTTTGCTATCTTAGATAAAGGATGAGAGGAGCAAAGTATACAAAAATTTAGTACATTTTATATAAATCATAAAATTTTGTTGAATGGACCAATAGGCCGATCGCTATACCAGAAAGTTTAAAGGCCATAAAAAGAATAAAGAAATGAAAGTGTTTACTGCTTTTGACACAATTTGATTATCACTGACTTTTTATTCTGATTATTATTATTCTGATTATTATTGTTATTATTGTTAGTATTGATCAAACTGTTTGATTAATGGAGCGATTTTACCTCTTCTCCACTCTCTGAGTGGAGACTCGCACTCCAGTTGGGTTTTTCATCGACAAAATGAAAATAAAGCAACTTATTTTAATGCATTGTACAGCTGGTGCAACAGTAACAGCAACAGCAATAGCAACAGCAATAGCAACAACAACACCAACAATAATAATTTCCTTAAAAATATAAACGATTTTTGTTATTGTTCTAAGCTACCGCTGTGATAATTGATGAGTTGACAAAAAAGAAAATAAAAGAAAATAAAAGAAAAGAAAACAAAAGAAAAGAAAAAGAGTAACCAAAATGAACAACGTGCAAAACTTATCTTGAAATGTAAGACATCAAGATGAAACTGAAGATGAAAAAATCTTGATAATTACTTTATCTCTCTCTCTCTCTCTCTCTCTCTCCCTGTCTCTCTGTCTTTGCTACACTTTGTAACACACACTTTGATCTGTAGTTTTACTTAATCGGCAGATAAAGTAACTAAAACTTGTTGTGTACCAATCAAAAAGTTATTAGTCTATGTGTATGTGTGTGCTTGTGTGTACTTGTGTGCGGTGGCTGATTTCATTTAAATGACATTTATCTATCACAATAATATTGTTAAAAGAACAAAATAAAATCCAAGGAAGCACAATGCAATGAAATGAAGTAGAAAATTTTACATAATTTTTTTTTGTTCACTTTTTTTTATTTGTATTGTTGCCATATTGTTGCTATCTTTTTTTTTGACCATTGACCATAATTAATTCTTATTGTCCTTTTGTAATGCTTCGTTTTTGCTATACGCATTAGTCTTATTCTTATTCCTATTATTATTGTTGTTGTTATTGTTATTGTAGTTTTAATTTTGCTACGTAGAGTTATTATGATTATTTTCTTTTTATTCATTTCTATTGTTTTTCAGTAAAATGAAATTTTTTTGCCATCTACTGGATTTTACAGGTGGCGTTTAGAGTTTAGAGTTTAAAAAGTATAACATTGACAAAATGAGTAAGGAGAGTAGATGGACGGACGGTCAATGAAAATGGTATAATAACAAGAATAATTGGTCAAGCCCCACACACGCTGGGTCTCCATGTTGTACGAATGTTTTCTAAGGCGGCATTTCCTTTTTAATCAAAAGATTTCTACCTTCTTGCATGCATATATAAATATCAAACATAGGTCAATAAGTTATCAATCTAACAAATTTCATGATCATCTGACAATTAGTTTACAGATTAAGGTTCAGTTTCGTAATTGTCACACTGGCGAAACAAAACATTTAAAGAGTTGCTTGATAAACTTTTAAGAAAAAATATCTATTTAAATCTCATTGAATGATATTTTGATTATCAGTCAAATTGTACAAATATCAATCATGGTGAATGCCCATGATTCAATAAATCGCCTACCAAATGGACGATAAACAATGAATTTTAGACCAAACAATTAAAACGCAACAAAGATCAGTTATTTCATACTTTAGAACACCTAATTTTTAACAATTGCAAAAAAAAATTTACGGTTCCCACTAAAAGGACCTATAGGCGCCAGGCCAGTGTATTGATACCTAAATTAACCTCGATTCTAGTTAAAATAATTCAATTTTCTGCCTCACTTAACGTTCAAATTAGATTTCTAAAAAGTAAGGGCTTTTTGCGGACACTAAAACGACTGTACAAAACCAAAAACTTCACGTTCCCGAAAACTGAACGCTATATTGAGAAAAGAAAAGTAAACCTTTCTACAAAAGGGCGCCAATAATTTGAAAAAGAGTTAAAACAATAATTTACCTTTTGAAAATGATTCAAAGCAGCACAACTGAAAACTTATGTGATCGATATGTTGTCATTTAAATGAAATGTATTGTAATTAACTAAATAAAAAAGCAGAAGAAGAAAAGAAAAGCCAACCAGAAGCGCATGGCGCTAAATGAACAAGTTGATCCTATTTGTTTCTTTTGATCTATCTACTGATTTAATACTTTCTCATCTTCCTCATCTTTGTTTCCTTTTTATTTTTATTTTTTTTTTTGTGTGCTTGATGTGTACTTTCTTTTTTTCTTTTCCTTTTCCATTCTTTTCTCTTACATTTTGATATACATTTTTTTTTGTTCATTTCAATGATCTATTTTACTTAATTATTCATTTTAAAATAATAGCATTATGTCCACCCCAAAACAATCAAACAATGGACACAAAAGAAATACTCAAAAGTTCTCTAAGAATCGTTTTTGTTTGGATCTTAAAATTTTTGTATTATGAATTATGTTTTCGATTCTCTTTTCATTTGCTTAGTATTTCTCTGTATTGTTTCTTTGTTTTCTAGAGAAATGAATAAAGGGAAAATTATGGAAATATCTGAAGAGAACATTAATTAAACATTAATAATTATAATTATTAATAACAATAATAATAATGATGATGATATGCATAATGTTGATATTAATGTTGATTGCAGCAATGTTGATTATGATGGCGATACATCATCATCATTATCATCAGCATTATCATCATACAGATCATTAATCATATTAAGAATTTATTTTCTTTTCTGAAAATGTTCAATATTCAAGTTTGATGTCATACCGAAATGTACACAGGACCTACATGATATATTACACTTTGATTTGAGTAATCGTTCAAGAATTTCTTTAAATATTCCAAACTAAAAAAAAACGAGTAGAGCGGACTTTAAAACACCCTACTTCCCTTTGCTTAATGTGATTAAAGTCAAATAATCGAATCACAAATCAACAAAATTTAAAATATGGTAATTTTGAATTTATTTAAAAAGTTCTCTATATGAAAGAAGATTCATAAAATGGATCGATCTGGATCATAACTGGTACATAGATTTTTTAATTGTATAAAATGCAGGAAATATTTAAAATTAAACCTTTTGTTTACAAAATGACTTTTTTTAAAAAAATGGGTTATATGGGAAGTAAAAATGGATTAATCTGGACCAAACTTTGTATATATTTTGTGTTAAAATACAATTTACCGGGCAATTTACCTTAAAATATACTTAAAATTGTAATTTTTTTCTATTAAAGACTGTTTTTTAAGGAAAGCGTTCTATGGGGCATGGTAGTAAAAGTAGTTCGATTATAACTATTTTTAAAAGGCTTATCTCAGTGCCAAAACACGTCTTTGTACAAAATTTCATTCAAACATCTTCAGAATTGCGACTTGTAACCTTAACGCAGACAGACAGACAGGCAGACAGACAGACGGACATCAGACAGACAGACAGGCTGAAATCAAAAAGTACAAGGTTATAATAAAAGATGCAGCTATCTCAACTCCTTTTGGGTGTTACAAGCCTCTGCACTACCTTATAATATGCTATACAAGAAGTGGTGTAGTGGTGGTGAATATTAAGAAGTGATTTTTGTAGAAGATCACTTTTCTAAATATTCTTATTGTTACTTTTGTGATCGTTTTCTTAAATATAAAAGTAACGATCAAAGTTGATATGCTGATATTGACAGCATGACAAAGCACTAGACATGAAGACAAAAGACAAAAGAAAAAATAAAAATATAGCAAAACAAAAATATAAAAGAAATTAAATTCATTGAGTTATAGTTTCTGGAATTTTTTAAATATTTCATTGTCATCATTTATTGATGATTATTATCATCTATATCACGATAGATATTTGAAAATTTTTGCATTTGTTTTTAGTTATCTAAAAGTAATTTTCACATTTTTTTTCAATTTCGAAAACATTGCACTTGTTTTTTTTTTTTTTTTTTTTTTGAAAGCGAACGCATTTCTTGAGGTATTTTTGTATAAAAAATAATCACATATCAAAAAAGCGAAGCGCCGTAAGGTATAAATTTTTCTCAAAATAAAACATCGTGTGAAGCTGCTATCACAAAAATAGCTCAATCCCAGTCATTTTTTTTGGAGTATGCGCATGATGAAAATTGCCACGTGGGCAAAGATCAGATTAACGAGAAAGGCAGACTTAACTTAATATTATAAATAATTTTCCAACATTCGGTATAAGAGAAAACTTAGATCTATCCTAAAGGAGAAGAGTACAATTGTGAATCAATGCAATTTGTCTTCATCAAATAAAATGAAATTTTTAATCTAGAAAAAGTGAATAATAATTTTTCATATTCTCACACTTCTTTCAGCATATTTATCATGGTTATTTATTTCAGTCATTTCAATTGACATGTAATATTCAACTCAGTGTTAAAGCATCATCACAAAAACACTAAAGGCAGTCAAGCAAATAAATAGACAGAAAGATTTATAAAAGAATTTTTTAAAATTTTTTTGTATAAAGATCTAAACATAAAAATGAAAACCAAAATCCCAGAATTTGATATCGTTAATAATAATTTCAAATCTCATTGAAATCAGTTAAAAAAAATTTACGGAAAAATGTAAAACAAATACGCAGAAAATGCCAAATAATAGAAATGCCAAAACAAAAATCGTCTAATAAATCACACATGGCTGAAAAAACAGTTGCTGGAAGAAATGAAAAGAAAAAAAAACTATATTTAACTACATGCTATCTGACAATTAATTTTCATGTTATTTAGTAATTTTAGTAATCATTTAGGCAATCGGATAATTGAAATGTTATAAACAACAAATACATCATCATCATCATCATCATCATCAACATCATCATCATCATTATCAACAGTATCATACAAAATCATACAAAAACTAAACAAGACTAAATATAGATGATAGAGAACGTGTTTGTGTGTGTTTGTGTGTGTTTGTGTATGAAGACAAGAGCCCTCAAATGCAACATTCATTTCACAGTGAAATATCTGCATACTAAAATTTTGACAGCATTCAAATTATTCTCTAACCCATTTCCTCTTTTTGCCATTTAAATTCCATTTGTATGGCAATTATGGCCCGTCATATAAATCATCAGTGTCATTCTTATTACAATTTGTTTGATTTCATGAATAAAACTTATCAAAAATCTATTTTAATTGAGAGCATTATTAAAGATCTTTTTTTAAGACATTTTTCAAGTTCCATCGTCAGAAACTTTCACTTTCACTTTCACTTTGGTGGCGGAAAACCAACTGAAAATCAATTGACTTTTCTCGTTTAATCATTGTCTTACCATTAGAAGATTTTTGCTGAGATCGAAATAAATGATGTATAAAAAATTGTAGATTCCCGTAATATGCTGTATGGTTTAAAACTATTCAAACAAGTCCTCGATGAAATTAAAATGAGCCAATTTTGATTACTTTAATTATGATAAGTTCAATGTTCTCTCAAGATTTGCTTTATGCTTATGAACAATTTATTTTTCTTTAATTTGTTTAGTTTAGTTTTTGATATAGAAATTTATACATTTATATGATTAATGCCAATAAGCTTGTCCATCTCTGATCAGATTAGATGAATTTCCTTTAATAATGCGTTGGCACATGCAAGCCATTTACTCTTAACATAATAATTGCCAGAGTTATGCGGACGACAGATATAAAGTTTATTGCACAATTCTATGGATTTCTAGTCTTATTCTAATGATTGTATGTTTGCATTCATATTTATGCTGAAGTTGATGCTGATGCTGATGCTGATGCTGATGCTGGTGCTTATGTTAAAGTGCTTATTATAGAAATGCATATTAAACTGACATTTAAAAGGCTGCCATTCATTTGTGCTAACAACTTGAGGCTACTTTCTAATTTCTTCTATAGAAATTTTCTAAACTAAATGAACGCACAAACGAGCAAACGAGCAAACGAGCAAACGAGCAAACGAACAAACGAACAAACGAGCAAACGAATAAATGAATAAATGGATGAACTAAGCAAACCAATAACTAACTCGTCATCTGATGAATGATACGCTTGACTTTTTTTATTTTTTTCTTTTTGTTTTTACTTTTGGTATTATTTTTTACTATATTAATATAGCGATAGCATATTTCTAATGACAACTGCAGCATCACTAACCAACTAACTAATCAACTAACTAACTAACTAACAAATTAAACATTCTGCCATTATGGCTTTTGTTGTTATTGTTTTTGTTGTTCATATGATATATATCATACGCTATTTATTGCATGGTATAATTTTTTGTTGTACGATTTAGCCATCTATATGAAATAAAATGAAATGAAATAAAATAAATATGCTACATAAACATGCGATCTCGTAATTTTAGCATACGAAATTAATTCCACTAATCAGAAAATAACACGCTTACTGGCATTTGAAAGATTTTCATATTCGGCAATTAATGATAGTAATGATAATGATCGTGATCGGTTATGGGGATGGTGATGGTGACACATTAAATATAACTTCTAACAGTAAAATTTATTTTAATAATAATTAAGTTGTTATAATCAAAAATTATTACTAAAATTATTTATTTTAAATGGCTCTAAATTCAAATGGCTAAAATCGAGATTTATTACAAATTGGATGAGTTGAGACAGAGGCTCCAATGAATAAATCAACATTCAATCAATTTGTAAAATTAATTATTATTATAAAATATAGGAATCTTTGGTAATTTTTAAGTCTCTCAAAGAATTTCAATTCTTAATTCAGTTGTCAATTCTCTTACATACAGAAAGTAACTTTCCATTGTTTTTCTATTTTCTTGCTTTTTTGCATCTCAATTTTAAATTCTTTTGAAAGTAGCTGAATAGTTTCATGGTTCCCTGATTTAGATGATAATAAATTTTAGTATCCTTTTTTTTTGGTTTTTTTTGGTTTTATATCAATCACAAAAATATCATAAAATTATGGCAACATTTTCAATTATCTGGATTTTTCATTTTCTATCTTTTACTTTACATGACAAAAATAAATATCCATAGAGTTCAGCAAATTTAATTCATTTGTTTGGCTGATTTGAGGCCGCCCTTAAAATCAACCCTTTTATGCAAAGTGTTTATTTTTTGTTTTATTCAATGAAATGCTGTAATAATTTGCGTACGTATACAAAATGTCACGCTATTATTGTAATTTAAATATTTCATATAAAATCTATTTCAGCCATTATAATATGTAAAACGTTAGATAGAGAAGAAGAGAAGAAGAAGAATGACTCGATGCCAATAGAAAAATGATATCATTAAAAATCATAATGTTCATCTTTCAAGCAGTTCGCAACCCTTAAGCGTAAATGATTGTTATTGCTTTGCTTTTATTCTTTTGAGCTAAATTTTTATTGTTATGATTAGTTAGTGTTAATAGTCTTTTAATTTTGTGTCCTATTTATGCCTCAAGTTACACTAAAATTTATAAAGTTTACAATTAGAATTCGTTTCTTACAACTCTCGTTAATTACGAATTATTTTTTTGAAATGTTTTTATATTTGCCTTTCACTCTGTCTAGTTGATATTTATTCTGATTTCCGAAATACTTTCTTGAAGTATAAACCTTACTAAAATCACTTTCTATTTTGTATTTTGTTACTGAAGATTACTAAATAGAAAGTTTGTAGAATTTCTGAATGTTCTATCTAAAAATTGCTTTAAAAAAAACTGCTACAAAATGGCTGTAAATCTATAACTAAAACTGGAATTAAATCGTTCGATTAATATGGACTTTGTTTTTATTACAAATTTAACTACATACACATGAATGTATTGTCGTAGTAGTGCAGGAAATCTCCAATAAAATGTCCATTTTTAAAATTATCTTAACAAAAGGCAAACTCTTTTACTTTTTGTTGCCGGTTTTCTACTCTTTCCTTCACTTGTAACTTTATACAATAAATGCGCTACCTGCTATTTCCCTTCACTTTTACATATTAAAAAAAAATTATAGCATGAAAGTAGAATAAAGTAAAGTAAAGTAAGGTAAAGTAACATAAAGAGAATTATGCAAATATATGATGAGCATACACTTAAATGAACGGCCGTTCGTTCGTCTGTCTATACTTGAGTAATTCTCAATGAAATATTTGCTAACGATTCTATTAACTTTTTATGAATTCTTTGTACTTGATTCATTTCGTCATTCAGTTTTATTTAGCCCTATTTTTTATTACACAATTTCACTTAACATTGATGCTGACGATGATGCTTCAAGTTACATAATCAAGGACACTATTACAATACATTGGGGTCAAAAATTTCCATACAGTTTCTTTTTGTTTTTTTTTTTTGTATTTTGTTTATTTTAGCGGGCCATTACAAATTGAAGGGCAGAATATAGATTTTATTTTCCAATACAGACACGAATACTGCAAGTTTTTTAGTTTCTCTTTTATATACATTTTGTATAGATTGAGCAAAAAACTGCATTGTAAAATCTTTAATTTAGATTTGCAAAATACTGGACCAATAATTATATATTAGAAAATTCGATGAAGAAACTTAATAGCGTTACATTTAATAGAGCATATTCAAAGACCTTCACGAGATATTTTCGGTACCAAAATCGCTTGTAGTTCGAATTATGAAACATACACTCTTCTCTAAAATAAGTTAGCATAGAAAATGCTTTTATGCTTTTTATATGCTTTTATAGGCTTCTTTTCCATTTAGAAGCTTCTAACAAGCTTAATCATATTTAATTATTGAATATAAATAAGTGCAGAATCATAAAAATTTATATGTGAATAATTTGCCAACATAAAAAATGAAGTTAAAAATATGCCTTTTTAACGATATCATTTAATTAGCCATGACTGTTTTATAAATAATTATGTTGGTTTTATAAAGATTAAATTTATTTCATACTTACTCTGTTGATCTCTTTCTTTCATTTTGATTTTTCATATGCCAATTTTTGGCATAACGAATTTTGTCATTCGAAATTGCCCTGTTAAATTACAACAACAACAGAAACAATAATAATAATAATAATAATAATAATAATAATAATAATAATCGCTTCAATTGTTAACATGATGATGGTGGTTATTAATTATAATTAAAATTGACAAAACGCAATAGAGATAGAAAAACATGGTATGACAGGGATAGAGAGAGAGACAAGAGAGAGAGGGAGAAAGAGAAAACCAGTGAGATAGAAGTCGAGGGAAAGATTTATTTTTCATTTTTTTTAGAGTTCAAGGGTTGAGTTCGATTTTTTTTTAAATCATGTTATCCTGCATTAAGGTTTGTGTGTGTGTGTGTGTGTAGAATATACATATGTGTATGTAATAATACATTGTACTGGGTCAGGGTATGGCAAGGGCGCAAATATAACACAAAGTGTAAAGTGTCTACGCTGATTTTTCTCATGTCAATCGTAATTTCATTTATTGCTTTGTATTCCACTTATTGTCAATTTGTTGTTTTTATTGTTGTTTTTCGCCTCCTTTTCATTCTACTACTATCGTTTGCCGAATTTAAAAAAAAAGAAAAAAAAAAGAAAAAACAAAATGAAAGGATTCAGATTACTAAAACAACAATAAAATTGCCACAGAATTATAATAATGATTATCATTAATAACATCATTATTAAAATTATTATAATTATTATAATTAACAATATCATTATGGTTGGATGGATGATGATTCTAATTCTAAAAGTATATTATAAAAGACGAGGTTACACAAACACACTCATTTGTTCACATATACGTACGTATGTATGTATGTATGTATGTATGTATGTATACATGTATGTGTATAAATGTGTATGTGTTTCTGTGGAGAAAGAAAAAAGGAAGCCGGCTCGTTCGCTTTTGTTTTTTTATTTTATTTTCTTGTTTATATTCTTTTTCTTTCTGCTACTTTTTCTTTTATTATACATATGACACACACACACACACACACAACACAAAAATTTATATATATATATATATATATATATATATATATCACCCCAAAAAAATCAAAATAAATCAAAGCCAACTGAATTAGAATAGAGTAAAATAAATAGTGGTAAAAGACGAAGAAGAAGCAGAAGAAGAATGAACAAAAAAAATAACACTTAAGAGTAAAAAATTAATATGACTCAACTTCGTCAACGTCATCGTCGACGTTATCATCAACGTCAACGTTCATCATTTTTCAAATTTTTAAGTTGCTTGAGCTCTATCTCCATTCAAAATTCCAACAAAAATATTGATATGTGTGTCCGTCTGTTTGCATTGCCTTTTGCATATATTTGTGTGTTTGGGTGTATGCTGGAATATCTAGAAATATAGAAAATAATTAAGGGGTTAATTTCATGCTGAACTTTTGTACGAACAGCAATGTCTTCACATTAAGCTTCAATTTCATTTTTCTTGAATTTTCATATAAAAAAAAGGAAAAACACAAAAATTTATATCAGATTTTTACCATCACCCATCAAAGGAAAATTAAGTTCATTAGATAATGTGTAACTTGTTTTGTGATGTACATTTTAAAATTTATAATAAGTCGTAGAATCATAAAAGTAATAGTAATAATCAATTTTTAAGCTGACACGCCCACGCAACAGGCCAATATATTTATCATAAATACCAGCTAAAAGTTTGGAATAGCAACTCCAAAGTTTTCAAAACCCTCTGCAATATGCAGGGATGCGCTTTCCACCTTCCAATATTTGCATATTTTTGAGCAGCATTAAATTTTGAATTGATCAAAATCATGTAAGTCAGTGTCCGTGCCTGTGTCCGTGTGACCCTTCTAAACTCTTCAATGGACGATGTACCTCTCTCTGGACTTGATCCAACCTGAGTTCAATTTTCTTAGCTTTCTTTAATAATAATTGTCAAAAAAATTAAGAGCCGCTTAATGCATGATTTTAGTAGGTCCCAAATTTTCTGTTAAAGTATTGCACAAAAATGCCTCAAGTTCATCTTTAATAAAAAAAGTTTAAGCAAGCACTCAATATTCAGCATTAGTCAAAGCAAATTTTTCTACTTGTTATTGTTTTTAGTTTTTTATTTATATTAGGGCAGTACCGTTCTCTGCTTTTTTCTACTCTTTCCCTTTTTTATTTATACTTTGTTTTTATTATATTTGAATATTATATTTTATAATATATTTTGATTTGTTTAGTCCGCCATGTGCTGGTTCGCTAATTACATCCTTCCATTGTTTGTGCATACGATTTATATGGAATACGGAATGGATTGGTATAAGAAAAATTTCGGTAATTGAAAATGTCAGAAATATGTCATTAGCTCAATTATGTTTTCTTAGGATTTATACACTTTTTTGTTTCCTGTCTTTTTGATTATTGTTATTTTTACATATATTTTTGGAGTTTTAATCTTTAATAAACACTTTTTCATTTACCAGACTAGAAGGCTCCGCATATTGCAAGAAAAATAAATAAATAAAATATATCTACATTTTTCCAAATTTTTTTTTCGTTTTTCATTTTACAAAAATACACCGAATATAAATTTCATGTACTTTAAATTTTGCTTTAAAGTACTTTCACAACTTTCACATGGGTGAACCACAGAACTCTCAAGCCACTCAAAAAATATAGTCCTGATCGTCGTAATGATAAAAGACTGGAAAATAAAATTCTGTAAGGTAGATAAGGCTGTTGGACTTCAACTGAGCATTCACTTGGTTTTGCACATAAACATTTAGGCCTAAAAAATGCCGCAGGATAAGCCTAAGTGGCATCTGAGGCTATTAGAAGGTCGAAAATCCGTCGGTTATTTTGTTATATTTTGCATTCCCGTATTTGCAGCATAAGTTTCATTTTTCGGTTATGGATTCTTAGGAGTCTTTAAGCAAAATATACTTGAAATTATCAAATCTACTGAGTTTAGGAATTAAGAAACTTGTTCAGGATTTAGTAAACACTTGCGTTTGTGTTCAACTTCCATATAATTACGCGACACTAAATGGTTGGTTCCAAGTTAGAAATTGTCTCTATAATTAGTTTATTACAGTAGACAATACATAAAAAAAAAGTGTAAATACAATTCAAGGATTCCTCGAAAACGAATGTCCTTGCACTAAATATTTCCTTGCATACATTTAGCAATTGTCAAAATCATTAAAAATCACCGTGAAAATCTGTGCTCATTTTAAAATCTGTTTTTAATCAAACAAGAAAATAGATTACGAAAATAAAGCATAACAAATTAGTCCTTTAACCCTTTACTTGTTCTTTAATATTCACTCTTCACTAACATGATACGAAGGTTGCGGGTTCATCAACCCTTTCGTTGGCGGATTCCAATGCTCTTAAATAAAGTGTTTCTTTTTGGGAAATTATTTTGGGAAAATCCAAAAATGATTTAAAATAGAATGTCCTTTTTAGAAGCGGTAAAATTAGATCGAAACAATAAAATTGCCCGCTGTGTGTTTACAAATATAATTTTATGACAATAAAAATACTTTGAAAGCGTAAAATGATCACTTAATGTGATCGTAAAAGGTAAAACGCGAATTGTACCATGTGAATCATGAATTCAACGGGAAAATTACTCAACAACTGTTAAAATGTTACAGATTAAAATCTGTCCTTGTTGTTGTTGCTGTTAAAAGGCCTTTTAAATGTAATAAACCTGTTAAAAAAAAGTGGAAAAAGGATCTTTCAGTAAAACAGATAACAACAAAATGGAGGAACCGATGAAAATGATGGAAATATATATAAAAAAGTATTGTCATTTTACGTTCTGATTTTTGTACTTTTCTTATAGTTTTTGACCATACTTTGAAACTCTTCAATCTACTGGCAAATTTTGTAAACATAAATTTTCTGAAAAGACAACTAGAAATTTATTCAACGTACGCACCTGTCATGATTGGCCGCGCCGCTTGTTCACGGTTAAGTACAAGAAGAATGTTTAACAACGATCTTTCAGTTGACTTAAGTACGCTGTCTTGAATTCCCAAACCTTATTAAAGACCAAACTTTCAAAATTAGATAACAAATTGGAGCCAATATTTAATCTTATTAAAGGAATTGCCCAACTTGATGTGACATCGGCGCTTATTTTAAAACCCTCAAGACAGTTTTTAGTACAGTGCAGTGAGTGTTTTACATGTATACCTGCCGTGAAGGCTTAACTGCATGGTACACAAACATAGTTGATAGTCATGTCACGCATGGTGCATGCTACCGTCACGACTAGCTTCCAATTTAAAGCCTGTATTTCACCTTATATGCATGGCTTAATCTTTGGCATCTAGATTGCGAGTCTTCCCATTACTCTTTGGCTTAGTTTGGTTAGCACAATAAGCCTACCTAGCTACCCATTTTATTCGGGAAATGGGACCCTGCATGGCAAGCATATATATGTTTGAACGAGCTACGCCCGCGATATGGGCACCGTAGCCCCCACGAAGTCAACTTCATTATCACCACGATGAGCTTTATTAAAACTGGTGATCTCGGGATACCAAATTAAAACCGATCTCGTGACTCATGACGCCCCCTGATGGTAATGGAAAACCAACGACCATCTCATGAGCCACTCCCAGTTGAGCAGTTGCTTCTCGAGACTGTTTGCCCCAGTTTTTAGTACAGGCCTCTATGATCATTTAAGAATCAATGGGTTAATATTGTAGATTTTCAAATAAACTATTCCTCTGCCATGTCAGCACAAAAGCCGCCAGCAATACCGAGAATAATATGATACCAACTCAATTCTTCAATTCTTGAATCGAATGGCGTGAAACTTATACAATATCAAAACTTGATACCTAAATCTACTCCTAATTAAGCAATTGATAGAGAATGGTGATCTTCAAGAAAATCCAGACAAACAGTTAGGTTTGATTATACAAATGCAAACTTTGATCTTTAAGTATCACATTAGAGAATTTTGGTAAAATATTTTGATAAAATGAGTTCAAAACAACAGAAGAAACTTAAGTGAATATTGCGAAGGAGAGATTGACTACTTCGAATTTTAATTTCGGCGCTAATGTTGCTCTTAATGACAAATGCAGTAACATTTGCGTCCCAATCTAAAATATTCATTTAATTTCTTGGAACATTTGGGCTAAGTTTGTAGAAGAAAGTTAAAAATGGACGAGTTTATTGATCGTTAATCACACATTTGTCCTCGCTATTGCATCATCTTCATTTTCATCTTCATCTTCTTGTTCTTCTTCTTATTATTATTATTGTTGTTGTTATTGTTTATTGTTGTTGTTTATTGTAGTTGTTGTTATAATTCGTGTTTAATACAATATGGTTTGGTTTGGTGTAACGAATCCATCATAATGCTTTAAATTCAATTAATTATCTGCTTGAGATTCTCTTTGGTGTTCTCTTTTTTCTTTTCTTTTTGGTAAATTTATTATTTAACTAATTTTCTAAGTTCAATGTCTGGACATTGTAGAACAATGCCAGATAATTCATCTAAATATTATGTAGGCCTACCAAAAAAAAAAACATACAAAAGAAAAGATGTACAATAAGAAAAGAAGAAAATAGAAAATTAAAAATGGAATAGAATGAAATTAAAATGAAAGCACAATCATGCACAATTATAATTATACACGCATCGGTAACTATTAATGGCATCAATTAATTTGATAAAAATTAATAAATTAATATGAGAGAAGAAGGGAAAAGTAAAAAGAATGAGAGAATGAGAGAGAGAGAGATAGACAAAAGGAAAACAAGCAAGAAGAACGCCAACTCATAACTCACTACTTTTTTATATGATAAATCTATTCCATTGAACTGTTACATGTCTATATAAGTAACATACATACATACATACATACATACATACATACATTTATATATATTGAATTTTATCATCATTATCATTATAGATATTATAATGATTATTATCTTTATGAAAGAGTGCATTCTTTCCCATAATAATCACATACACGTACTTGGGCAACAACATGTCCACGGCTATAGCAACATAAGTTTTATATAATACAACAAAAACAACAAATAGTAACAAATAATAACAATAATAATAATAATGATAATGCTTATATTTTATACCTGTTATTCCCTTTATATTGTTAGTTGATATTGTGATAGAGTCAATTTTATGAAATTTTCTGAAGAAAAAAAAAATAACTGAAAGAAAACAATGACGCTGATGATGGTAACATCATGTTGCTCATCAGTTATTATATTGATATATATAGAGATAGATAGATGTATTGCCATGTAATATATTGCATCGCTATTACTTTTATACACTTCTCTAATTGGCAGAATAATTTCTTGTAACAGATTAAGCGGGTATTTGTAATAACCAGAAAAATATAGCGAAGAATCATATTTTGCTAAGCCGATCTGTCTATCTCTCTAAAAGATATCTATCTATAAAATTTTCTTATTAAATTACAAATTGAAATATTCCAAATGCCAGAGTTAAATGTTATATGCGCATCCAAATTAATGATCATTTTTTATGTAGAAACTTAGTTTTTTAAAAAGTTTCTATATAAAAAAATTCTCAAATTCCTTAGAAATTGTAATATTTTAAAATTTTAATTATATGTTTATTTATATGCAAAATTTAGACCAGATTGAACCTTTGCTTGGACCTTTTGTTTTATCCTTTACTGTGGTCTTGGCTTCATCTTTTCAAAAATTGATTTTTTTTAATTCATTGAGAATTTTTCATTGTATTAAGGAAAATATCTAGGTTTTAGGGTACTTAAAAGTCGACCACAGTCAATTGTAATAATTTTATATGATTTTGCAAAATTATCGGCTCTAAAATGAATTTATGAAAGATTTCTTTCTTTTTTGTGTGATATATCGTAAAGTCTATATTTCTTATAAAAGCCTAAACTCCTTCATCATCATCATCATCATCGTCATAGGCACCATCATTATTATCATCAATATCGTCATTATCGTCAGATTCTGCATTAATTTTATATTGTACTTTACTTGTCTGTTTGTTAAGTTGAT
The DNA here is from genome assembly GCA_023089585.1 of Melophagus ovinus. Lineage (NCBI taxonomy): Eukaryota > Metazoa > Arthropoda > Insecta > Diptera > Hippoboscidae > Melophagus > Melophagus ovinus. The sequence continues at coordinate 10,942,889 of JAKKIB010000178.1, forward strand.
GGCAGTTTTTGCCGTCACTTGAGGTGTCATTTTATATATTCATATACAGACATACATACATGCAAACATACATACATACATACAAATACATGTCTACATATATATTTATATATGAATATATAGATTCAAATGAAAATCCATTTAAATTCTCATCTTGCGAATTGCATCATAAACGTTGCATGCCTTTAATTGCCTTCTCATCGCGCAAAATAAAAGTTAACTGTGCTTGGTGCGTTCAAATGGCCAAATCAAGTTAACTTCGACGATTCCCTTTAAATTTTCACCATTCTTAGGCGGCATTTAATTTAACACAAAATTCTTAGGATAACCTGACGGAGTGTAATCATTTGTTTAATAGCTGTCATATAAATAAATATAATACACAAAAAATAAATAAAAACAAAAAAACCAAAAACCAAAAAACAAAAATCAAAGTAAAATGAATCTAAAATGAAATCAAAATCAAATTTATAATAAATTTTTATAGAAGGAAGAATGCGAAGTAAATAATGCCATAAACAGAGCAAGAGTTGTCATGAGTTAGCTTTTTATGATTTCTCTTTTTTTTTTTTTGCTCACTTTATTTCTTATCTTTTTGTATGCTAAAAATTGTAAAATGCTCTCTAAAAATTTTATAAATATTTTGAAAAATATAATATAATTGGCGCCTCATATAATGCCTTAAAAATTCTAATGGAGTCATGTTGCCAACAAAAGTTATTTTGCAATTTTCTCTTTGGCCATTTCTTTTAATATTTTATCAATAATTCTATCAATTATATCGTTAAATGAATTTCTTATATTTCATATTATGAATTATCTAAAAGTAATGGCGATATAATGCATTAAGAAATCGGGAGAGACAACTTAGTTCAGCATAAGACAAATGTAAATTATGATATCAAAAAAATGGAACATATAGGCAGGACAGACATCCTTTAGAAGTCTAGATGATTTGGAAAAAAATTAATAGTTGATATGTGAATAAGATTAACGATTACGACAAATGAAGAAATCAAATATCAAAGTGTAAACAAAAACTTTAATAATTTAACGCAATTTAAAAATGATATTGCCATATTTTCAAGATGAATAGACAGACGCGTGGGCAGAAATTGGTCTAAATTGTTAGAAACTGAATGTTCAGAATATACAAGATACATATCGAAAAGTTATTTTTATGTAACTATATAAAAGATCTTTAAATTTCCAAGTTTCCAAGTTTCTCAAAAACTGTTAAAAAGAAAATGTTTCTGCAAAACGCCATCAAGAATTAGCTCCAAAATACAATCACAAATAATATTTTTTATTAAGTGTTTCAAAATGTTTGATAAAAATAATTATGCCCATTTTATGCTTTATGTCAAAGTATAAATTGAAAATAAATTTTCAAAACAAAAAAAAAAAACAAGAAGGAAAAACAATTGAAGAGCGGATTATGGAGAGGAAAAAAAGGTATGAAAACAAAAACTCCAAAACACTTGTTGTCACAAAATTGAATAAAACCATTGAAAAGGACAATGTCAACAACAGAATAGAAATAAAAAACAACAATAATAACAATGACAATGACCAAAAGTATGTTTAAACAATTTCAGGTCCATTCAAAAAGTGTACCCAAACAAAATGAGATGAATTTTTCATTTTTTCATTTTATTTATTTTTTGATTTTCCTTTTTTGTGATGTCACAAAATATAACTTATCTTATATGGTTGTCTATGTGATGTCAAGTGTAATGACATATGTACATAAAATGTACACACACACACACACACACACACACACTTAACTGAACTGACAAGTTTAAAGTCACCTCAAATGTACTTGAAATGTTGTCGAGAGAAATGAACAGAAAACGCACAAAGAAATCAACAAGAATTTCATTTATTGTAAATTTTCTTCTTGAAGTTGTTGTTGCGTTCGTGTTATTTTATAGTTCTAAGTGTTTGGCTTGATGACAATGACATTCATTTTTTTTTCTTGTTTAATCTTGATTGTTTTGTTATTGCTTTCTTTTGAAAAAAATAGTCTTAAATTAAATAAAAACCAAAAACAAAAAGGAGTAGAAAAAACATTAAAGATCAACAATTGTCGGCTCTTTATTTTAAAGGTAAAGAGTAGTTGTCAAAAAAAAAAAAATAAATAAAGAAATAATTGTTTTTTTTAAATCGATTTATCTACACCAACACATGTAAAAAGTGTTCTAAGTTAAAGTTACCATAAAACCATAAATGTAATGCATTTTATTCCCTTAAGCAAAATTTTTAACGGATCATTGAAAGTTATTTAAGAGAAATGAAATTAGATTTGTTTGTTAATCATAAATTGATTTTATCAAAATCTAATTGTCTATCTAATTTGTCTAATTGTCCTTTTCTTCCCTCACTTGAGAATGTAACTTGCCTTTTCAATAAGGCCTTTTTTTTCTTATAAAATTTAAGCCATCAGTTACAAAGTACGTTGCAAATCTTTGAACTTTTTTCGTGAGCATTTCAAAGAATAGCAAATTAAGGCCAACAAAAATTTGGAAAATATTTTCAATGAGCCCCGCCTATCACTAATGAACTAAACTAATTCAAACCATTTTATAAAGTTTTTGTAATTTGTTGTTTTCTTAGTTAAGTGACACCCATATTTCTTAATCGCATATCATTTTCAAGTTGCTGAATATTTGAGCTTTCACCTAAATTATAAACCATTTCAAATCACTGTACATCTTAACAACAGAATTACTTGGACCGTTCTTTCTAGTTTTTGTTTACAAAGAAAAAAAGAAAGATGAAGAAGAAGCTGAAGCTGAAGTCTTCAATACCAACATGACAATGGATTTGATATATTCAATTATTCAAGAGTTCATTTGTCTTTCCTTTTTTTCCTTAAGTTGAGAATAATTGTTGACGCATTAATGACCGAATGAATGGACAAACAAAGTTTCTTGAGGTAATTCCATTCATCCATATAATTCTGTATAATTCTATAATGTAATTATTAATATTACATTATTTATTTATTTTTTATTTGTTCCGTCTAAATATGATTGAAATTGTTCACATAGAAATAATACTTGAAAAATTCTCTTATTGGGCCCATAAGATATTTTTTTGATTAATTAAAGTGATCGCTTTTTTTTTGGTTTTTGTTTTTCTTTTTCTGTGTTTATGTGTTTTTTTCTCTCTTTGATTTGTTAAAGAATTATTTATTGTTGCTCTTCAAAAGACAATAATTGTAAAAAGTTAATGATTGTAATTTATTGTACAACAATAAAATTTCATTTAATATGAAATTTTACAAAATCTTAGAAATAATGATGTCTCTAAGTATTAGATTGTTCGAAAAGTAATGTGAAGGAAATTAAATGAGTTGATATATAACAAATTGTGTTAGATATTTCTTATGGAAAAGTGACTTTTTGATTCGCAGGCATTTCGATGAGTGCGTGCCCCCAGAAAATGTTACGCTAAACAAGTCATATCAAATTGATTTGACTTAGTAGAAAGTGGTTTGTTTAATGGATAAATTTATTCAATGAATTCATCAAAATGTTTTAGTTTACTCTAAAATACTACACCGAAGTTCTTTATGAATTAAAATTGAATTAGAAAAAATGGTCTTAAAATGGTGTACTCTAATATTCAGATTATTGTAATAATTAGAAAATTTCCAAATTCCCATATAAGTTTTTTATATTTTTTTGAAACTCTTTAAGATCATGAATAGCTTACGAATTTTCGATTTTCTGGTTATACATCACCAAACTCGTTCTTAATTTCTTAGCTATTTATTCTGCTCTTTAATCGACCCCCTTAGTAGATGAGATTGATGAAATTATTTAGGTAATAATAATAACAACAATGAGTTGGAATAATTTATATTGTACGGCAAATGGCAGTTTGAATTTTCTACTTCTCTCTGCCTCGCTAGCTTTTTTTCTTCTTCGTTGTGTATTGGTATATTTTTAATTATAATCTAATGAATCATCATTTCTTGAAATCATACTTCATTCATTCAAAAATAATCCAAAAATACGACATGTCTCGGCATTCTGTCTAATCATCATTTAATAAAATATATTTCCACACAAAACTGATGACATTTGTTAATATTATTATTCTTATTCTTATTCTTATTATTCTTATTATTCTATTATTGTTATTATTGTTATTATTATTATTACCATTCCTTCCTATTTCTGTTACTATTTTCATTGTTATTAGTATTCTTATTACGAAAATATTTCGGTAGTTACAATTTCACATTTGTGCCGAGATTTCTCTCTTCCTTTTTGCTTTTACATTACCATCTTAATTTCTTTTCCATCTCAATTCTATTCCTGTTTTCCGTTGGAAAAATGAAACAACAAAACAAAAAACAAATAACATAAAAAATCATATTCACGCAATTGTGACATTAATCAATCATCAACAATTTTGCTATATGTTTTTCTGTTCCATATTTATTTTTGCTTTTTTTCTTCTTGTTTTTTGTAACTTAGACAGTTCAATATTTTGCGTCATTTGGCATTCAATTGTAATATGCCTTATTACATTTTTGATTAAACGTCATCTTTAAGAATGCAAACAAACAAAAATTTTGTAATATTTTATCAAGAAATGAAAAGTAAGGAATGTGATATAATTAGATATCTTAGTTGCTGGCTTATTAAAAATGAAAGCCCCAGAAAAGAAATCAGTAAAAAATCACTCCGATAAATATTAATTTTAAAGGCAAGAGTCTCAGCTCATACAACTCAGCTAGACTAAGGAGAATAAGGAGTCCTAAGTTTTAGGAAATATGGCTAGGCAATGGACGTATCATGGATATTATTTTGGTGGGAGAAGAGCGCTAGGCATTTTTATTAGATTCAATATTTAAAGTTGAATTTCTTGCGAATTTTAATGATTATATTGAAAAGCAAATGGGTGCCAAAACTAAGAAATAGCAAGACTTGCTGCAATATCTTAAAGGAACATCCGATAAAAAGGCCTTTCGAAATGCCAAAGAGATGCTATACAATATTTAAATCCCTTAGCCATTTTAGTGTAGTCAAACGGGTACTGCTAGAATTTTGTATAAAAATTTTTTGATCTAAAATAATCTCACTTTAGAGATTCTCACTGCGCTCTGAAGCCTTAATTACAGTCTTTAACTTTAAGATCAAATTATAGTTAAAATAAATAGTTCTATCAAAATTCTTGCTATAACATAATACATTTTTGAAAGTCAACCAAATTTATTGTTATTTTAAAGCTACATGAAATGATCAACTTTTTAAGTTACCGTTAATGATTTTTTAAATTTTAAGTGCACATTTTTCTTTTTTTTTTTGCCTTCAAATTAATTAAAATGTTATTTATAAAAGTCTATCAATTAGATATTTTATTGATGATCAATAAAAATAGCCGCCATGATTGATTTTTTTATAACAAATCACTTTGTATCGGTTCATACTTTATCCATATTATACAAATTCATTTCACTTCACTTCATTTCATTTTATTCCATTATGGTTATGAAAGGATGAAAGGTGCGTCTTGTCCACTTTTCTTTCCTTTTAAGAAAATCAAAAAAAGAAAAAAACAAAAAGATAGGAAAATAATTTTGCACATTGACTCATCATAATTTTATTTTTGCTTCTCTTTTTTTTTGTTGTATTCTTACGTTTTATTGTTATAGTTATTGCTGTTACATATATAAATATAAAAAAAATATACATAAAACGTGTAAAGTGGTTTTTAACAAATTCCATAAAAAATTGTTTATGAAAAATTTGTCAATCATTGTTATGATAACAACAATAACAATAACAATAACAATAACAATAACAATAACAATAACAATGAAATCCATTTAAGTGAAAGCAAAAAGTAAAAAATTGTATGTGTAAACATGAATGTTAGCATTTGTGGCTGGACAGCAGCAACATCAGTAATATGCGACAACATCCATTAGAGTGTCTGCGACAATCAATGTGATTGACAAGTAATGACAAGTACATTCACTATATGACACGAGCATATTTTCATATGCCATGACGCCCTGTCCATTATTTTGCACCTCTCATTTTTCCCCTCCTTCTTCTCTTTCCTTCTTCCATATTTTTTTTCTTTTTAAAATTCCATTATAAATTCCATTATAATTTGATCGCTGCCATTGTCAAAAGATTAGATCACATAATTACATTTTTTATTTTACCAGTAATGGTTTTGTGAAGGTCATTTAAATCGAGCAATTTCATCATTTTAAAAAAGTATTCTCCTTTTTTTTTTTTTGTAAAAATTATTTTTAAATGATTTAACTAATTACAAGTTTCATGATAAGAAAATGTGCCCAAACCTTGTCACCTGTCATTGTCAAATATCATTTCGAAATCACATTGTATGAAGTTACATTTGACTTGGATATTTTGACTTGAAGTAATTTAAATTGCTTCATACATTTATGACACTTAAGAAAAGAAAAATTCAATTTAAGTCCATTCGCTTGCTATTTTTGCTTCTCTTAGCAATATTGCTTTACATTCTTCTAAATAATTAATTAATATATTTACTTTTTTAAGAAATAAGTTGTCCATGAAATATTTCATTTTATTTATGTAATCAGCTGCTTTCTCTTCACTTTCTTTCACTTTTTACTTCTCCATTGAAAAACTTAAATTAAATATGCAAGTAATATGATTTAAATCTGTATATCTTTGAAATTGATTACTTTTCATTGGCCTTACTAGAATTATTCTTTACTAAGAGTTTCATTAGTATAGTAGAAATTCTTTATCTTACTTTCTCTTACAAGATGCGCACCACGAATCTAGAAATATAATAAACCAAATTAGATGTTGGTCCTTTATGCTGGCTTCTGATAAAAACTGGTATTATATGAATTTAGTATTGTGCCTTTAATATACCAATAATTATGAAAAACACCCTAAAATATGGGCCAGATAAATACGGGAAAAGTTGCTGCTTCTTTAATTTTTGAATGTTAAGTCAATTTTGTTATTCAAAATGACAAATTACCTTATGGGATTTTGGATTTCAAATTATTTATATTAATTCATTATTGAACTGTTTCTGTAAAATATTCAAAATTTTATAGCATACTTACAAGTTACTTTGAATTTGGTACGGTGGTAGAGTTTAGAAATTGTTCTTTTTCTCAAATAATTTACGCTAGTTTACGAAGAAGAGAAAGTTGCGACCACAATAATTAAATTTTATTAATTATTTCATATTTCTTCTCATAATAAGTAAGAGCAAAAATTTCAAAATTAAAAAGAAAAAAAAACAAAAAAAATATATAACCAAAAGGTGGCAGAAAGTAAAGGGCTTTGATTTTTTTTCTAGCTCATTAGTTAGAATTGACATTAATTGATTGGTTCTTTATTGTTGAATTCTGAACGCCCCCCAAGAACCATCAACATAACACAGTTATGCAATTATGAAATATATAAAAAAAATAATTACGCAGAGAAAGAAATAATTAAGAGAGGGAGAGTGAGAGAATGTGAGATAGAGAAAGGTAGAATATGTATAATAAAATGAATAAGCCTAGAATAAGGATACTTTAGTTCACCTTATTTTCAGGCTGCTTCTATTTTTTTTTTATCTCTTTTACTTTTGCCTCTTTAAGGTTTTGTTTTCATATTTTTATGACTCCTTGTTAACTTTTTTTAACTAATTAAAAAGTTTACCTTTTTGCAAAAATTTCTGCACTTTTTTTTCAATATTTTGCAGAGAGTAAATATGAAAAAATAAAATGGGTGTACAACAAAAATTTAGCTAAAGTCGAATATAATTTAGGTACATGCCGCTCAGATCTCAGAATTTTATTTGAGGGTCATGTCTATTTTAATTTTTATCATATCGAATTTATTTTGTAATGTTATCATACAACAACAATATATCCAAAAATATTTTCAAAGTTTTGATACTACTACAGCGCCCTCAAAGTTTGGGATATTTATCATAGCCCGAGGTATATAACACCTAAAGTATGCTACATAATTTACAGTGGAGTCTCTATCGGGCATGGCTTTAAAGGCCTTATTGCATTTTTATGCAGAATTGCTATTTTAACGAGATGGCAGGGTTTATCCAAAGGGCCTTATCAGTTTATAGAATATGCCATAATCCAAAGTTGTCTTTTAAGGAGAATGGCGTTCTTGATCTATTAAAAGATGATATTTTCGTGGCATAAAGTTGACTTTTCACTTTAATGATTCATCGTGAAAGCAAAAGTATTGATCATTAATAAACAAGTACCCTTCCCATTGAGGTCATGCGATGTGAACTGATAGCTGGGTCCCCTTTTTATACGGTACAACGATTTCTAGAAAAAATCTACAAAATTCTACGAAGCAAAAGTTTTTTTTTATATGTCCCTTTAGGAAATTAGGAATTTTATACGGACCCACTGAAACATTTTTAGTTAAATTCATGGCTGGTGGAGAAACGTGAGTTCTTATAAGAAATATTAACCAATAAAAAAAAAATAAAAAGGAAAAAGTAAAATGCAGAGAAATAAAAGTTACAAACTTTTATGTGCAACTGATCAAAAAAATGAGCTAAACAAAAGAAACAGCAAAAATTTTAATAAAAGCAAATTAATAAGTTGTTTTTTATGTGTTGTTGTTGTTGATTAGTTGTTTAGTTTCTGATTGAATAAATGAATAACTGAATGATTGAATGAATGAATAACTGAATGAATTAACCGCCAGTTATAAGCATGTTCAATATGGCGTAAAATTTAGAATTTAGAATTTAGCATGAATGGTCACAAACAAAGTAGTTTTATTTGGTGTTGCATATAAAAACTAATAGCACAAATGTTCAACAACAACAATAACAATTATTATTATTATTAGGAATTGTGATGTGTTGCTTTGTTGATGCCAACTAAACTATTTTATATTGCGCGTTGCGGTGCCATGTTGTTCGATGCTCTGCACTTTACTGGAAATGTTGTCGGCCGCATTTCGCATTGTAAATTTTGCATAAGGTAAAATAAAGTTGAAGTAAAGAAGCAAAGCAAAAGCATAACAAAAGCAACAATAACAAAACATCAGAAAAATATCAGAAAACATTTTTAAAGGAGTAAACGCCTACACTTGCAACGCCTTCTGTTTTGCTTCACATTTTATTTATTATATTTTGCTTTTACTTTAAACGTTAATGCATACATAGACACACACACATGTATATATAAAAAGATGTACTGTTGTTCATTTAATATACAATCTCACAACAACAATAACAGAACAGCAACAGAATAAGCAAAGAAAAGCTACCGTTTGAATGGATGCAGAAACAGTTTTGGCAAGCTGACCGGTTGTTATGGCATTAGAAGCGCTTTATATAGCGCAGCAATAGCAAGAACAACAACAACAACAGTTACAACTATTTTAACTCTCATAGACATTACCGGCCAGCCAAAGGCATTACCAACAACAACAACAACAACAGTAGCAAAAGCAACAGCATAAGCACTAGCAACAATAACAATGAATTCTAAAGTGCCGAGCTCGTTCATTGCCTTTTTATTTTATTCTCTAATCTCATGTTTTCAGTTAGCGAAAGGCAAAGAAAACAGAAAACAAAACCAAGGAAAGAGAAATAGAAAAAAGAGAGAAACAAAGAAATCTGTAAGAAATAGAGTTTAAGGTAAAAATTGAAAAAGAAATCAAAAATAAGTTGAACAAAAAATCTCATAAAGAACAATAAGTGCCTGCCTCATTAAAATACGAGACATTTCAACTAAATATTTATTGTTTTTGTTGTTGTTGTTGTACTTGTACTTGTACTAAAGTATGAACAATTTTTGTACCTTGGACCCTAAAATAATGCACGCCATGTACTTTCGTGGTATTTAAATGGAAAGAAAAAAACAAACAAGAAGCCAGATTCCAACAAGACGGAAGAGCAAAGTTTCAAGGTGTTTTTTATTTGCATTTATGGAGAAAAAAAATTTACATAATTTTTCAGTTATAATTGCATCTGTGTTTAGTTGAAAGATGTAAAACAATAACAATTCAAACAAGTTGACCAGTTGTGTTTTGGATGCGTAAAGAAATTATGAAATCTCTCTGCAAGAAGCCAAAGAAAAAAAAACGATGAAACACTTGTTCGCCAAATGTCTCATCATATAAAAAAGAGCAAAAAAAAAAGCAAGAAAATAAAAAGAAAAACAATAAGAATAAGAAGATGATGATGAAGATGAAGAAGGGAGAAGCAGAAGTGGAAAAGTAATAAGATCGTAATTCACGTGAGCTCAAACTTCAAAGGTCGCAGTGGTCGCATAATTTTCTTCAAATGTGTTATCAGATTTCCGCTTCTTTTCTTCCCCTTTCTCAACTTTTCTTTTTTTTTGGTTTTGCTGTATATTTTTGTATACTTCTTATCTATCATTTTCTTCTTCTTGAATTCTTATATTGTGGCATTATGTAATGTTGTGCTGTGTTACATTCAATTGTGTTAAATTGTGTACAAAAAAGGAAAACAAAAAGGTGAATGCGTGAGCGCATTCTAATTATTGGCAGCATCTGCTTTTTCTTAGTTATTCTTCTTGTTCTTCTTTTTCTTCTTCTTCTTCTTCTTCTTCTTCTTGTTGTTGTTGTTGTTTGTTAATAATTTAGTCTTATTACCAGATTAAACTTTAATATCATAATTTTAAGGAAAATGTAAAATAATGTTATTTTTGGTGCCGGCTACTACTACTGCTGCTGCTGCTGTTTCTGCTGCTGCTAATTTGTAGTTTATATTTTTTATGGCCTTTTTCCTTTATAGCATTTTTTTCCTTTGTGTATTTTCTGATTTTCCAATGATTTTTTTTTGTCTTAATTCTTCTATCTAATTACAAATTACAATTATTATTCACATTAATTGTTGAGTGTTAAGCAACATCGATTTTTTTCATTCTACTCAATTCAGTTCAATTCAATTCAGTTTAATTTACTACTAAATTCAATTATTTCCTTAATATTTACATATTAAATATTAGATCATTCGAAAAGCCATACCTCCTTTTTTTTTCTTGCCAAACTATTTCACTATAAAAGAAGCAAAATGTATGCCCGATATCATTTAGGGAAGTCAAATTGAATCACTGGTGAGTAGCAAAACTAATTTTAATTTACAAAATTGCGATGCAATGTTTTTCTGATCTTGAACTTCTTCAGGCCTGGCAAAATCAATTAAGGTCTTGTAAAACCACAATCAAAGCATTAATTGAAGCAATGCCAACAAATATCATCTCCTGAGATCCCTCAAAAGTCAAATTTCTTCCACTGAATCGTTTATAATCGTAATGATCATGATTTACTTATTATTTTCCAAAAAAAGGCAGACAATTAAAGTAATTGCTTCTTGAATGATCCAATTTTTCCACTTATTGTTTTTTACATTGCTTCTGATTTTTTATTGTTGTTGTCATTGCTGTACATTTTTGTAATTTTCTTTCTCGTAACTGTTTGTTGGTTAATCTTTATATAATTTTATATCTTGTACACGTCTCATTTATATATCTTTATATATATATATATATAAATGCGTATCAACCATAAATATCCAACAATTTTTTTGTTTACATTTATTCAAATCGTAATAATTTCTTTTTTTTCTCCCCTGGTTCTTCACATTTGCCTTCTTTTCATGTTACTTTATTTAGGCGCCAATTGAGAGAAACCAGGTGCTTCGATTTTTTTTATACTTTTACATATAAATTTTTCATTTTTTCCATTTTCTTATTTTTTTTTTCTTTGTCTTTCTTGCATTTTAATTGTTACAAAAACTTACTCTTCTTTTAATACTTTAAGTACTTTTACGTAAAAAACAAAAACGAGAATAATAAAAAGAATAAATTAAAGCAATAATTTTTTTTTAAATGAAATAATTATTTTAATGTTAATGATGATGTTAAAAAAATTGTACATGTAAAATTTTTGGAATTTTCTTTTCTTATATTTAAAATTGTTGAATTTACCAAAAACAAAAAGGAAAACAAAATAAAAATTAGAAGAAAATAAGTTGCGCTAAACAAGAAAAATCTAAATTGAGGTATTCTTTTTAATTCAAAAATAGTTCAAAAAAGTTTTTAGAAGAAAGATGTATATTTATTTTAAAAGGCATGATGAAGGGAGCACCGTTAACTTTTTCTTACTTTTTAGGTTTTTTTTTTTGATATTTTTAGAGTCATCAAAAAACTTTTGCTAAAATTATGAAGTACGAATCGACTTATTCTAATAGTGAAACTCTTTTACTGTTGCCGCATAATCTAATCCAATATTTTAATTCTTAAGTAAATTAAATTTTTCAATCTTTAAGTTAATATGTGCAAAAATTTCTCTTAAATGTTTTCTTGGATAATTTTTGCTTTTCGAGAGCACCCTCTCAGTACATTTTTTGAATTAATAGTTCAGTCTTCTAGGAAAAAATTCCTTTAAAACTTTAACGATATCTTTAATTTTGTGAAATTGAAACTGCTTTACTAAATTTTCATTTACCGGAAGTTTAGAATTCGTATTCGGAATTAATGAAAAAATAATAACTTAACCATAAAACTTTCCAAGATTTTCGCTAAATAAGAGTTTAACAGTTAAGTCGCATGTTCAAAATACTATACCAAAATTGTGGGCTTTGTGAAAGGTGGGGGAAAAAGAGGAATTATTCATTCTTAATTTTCATTTAAATTTTTATACGGCAATGTCTTTGCTTTTTAGCAAAAATGCTTGTTTGCATTCCAGCATCATTTGAAATTTGGACAATCCAAATTTGAAAAACATTTAATTAAAATTTCATTGAAATTTTCCTTGCTCATTGTTGCCTACCTCTAATTTTGTTCTTTTCTTTTTTTACTTGTTGTTTATTTATGCTGTTGCTTGAGCATTCAAAAAATCAAAAAGAAATGGCAAAAGTTGAAAGAGTTTGATTACAAGGTCTTTTCTTATTGTTTACATAATGGTTAATTGTTTTTATTATTATTATTGTTTGGTTTCTTCAATATTTACCTCTTTTCATTCTCCAGCTCCATCTTTCTACCCACAACTCAACTCAGCTCAACTCAGCACATACTTTTCTGTTGCAATACAAAAAGTAAGAGCAATGAAAAGAAAAAAGACGACAACTTTTTCAATGTTAAGGTTTTGTTGATCTTTAAGTTTAATACTTAACTAAAACTCCCAAGCGTACAACTTTAGTTTGCCCTTCCCCAACTCTCTCGACATATAAATATGTCGTTGTTGTTATTGTTATTGTTATTGTTGTAATTTTGTAACATCTTAGCAATTATGAAAATATATCCATGTACCAAAACGTACAAAACCAACAAACAATCAACCCTTTCGCAAAATCTGCCTTCATCTTTTTAGCCAACATTATTAAACCTTTTATGTAAAGTATTATAATTTTATTGTTTATTGTTATTGTTATTTTGTTGTGACATATTAAACTTCATTACCAAGGCTAAATTATAAATATTACTTGGTTAAAATATCCTGTTTATTGCTTTACTTTAAGGGTCAAAATATATCTCACAAATATTTATGTTTTTACTTTTATACAAACTTTAGATTCATATAGAAAAAAAAGGAACAACTTTTTTTTAGATGAAATTAAATTATGAATAAGTAGAAATATTGGAGTAAATCTGAGTCAAAATAACGTACAATTTTTGTTTTAATATAAATGAAAGATCATTAAAATGAAGAATGGAAAAAAATTTAGTAAAAAATTTTTAGGTAATTTTACATATGAAAACAGCTAAAGTGATCAAAATTTTGCCTTAAAAGTACTAAAAATATTCAAAAATAAATAAAAATTCTGATGTTTGCTCCTCTTGCAAAGCGTGATGCGATTTACCGAACATTGAAGAAATAGTTTCAATTTACCAATTTTAAGATTTGCATATGCAAGTAATAAAAAGCCCAATTTTATGAAATTATCTTCAAAAATTGTAACTTGCATTGTGTAAACAAAAATGCAATAAATTGTCCTTTTCCATATTCAATCGCCAATAAAAATCAGTAAAAAATTGCAATAAAAGATTTTTAGTTACTTAGATGAATAATTAATCATTTTGAGACAAACTCCAACAGACCGCCTATATATACATAGACAGCTGAATGATGGTGGATGGTGAAAGGAATGCGAGAACGACATTTAAAATTTAGACATTTATTTACAATTTCAAAATTCAATCATTCCAGATAGAATTGAGCATCAAAAGTTTTAAAAGCTTTAGAACAACATAAATATAAGAAAATATAGCATTTTTTTGATTTGCTATAAATTATATGAAACTATATAGAAACTATAAAATATAAATAATTAGAATGTCATCCTAAAATTATACTACACTTTAGTAAAGCATTTGTAACTAAACAAATGCAACAGTTTTTTTTTTTATTTAATTTTACTTGTACTCACTCACTACTTGCTTATTTTAACAATGATTGGCACAGGGCAAGGGTGATTGATCAACACCCTTCTTCCTGTTTTTTGTTTCAATCTTCCCATTTTTTAATTTTATAGCATCCTGTCATCCTATAAAATATTTTTAAATTATTGTAAAAAAAATAGCGTTAATGTGAAAATGCCATTAAATTGTGTGTGTAATTAAATGTCGTTTGCTTTGGCCGCATTAAAGCGTACATAAATCAATGGATGATTTTACACAATTTTACATTTCCCTCGCATCCACTTTCTCTTTATATTTCTTTGCCTCTCCCTTTCTTTTTCCTTTTACTACTCTGTCTGCTATTTGTCTTATGTTCTTTCTTCACATTGCTTATAGGAAAAGTTACTTAACTTTGTGAAAGAAAAGAAAACAAAAAGAGGAAGAAAAAAATTCTAACCACGCGCATTCATTTAGAAACGTTAAACTTTAAAGAAAGTCTAATTGATTGAAAAAGAAAAAAAAATTCATGCTTCAGGGTTGTAAAACAAAGTACACATACAGATTAAAGCAGCAACAATAACAACAACAATAGCAACAACAATAGCAGCAGTAGCATTAAGCAAATGTAAAGGAAACAATAAATGTAACAAAAAAGTAGAAAAAAATCCTTTAGAAAAAGTAAACGGCAAAGACAATAACAAAGATTTATGTATGAAAATTTTGGGTTGGGTCAATTCTAATGCCTGTGTGACCTGGTCTTTAATGTCATAAAATAATATGAAGTAAATAAGTGCTAACGACAACACAACACAAATATTACAATTTACTTTCTTGTTTAACATCGTTTACTGCAGCTTTTATTAATTTTTATTTATTTATTTTCATTTTTTTTGTGTTTATGTTTCGCTGCTGCTTTTGTATCTATTTCAGTTGAACTGTGAAATCTTTGTTGAAAGGCATTCCTGTTTTTACCTTCACCATAGTTAAGACATGGTGAGGAAGGAAAAGGAAAAGAAAGAAGAAAATGCCGTAAAAGCAAAAACAATAACAACAGAATGAGCATAAATTCTAATTTGACTACAAAATACTGTATTTCTGTCTGCTTGTCTGTCTGTCCATCCATCTATCCGTCCGTTCATTCTTCTAATGGTTTACAACAAGTTTAAAGAAAAAATAAAAAACCAAAGATAATGGATGAAAGTAACAGTTGCATGGAATACTAAGGTAAAGCAAAGCAACCAAATAAGTTGGAGCAAACTTGAGCATCGCAATCATCGGGGAAAAAGAAAGGAAAAGTTCAAAAAGAAAAAACAAAAATTTTAAATTATTTATTATTTTAAAAATGTGGCTGCTCTTCTACCTCTCTCTTTCTCTCTCCTTCCCTTACTCCTTCTCTTTTCCCTTTCACTCTGTTACTCTTTATTACTGTTTTTACCTCAATCGTTTCATGGTCTCTTTTTTTTTCATTTGTGTTGTATATCAAGTTAATTTTCAATGTCATGAGCTGCAAACAAAATCACGCAATTTTAAAATAAGCAACGAAATTTTTGTATGGTATGAGATAATTTTGACATTAATCATACTTAAATATTTAATTGAATACAATGTCATAAGCAATAAATGGCTTAATGTTCCATTCTGCTCCTTCTGCCCATTCTCTTTCTTTCTCTTCTTTTACTATTATTTTATTTTATTCAATTTGCCTTTTTTCGACAAGCAGGTGGTTGGCCAAAGCCAAAAAAAAGAGAGGAAAACAAAAAACAAATAAACAAAAAACTCAATCATTTAAAACTGCTTAATTGTTGTTTGTTGATTTGCTTTTTCATTGTTTTTCTGTCGTTTTATCGACCGTGTAAAACAAGTATACAAAAAGTGCATGTCACGCAGAAGATTCGTTTAAGCACACGTTATATTAATATACCATAACCAACGTAAAGCTAATTAATTTACGTTAAATTATTTTTAATCTTTGTCATCATCACTAACAATAAAAACTCTTTTCATCCATCCAAAAATTCCAAAATTTTTGTTCTTTAAATTTATTCATATTTCGCTACAAAATCTTGAGAGAAACTTTTAAATGGCATTTACAATTTTTTGCCTTAATTCTTTCGTAAAAGCAATTTTGATCAATTTTAGATAAATTCCAGATAAATTTCGCATAATTTAATAAATTTTACATAAATTCTAAATAAGTTCTAGATAAATAACAATTACATTAGAGATAAATTCTAGATTAATTTTACTTAAAAACCACATAAATTCAGATAAATTGTAGATAAATTCTAGAAAAATTCTATATAAACTCTAGATGAATCCTAGATAAATAACAATTATATTACAGATAAATTATAGATAATTTCTACTTAAAAACCACATAAATTCAGATAAATTCCAGATGAATTTTAGATAAATTCTAGATAAATAAAAATACGTTACAGATAAATTGTAGATAAATTTTACTTAAAAACCCCATAAATACAGGTAATTTTTAGGTAAATTCTACATAAATTCTACATAAATTCTGGATAAATTCTAGATAAATAACAAATGTATTATAGATACATTATAGATAAGTTTTACTCAAAAACCACATAAATTCAGATAAATTTTAGATAAATTCTAGATAAATTCCAGATAAATCCCAGATAAACTCTAGATAAATTCTACATAAATTTCACATAAATTCTAGATAAATTCTATATAAATTCTACATAAATTTTAGATAAATTTTAGATAAATTCTAGATAAACTTCAAATGAATGTACTTTCTGGAAACTCCAAACAAAAAATTTCTAATAAATTCATGGATAAATTCCATGAAAATTCCATAAAATCTTCAAAAAAAACCCTAATATGTCTACTCTTTTACTTTTTATTCCTTTTTTTATATTTCTTTGCTAATTTTTATTTTGTATTTATTATTTTTAATTTGTAAGAATAGTTCAATGAAGACGGAATCAAATTTCCAAAGAGTAAACCAAAATTTTATCTTTTCCAGTTGTTTTCTATAATTTTCAGAAATTATGGATGAGAGATAGATGTAACCAACCTAATTTAATCATAATAATTTATGGAATCTTAATAAAACCTTTTGAGAATAATTCTCTCTCCTCTGCCTTTTAGTTAACTTATCGTTTGACATTTGCCTTAAAGTTAACGCTTTTTCTATTTTTAAATATTACTATTATAAATAATTTATTTTAGTTTGTATATATAAAAATTTGCACGCGTGTGTGTATGTGTGTGTGTGTGTGTGTGTGTGCCTATCTATTTTATTGTTATTTATATACAGCACAATAAGCACGTGTCATATTTCAATACAATTACAATAATAATAACAATAAGAATCAGTGGTGAAAAAAAAAATTTTAACACATCAGATCAATGAGAGGAAAAATCAATAGAATTAACTAAAAAGAAAATGTTATTAAACAAATTGTTATTATAGACAATTTTCACACACACTTACATACATCTATTTACATATATTTTTATATATATGTATACATTTAATTATAAAGCATTATTAAATTGTCAAATTGTGTGAGTCAAATAGGCAGACAGACTGACAGACAAGCCGCTAGAAATTTTATTAAAAAATTCCGTATGTTCACGTTTTATTTCTGCACGATGAGCAAAAATTTATTCAAGCATATAATTTTTATATTAAATGCGTTGACTTTAAGCAGTAGCCAAAATAACAACAACAATAATAATAAAAAAAATTATAATGAGATGGACAAAAAATGGGGGACAAAAACGAAAGAAAAATTTACTTTATGACGTTTTTTGTGGCCTCTTTGACGGACGGTCCCCTTTCTTTTCATTATTTCCTTGTTACTCACTTACTTTTTATTCTTTTTGTTATTATTTTTGTTATATCATACGAATGTTGGCTTGTTGTTTGTACATTTATTTTGTATTATAAATTGTACTATAAATATAAACATGTTTATTTTAGAGATGTTTTGTTAGATAAGCAAGCTTTTAGTTATTTTACCCCACCAAAAAAAAAAAAGGAAAATAAGACATAAATGAATAAATAAATGAATGACTGAATAATTTTACAAGTTAAGTGAATGAAGGTGAATGAAGGTTAAGAATGGCAGAGCCAAAGGCCAAAGGCGGTGACGCTTGTTAAACTTTTATTGAAATTTTACAAATATGTCAAAAAAAAAAAATAACAATGATTACAATATGGCAAACAAATAACAAGTCAGTCAAGCCAACAGTTTAACATTCACCCGCTCAAGTAATATTTTTGTT
Organism: Melophagus ovinus; assembly: GCA_023089585.1. Lineage (NCBI taxonomy): Eukaryota > Metazoa > Arthropoda > Insecta > Diptera > Hippoboscidae > Melophagus > Melophagus ovinus. Next base: position 10,961,544 of record JAKKIB010000178.1, read on the forward strand.
TTCTGTTTCCATTGCGGATTAAGTTTAACTGAATCTCTGACTGACTGACAAACTGACTGTTGATTTCGTAAGTGGATTTTTGATGACCAACATAACATTATATAGCGTTTTATCTTGCTTGCTCTATATATATATATATATATATATATATATATATATATATCTCACACATTTTTTGCCTTTGTTTCTCTACTTTTTGCCACTTTTTAATTTAGTGATTGCCCTTTTTTGTTTGCTTTTGGTTGAACTGATTTTACTTTATTCATTTCATTCATTCCAGCATTTTAATATAAAAGTTGTGACATAGTTGTAATGCTATTTATCATAAATATGGAAACAATACAACAACAAAAGAACAAAAAAATTCAAAATAAGTACCAAAAAAAAAAAAAAAGAAAAATAAGGAATAGGAATTTACTTTCGGTTTAAATAAATGTGGTGATGTGGTAAAATTGCTCAAAATAGTCTTAAAAGGTTTTTCTAATTTGAATCCAAGATAAATCAAAAAGCAAGGAAAAAAAGGGAAAAAAGTAAAAAAAAATCTAACATTTTTAGGCTCCCCTTGCCAATAATTAAGTACCTTAAGCACTTTATACCTCTAAATTATAAAAAGAAAAAAGTTAAGAAGATGAATGAAATGTCATAAAATTGAATGATATAAATTTTCCTGAAAGTTTGCTGTTTAGAAGCGAATCAGAAAAGTGATTCCACATGATAAAATTTATTGCAAGCCCTAACTTTTCTCACGTAACAAGTTTTTTCAAAATTACTATGCGGAAGGATCAGTCCAACCATGATCCAATGAGTGCAATAGATGCTTGAACGAGCAAACGTAAATTGTAATTTTTTTATTAAGCCGCATTATAAAAAGTAAATCATTTTTAATGATTTATATACCTGCTGTAGGGTGTAAACATCAAATGAATTGTATATTCAACACAAAAGGCATGAAAGGTATGATGAAAAGAGAAAAAAATTCATATAGAAAAGAATAGAATTTTCTTTTTGAGGGAAGAAAGTAAAAAGGCGTGGTTAAAAGCGTTATTTTATCCTTTGAATCCATTGATTGAGAATATTTTTCATAATCAAGTTTTTGTGAAAGCCTTTTAATGAATTAAAAATGAAATTTAAATTATTGAAAGTGATATAATGTAAAATGATGTCCTTACATAAAGATAATGAGTGTGTTTTCAATTCATATTGTACAAAAGAATCTCCTTTTCTTTTTACTATGAATTAAATTCGAATTTTCATTTAAATGTAAAATGATCAATGCTCCTTTTAAAGTTCTTTAAATTCTTCAGAGTTGGATTTTATATTTATTAGTCTTTTAAATCCTTCATCAAAAATCTTTTTTTATTATATTTCGCTGTTTATCGTTATGGATGGAAATTAAGCTTCATGATAGCAATAGCTACAATAATAAAGTATTTTAAATAAAATACATTAAATATTAAATATTGTAGTAGACTATAACAGGAGTTCCAATTATCCAGAAATATTTTGGGCACTAATAATGAAATAAAGTAAAATGAAATAAAATCTTGTGAAATGAGAAAATCTAAATGATATTTAAAGGAAAGGGTTTTTTTTGCTCCTTTTTGCGGATAATTTGCGCTTACATTTAAAGCCAGCACTAAACTTCTCAATATCACCAACAAACCAAGAAATTTTCGTGTCTGCTATTCCAACCATACAACTTTTGCAGTATTACCCTCTAAAGCATCATTTGTTCATTCTCATTTAAGTGTTTTTGTTTCTTCTTCTTATTGATACTATTGCTGCTGCTATTGTTAGTGTTGTTGTTAGTGTTGTTGTTATTGTAACTTTAGACTTTTAATTAATGACAACAATTTGTCTCTGTTTCAATTTTTGTTATGTTTTCTATTACATACCGTTATAGGGCATATCCCGTTATAGTCATAGCAATATAGTCCACATGAAATTGAGAATCACTCTCAAGTTCATAACATCACGTTCATGTTCAAAATTGAGGAAATTCCATCAAAAGCAAAAACAAAACGGCTAAAAAGTAAAAAGTAAAAAGGAAAAAGGAGCAGAAGGAGCAAAAAAATTATCCCAATGCGACAAACAAATAATACAAAATAATAATAAAACAAAGCAAAAAGTGATGAATGGTGTGTTAACAAGATTTTATTTATTTCTCTAACTACTGCCACTGTTGGCAGTGCTGTTGCTGTTGCTGTTGCTGTTGCTGTTGCCTCGACCTGCCCGCTACACTAAAAACTCTTGCATTTATTTTTATGCTATTGATGATTGTAATTGTTGTTGTTGTTATTTGCTATTTTTATTATTGTTATTATTATTTTTTATATATTTACTAAACAATATAAAAAATTATCTCTGACATTGACACGTTACGCATTAAGGGCATGTTTTGGTTTCGCTTGTTGTTTGCCTTCTTTTTTTCCATTTTTTCCCCATTATTTTCTTCTTCCTTTTACAATTCATTATTCTATCTAAGCTTTAATCTTCCTTACTTCCTTCATTCCCACACAATAAGTTAAGAAATGTGAAATACTAGATGAAACGAAAGCAAAAAAAAAACCAAAAAAAAACAAAACAAAAAAAAAGAAGAAAAAAACAAGTAGAGAAAATTAGAGTGAAATTGTGTGGTGCCAGCATTTTCGTACTCCATGTCCAATAATTTCAAATAATAACCGAAATGAAAATGAAAAACGCAACAAAAGATATAAAGAAAGGGAAAAGCAAATAAGAAAATTATATTTGACCATGAACAAAACTTAGGTACCCGCTATTCAGAAACTCTTTGATATTTTTAACTTTATGCTATAGACCAGCGGTACAGGCGTGTCCTTTAACTGATTTTAAACACTTTCAATCTAAACTTGCCTGCAAGAATGTTTCTACCAAACTTGAGTTTGATATCTCTTTTTTTGCGACCAGGAGAATGTGAAGCACACAAAGCCACGCAGCCAAACAGATGGACGTATCTAAATCGACTTAGAATTTAATGTTGGTCAAAGGTTTATATATTATAATAAGTAAGTGAGTACACTCCAAATTTCTGGGTGCTGGGTATAAAAATACAAGAGAAGAGAGAGAGATAATGTTTAAATGAATGTTTGAATCTCAAGTTGATTAATTGGTTTGTATCCGTTTAATTATCCAACGCCCAGAATTTCCTGAAAATTCAAAAATAAACAAAAAAAAAGAAAAAAGCCAATAGAGAAGGGCATCTCTTTGTCCTGCATCGATTCTAAAATGTTTAAGCATCAGCTTTATGCTAAACATGTAGTACTTCATTTAAAGATTACATTTAATTGAACAATTAAAAGGTGATTTATATTAAACAATAACAAAACAAATCAAAAAATGAGAAAAAAATAAGGAAACACAAATAATTTAAATAAAAAAAAAGGAAGAAAGCTGAGAATAAGGAAAGCCAACTGAAGAAAATATAAGAAAAATCAAAAAGTAAAAAAAATATTTACCTTGAATTAAATGTTGAACTTTTTGCAAACGATTTAGCATATAAAAATTTGTTGAAAAGAAAAATCAACTCTAAAAGTTTCGGTTAAGTCAATCCCCATTAAATTATTAAAAATTTTCATAACTTTATATAAAAATATTTAAACAAAAGTACTTGGAAAAGTTGTCTTTTCTTAGGAAATCTCTTTCCTTTTATTCTTAAATTATCACACCAAATTAATTTAATTAATTTAATTTAATTAATTTTATGTTTAATTCATTCTGCGTACTGTACCTTCTAAGACCAAAACGCGCATTCATATTTCTCATTGCCAACTTTAAGTTGACATCTACCAACTTAAAGATGGACAAATAAAGGTTTAAGTCGAATTAGAAACAAATTTATTAATGAACGCGTCTCCATCTAGTTCCTTTGGTACAAACGGCATTGGCCTTAATTGATATGAAGGGTTATAAATCATTTTGCGATTTTGCTTTCACATTTTGTCAGCCTAATTTCAAAAGGATATAAAAAGGAAAGGATAAAAAGGAATCTTAATAAAAAAGCAGCATCAAATAAATGAGACAAAAAAAAATTTAATAATCGACATTAATCAAATAAACTGATGCTACCAATTGACTTATATTGACCAATGGCCATAAAATTTTAACAACAATGCCAAAAGGAGAGAGCAAAGAAATTAAGAAAAAAATAAAATAAAAAAAATAAAATATAAAGAAGATGATAAAGAACAAGAAAAACTATTCTTACCCTTTCTCTCTCTCTCTCTCTCTCTCTCTCTCTCTCTCTCTGTCTCTCTCCCTCTCTCCCTCTCTATAAAAATTTATGAAGAAATTCGTATTGAAAATAATTTGAAATTCATACAGGAAAAATTACGACACCCAAGGGATGCAAAAATAGAAGTAACAAACAATTCGAGGTGAATATAAATTTTATATGGAGTCCTTGTTAAGCAAAGACGAGAATTAACCTTAAAAATAAGACAAAAAAAAATTAAATAGAAAAACGTAAAATAAAATCAAACACAAATACATTGAAAAATATTCAATACAAAATCTATATAAATATTATAAAAATCGATAATGGAATGAGTATAAAGTGATGATAAAAGAGAATGGAGAAGGTTGGTGATTGGAATATGGGGGAAATACTTTATAGACGAATCCAGTCACATTTAGTGGAATATAGTTGTCTGTTAGTTGCTTGTGGTTAGTTAATATGCAGAACGGTATCGCATCCCAATAAAAAAAAAAGAAAAACAGAAAAACAGAAAAGAAAATTATTGCAAGGAATAAGGATACCGGATGTTGAGGTATTTGCAATAATTTTTGGAGAAGAAAAACATTTTGTTTTAAGCATACACAGAATTTTATCCACTTCCTTTTTTTTTTGGTTTTTTGGTTTTTTAGTTTTGGTTTTGGTTTTGGTTTTGGTTTTGATTTTTGTTTTACTTTTTTAGCTGGATTTTTATATAAATACAAATCGATTACATTTGCGTTATTTGCACTATTTGCTGCTATTGCTATTGTTGTTGTCTTGTAGTACTTGGTCTTGTTTTTTTTTTTTCTTCTTTATCCTTTTAGCAATTGATGCGATATTGCCCGCACACGTTTTGAATTTATTTTATCACTTTGATGCCAAAGTGTGCAGAGTTTAAATTATAAAAACAAAAATGTTCCAAAAGAACAAAAAAACAATAAAAGTAAAATAATTGAAGAGAACTAAAAGGAGAGAAAAAAGAAGCCATGCTTTTTTATTGGAAAATTTTTTAACGGTTATTTTTACATCCGATGCATTAAATATGCCACATTTGGTAGCCATCTAACCCACGAACTTCAAATAATTTTTTATGGACTTTTTCAAGCTCATATCATATTTATTTTGATCAAATTAAGAGTATGACAAGAAGAAGAGGAAGAAGAAGAAGAAAAAAAAGAAGGATGGACAAGTGCCATAACAACAATAATAATAATAAATGTTCGCTATTTGATCAGAGTCATTCAGGAGTTACACTCTATAACTTTTGGCATGTAGAAATGGGTCAATATAGAACTCTTTAAGAGATTTAGAATGGCTCTATATCTACTTATATATCTGTCTAACTATTTGACTAAAATCTTAACAGGAGCTTTCTTAAGAAGCTTGCACGTTTGAACTTAATGAAATTTTGCATTATGAAAAAATTTTATTCAAAATAAATACAATTGGATCAAATGTCTTACAAGCCCTATCAAGAAAAACAAAAAATGTGCAACTTTATGCATCTTTAGGCGAGAATGAATGCAAAACACGTTTTCAACAAAGCAACTAAATGTTATAAATATTTATTTAGATAAGACCGCAAATTTTGAAGTATCTTCTGCTTAAAAAGTATGCAAAGGAAAATCTTTCCGTAGCAAGTCCTTGAAATTGTCTTTAGAAAGTTATTTCGAAATGTTAACTTTACAATTTGAATATGAAAACTTTAGATCTAAATTAATTACTTTCCAAATCCTTTTTCTCTTACAATAGAATATTAAGAATATTTCTTCTTTTAGGGTATAGGACAGTTTACCGCAATCATCTAGAGTATTTTTACTTCCTCTTTTAATTTCTACAAATGTTATTTATCCTTGCTCTGGTGCTTTGATATTCAACTATTTATTATCGACGTCCAATCGATGTACAAATATATATAAAATATGTATTTTTAATATAAGAAGAAAACACACCCACCTCAACACACACACACACAAACATAGGAAAGAAATTATATAGAATGTACATATATGAAAAGCCAAACCCTATAATTTACAGCAATCCCATGAAAGGAAGGCTAATGGCAAACGAAATTTCATTGTAACTATAAATATTCGCCATTTATATATAAGTACATAGAATATTGCATAAGTTAGATTAAATGACATTGCATTGTACCATTATTTTGAGTATAATGATACTGCAATATATCGTTTAAATAAAAGTCAAGGCAATAAAGATTGAAATGGAAAACTAAATCTATGGTGACTTTTTCAATGGTCATTCTTTAAAGGTTTTGCAATGGTATGAATAAAAGAACTAAAAATACCAATTGTAATAAGAAAGATGATGCTACAATCATTGATGATAATGATAATGATAATGATTATTATCCCATTATGATATTACTGTTTAAAATAAAGCACTCCATGTAAAGTAACATATTGTTTTATTTTATACCCACCGCGCAAAGGTCATTGATTCACTTTGTTATTAAGTTTGTAATGCCTAAAAGAAGACATAAATTATAGATATTCTTGATCAGCTTGAATCTTCTGAATCGATTTAGGTGTGCCTATCTGTCTGTCCATCTGTCCATGAATTGTTAACAGTCTTCGGGTCGCAAGAAAGAATATGTCAAGCTTCAACTTGACAGAAACATTAGAAGCTTTTGTACATTGATAGAAAGTGCAAATTGATTAAGTAAGTCAAAGGGCACGCCCACAGTGTAACGTTAACTAAGAGCACCTCTAGTTGTATAACCAAAATTTTCCTGGTTTTCGCTCATAACTTGAAAAATAAAGCCGATGGAAAACTGAAATTTTTTATGTAAATATTAAGATTATTATTCTACAATGTCTACAAAAAAGCAAACAACCAAATCAGCCCAAAATTATGCAACTGTAAAGTATCATGATGGAATGAATGATGGGTATCCAAGATTTGGCCACAGCTAAATATAATTTTCTTAGTAGATGTTTTTTGTATGTTATCTTTTTTTTATTATCATTGAGGCCGCCTCTCTTGCTTCAGTACACACATAAATTGGCTTTCAATTCAATTCAATTCAGTTCAATTCAGTTTAGTTCAATTTAGATCAGTTGAATTTGATGTAGATTCAATAATATAATGTTAATGCTGGTGCATGTGAAATAGCCCGTCATTATTTTATTACTATTAATAAGGTCAATTTATTACATACAGCAGCAGCAATAACACTAATAATAAAAAAAATATATGTAACTCTTTATTTTAATAAGAAAAATATTTGCTTTCTGTTACATGAGATAATTTCACAGTGCTGAATTTGAAAAAGGAAATTTTCCGCCTCATAATTTGTTTATTATGCATTTCTGTAAAAAAATATAGCAGAACTATTTCTCTTTTTTGTAATTCCATTTAAACGCTCTATGCTTTCGCGATTTGTCCCTTAGGAATTTTCTAATGCTTAGAGAACAAGTGAAAATATTAGAATTAATCATGGACGATTTTTAAATATCCTACAACAGTTCACTTAATCTCAACTTAAGTTCTAATCAAAATTATCTGAACTTGAAAATTGAAAGTAAAAAGTAAGGAACACAAAAAAATTTGTATGACAAAAAGAAATTATCTGCTTCTTTAACTCTTTTGGGAGCTGATAGTTTTTTTTTTTATTTTAAGTTATTCTATTACACAGCTACTGTTACCACTAGATTTAGCCAAAATATTTCATTAGCCTCATTAATTGTCATTAAGAAAAGAGTAAAAAAGCAAAAAAAAAAAACCAAAAAGACAAAAAGAAACAGCCGGATGGATGAAAGCATTTTATGTTTCATATCTCTCTTTGATATTTTAATTTAGTTTAAAATTCAATTTGTCGCTTATTGTTGTACGTACAGATAAAGTATCCTTATTGTCACCGTTGTCTTCGTTGTCATTGTTGTTGTTTTTGCTGCTGTTGTTGCTGTTGTTGTTGTTATTATTTTTTTTGCTGCTACTTTATTAACATTTTATTATTAATGTTATGATTGTTGTTATTGTTACTGTTTTTGTTATTGTTATTACAGTACCCTCATTTTATATAGTTGAATAAATTGAATAAGTTACCAGGTTCCATAATTCCGTAATCATGCATTCAAAGAGAAACACATGAACATTCTTTATGCTTTATTTTAGTTATTATTTCGTTTATATTCATAAAATTATGCAGATATTTTATGACTATATAATCATATGTATGTATGTATGTATGTTTGTATGTATGTATGTATGTGTTATATAAATCCTTTAGTTATATGTGCTTTATTCAAGCCCTTAGGAAATTCTCTAGACGCTCGTCTAATAATTCATAAATGGCAATAAATATTATACATATATATCCACCCTCCCCCCCCCCCTCCCCGGCCCCTACCCCCCACTCCTCACGCATCACCCCCAAACATACACACACGTACGGGCAGTCATATTTATAAACATATAATCCATATAATAAAACCATTTATCGTATATAACCCTTACACCAAAAACCAAGAAACTAAAAAATTCTAAAGAAAGAAAAAAAAACCAGATAACATGTAACAACTTTTAAATACACTCCATATGATTCAAGAGTGTGAAAGATCGAAGGGCACGCAAAATATGTAGCAATTTTTCTATGTACATTGTCTTAGCCAACTTACTGTTTTGAAATGATTTTTTGATAAGAAGTTTTAAAAACTGATAAATTTTTCTTAAATTAAAATTATTTCAAAAACTGTCCACTCCAAACTATTCTTAATGGTTCTTGAATCTTGAATCAATGGAATTATAAAAAGCAACTTTAATTAAGTTAAGAAAAAGTTAAATGAACAATCGTATAGAAAGGCAAAGGCAAATTGAATTTAACTTAGAAAATGCTAACATGGAACATAAGTTTATCTGAAGCATTTGTAAAGGTTACAAAAATCTTAATAAAATTATAATACGTTAAATTCTAAGTTGGCATTTTTCTTTATATGCCACAACAAAGGGCACACAATATACGAAATATATTACATATCAAATAGATGGAGAAGTATGAAGGCCTGTGGATAATAAGACTAATAATAATAAAAGAGAAAATGTTACCAATTTGTTAAACATGAAAAAAAAATTTTGAAAAAGGAAAAACCATAAAAACATAAAAATGCGTATAAAATAGAAAGGTTTGACAAGTATAACACTTTATCACATGGACACCTTATCCAGTATGACACATATAAGTAATTTTATGATAATCATAACGACTCAATCAATATAATCATGCTGTATGGATATCGATATCATCTACCAGAAATGATACATATCTAATAAATATTTAACAAATTTTTATGTGATTTCTCATTTCTCATATTAATATTTTCTTTTTATTTATTATATCAAGGATTATCTGAATTATAAGCACTCAAGAAAAAAGCAAACCGCGCCAAATGGATTGCTAGATTTTAATCGATTCCGATTTCATTAATTGAACAATTTGTCGTTGCTGGCAAAGATAATTCACTTTGTCAGGGATTTCTAATTACCAGACCCGTATAAGCAATAAATATCAATAATAATTACTTTTACAAATTTAGTCATAGTTCTCACAGTTTTAAAGTACTTTTTAGTAAATATAAAATTGAATTCAACTTCAACAACTTTAAGTTAGTTGACATAGCATTCGGCCGTACTAAATAATTCCGGAAAATTATAAACCATTTTAGATATTTTAGATGTGTAGCAATTCAAGGAGAAGGCCGTACCATTCTCATCAGAATTTCATAAATACAAAAACGTTTATTTAGCATCTTTGAATAAATCAAACAATTTGAAAATTTCTACATAATCGCTTAGAGGATTATTCCATTCCATTTAGCTCCCAATTTTTCCTCCCTATGATTGAATATAATAATAATTTATAATAAAATTCCAACCTTAACTTTATCAAAACTGCAGCCTAAAAGTCTTTTTTTTTTGGAGTTTTTTTAGATAAATTCTTCAAGAATTGAATACTCGCGCGCATCTCATACTTCTGAAGAACTTTATTAAATAATAAATGAAAACATTTCAAAAGTATTTTATGTGTAATAACACTTTCATTCTTTTGTACTTTTAATTAGATATTGCCCATTTTATTTTCATTTATTTATTTTGTTATTGCTAAAGTAACAACTCATAAAAATAAAACTCATTAAAATAACTCACAATCTAATACAAGTCATAATTAAAATGATACATAAAAATTTATACATTTATATGGAAAAAATTTATACTTTCGATTAAAAGTAGCTTATTTATTTATTATGATGCAGTACAATAACCAACTAGACATTAAAATTCTTTGAATGTTTTCATATTAGAAAAAAAAATAACTTCAGTTATCTATGGCAAATAAAGTTTATAGAAGGTAAAAGGAAACTACTTCTAGACCAATAAATACCATGGAATATGTAACTGTGAGACATTTAATTAATCCCAATATACAAACGAAATATATCACAATAAGTTGTATTGAAGTTTTTATATGAAGACAAGACAAAGTGCAAAAATTAAAAGATCTTAGAAATGTGTTTACGTTTAGCACTTACATTTAAAAAGTACATTCTTATTGGAACCATTTGTTTTGCACTTTACATTTTCTTCATATTATTTTCATTTTTATTTTACTCTAACGCTTTCTGGCCACAGATGAGCATTGCTAACTATTCACAGAGTTAATCGATATAATGACAGCAAGAACAACACTACAAAAAAATAAAAAGAGTACAAACTTAGAAAAACACCTCATTACGAAAAGAATTGTTAAATTGTTTTCTTAAGAGTAATAAAACGTGATGTGATGTCATGTGATAAGTCTTTTGATATGCCATGTATTTAGATATATGGCATCTTATGGTATAGTTTTTGTGGACAAGGTGTATTAACTATTAACAATAGACCATCATATACTTGAACTGTTTGTTAACTGATAAACATTTCATGTCACATGCCAATATTGGCCCTTTCATGATTCTTAATTGCATTTTCTTTTCATTTATTTTCTTTTCTTTTCTGCTTTTCCCTCTTCTATTGTTCTTCTTCCAATTCCACTTCTTCTTCTCCTTACATCTACATCATCTACATTGAATTCTATTTATTTTCTAGTAAAATTGAAGTATCATATAAAATTTTCAATGTGATATGAGATGGATCTAAAAAATGATGCAAATTCATGGTGATTACATTTTTAAGAAGTTGGTTTAAAAAGAACCTAAAAAAAAAAAATTTGAAAGATTATGCAAATCGAATTCATTCGAAATTATTCAAATAAATTCTAAGCGATTTCTATTCAACCAAGATTTATTTTACTTAATGTAGGGTATTTCTTACTTACGCTATTCCTCAATTATTTAGCCTTATTTTAGTTTTTTTTTTCTCATTCACATTTTAATTGTTCTTTCCATTAGAGAAAAGTAACCACGTATAGAAATTCATGCTGGCTGGATTTTTACATTTAGTTTCCTTTTATTTCTTTATACACGCTTCTAATATAAAATATTCTTTCAATTTCCTTTAGAGTCTTGCTATAAGCAAGTAAAAATTTCTTTTTGATATAAATGAAAAATAAATTTGTGATTCCAATAATGTGTCAACGTTAATGAGGCGTTGTCCACTTAAAAGAACTATAAACAAACGGCATTGTAGATTTCCTTGTCCTTTCTCCTTTTCTTTTTTTTTTTTTTTGTGTTGTTTTTTGTTTTCCTTTTTCTGAGCACTTTCATTTCATTGTATTCGAATTATTTATGTTGTATTCATATTTTACTTTAGCAATTAAGTACAAGTTTTATTAGGTGTCATTTTTAGTATTTCTCTTTCATGTGAATCAAGTGAACTATGAAAATGAATGAATGAATGGCTTCAATCAAATTTATATTATTAATTGAAATTTAATTATAAACGAGTTATGAATGTAATAATTCTTTTATGAAACTTTAACAATTGAAATTGAATCAAGAAAATTTGGATCTACACCAAAAAAAAAAAAAAAATTCTACAAAAATGTAGATGAATTTTAAATATAAAGTTTTTATCTTATCTTAAATTGAAATTGTTTAAGAGAATTTTTCCGGCACACTTTGAATTGGATCAATTCAAAAGCTAACCTCAAACGAACAAATAAATGAAAATTTTTGATATTTACAAAATATTTTGCAATAACTTTATTTAGCCTTAAATTTTTGCCAAAATTTATGATAATCTTTAAAAAGTAAATCTGTCAAAAGAAAGTGTCCTCCCTTAAGAAAAATAATAGCAATTCCAAAGTGAAACATTTCAAGTTTTCTCATTCAAAAGAAATTTTATGGCCAGCTTTGGTTAGGTTATTCCATAATGGCGTTGCTTTCAAAATACTTAAAGGAAGCGAATTTGTATTGCGCTGATTTTCAATTTTATACAATTTTTTTATAAAACAATCAAATTTTAAAATATTACAAACTATTTTAACAATTTTTTAAATTATTATATACGAAAACTTTCAACTTTTAAAGGGCATTTAATTCAATGCTTTAATCTTAGTAAGTTTAGTATGCTATCCGAACAATCTTCCAGAAAGTACATTTAAAAATTTAGTTCCATCTTTGATTGTTCCATCTTTGATGAAATGATATCAACCAGATAATAGAAACATAACAAATACATATAAATAATTAAGAACTTTACCAAATAAATGATAAATTTCAAATAATGTTAAAGAGAAAAAAAGAAAGAAAAAGAAAGAAAGAAAGAGAAGTAGAGATAGAAATAGAGATAGAGAGTTAGAGTGATTAGAGTGGAATAACTTTTGCTATTTTCTTTTACATTTTATTTTATGTTACTTATGGCTACAATTTATGATAAGTTCGTTTAGTATTTATGACAAATGCTACCAACAATAACAAGAACAATGTGTGTATATAAAAACTTGTGCTTGGCAGAACTATCGCAAAAGCATAAGAAAAAATGAGAAAAAAAAAGTATATGAAAAAGATTTGTGACATCTAAACGTACATGTGGCAGTGATTTACGACCATAAACAAAACTCTCTCACACACTTCAATTTATACCTAGAGATGTGGCACGCATAAGGATTTTGTTAGTATAAGTAAATTCTTATATTTCTTATATATATTTTTATTATTTTTATTATTGTTATTATTGTTATTATTATTATTATTATACTTGTTGTTGTTATCTTTCATCTTTTTCCTTTGCTCATTTTCTTTTTGCTTATAATATTTAATATGGATAAGAGACACACGAAAAAAACGAAATGACCTATACAAACCGAATGGCTACAGAACAATACTCTAGAAACCTTAAACACTTATACTTATACAAATGCCAATAGAATATTATGTTAGAAAAGATAGTTTTGCAAGTCATCAGCAAAATTATCATGATCAACAATATTAAAAACGCGATATTACATTGTAACCAAAATATGTCTAAAGTTTTATTTAGTTTAATTTGATTTCTCTACACTAGTTTTGATGCTAGATATTATAAGTTTGATCAAATGTTTATAACAATCAAAAGAATCAGAGATAGATCTTTATTTTTTTAAATCCCTCAACTTAAAATGATTTTCTGAAGGTACTTCTGTCTTTATGTCTGTTCGTCACTTTATCTGTCAGGTTGAAGATCTCAATTCTTGAGATGTTTTTGGCAAATTTGGATACACAACCATATTTGCGATTATTCGCTCTAAGGAAAAATTTTACAATTTTCATTAGTCTTTAACAAAATTGGTGAAATAAGATTTTTTCGATGTACTATACCGTTCATTTCAGATCCTCTCCCATTTAAAGAATTTTCAAATCACTTGATGGGAGCAATGTTTTATCATCTTAAATTAATTGAATTAAGTGAATAAAGTGATGTAGAGTATTTAAGAGACGGCCTCAAGTGACTCAAACATTTTCACTTGTCTCTTCATTACTTTTTGCTTTCTTTATCTTCCAGCACTTACTTAATTTTCAATACATTATGACACCAATGGACTTTTGGACCCATTGACCATCTAAAGCAACTATTTCAATCGTAATAAATAATGACAACTTCAATAAAGATTTATGACTCGCAATTCTTCTCGTCTTATTTTCTTTTTGTTTTGCCCGTTTTCTGTTTTCCTTTTTCCTTTATAAATTTTCTTTCAAATTTCTTCTCTGATTATGTCTTTTTATAAGTTGAAATAAATTGTTGTAATATTTAGATATTATATTGTTAAATATTAACTGATTATTATTTTGCTTCTCAATTTCATTTTATATAATAAAATATCAAAGACATTGAAGTAGAAGAAGGTAAGGAGGCTGGAAATGAAAATGGAATTGGAAAATGTGAATATAAATGAAAATGAAACTGTAAATGAAAATGTGTATGGAAAATTTATTATTTATAATTTTGTATATCATTTTCTCTACTCGTCCTTTTCCCTTCCCTGTTCCTTTTCGACTTCTCTTTATTTTGCCCAGTCCACCATAAACACTAACTCTGTCTCCCAATAAATATTTCTATTTATAATTTACTTGATTTTTCCCTTTACCTCTACTTGTGATTTCTCTTAGATATTGTCCCATATTATAATAAATTGTATGACATGTGGCCCCTTTTTTAACTTATTCTTTCCCTCTTTTTTTTTGAGATTTTTTCATATATTTATGACCATTATTTGACTTTGGACATTTACTCTATTCATTTTTAGAGAGTCTTTCTTGTAACATAAAAGAATAAAATCCAAGTGTGAAAAATGAAATGATTAAGTTTTCATCCCAAAAAGAAAAGGCGAATGAAAGGTATCCTTGTTGGGAAGATCCTTTCTAAATATTCTACATATGCATAATAAAACATTTTATATGCTTGTTTACTTAAATATTCAATGCAACAATTGATGATGAATGAAACTCTATAGATTTTGTCAAGATAAGAAATTGTGAAAATCAATAATTCCTCAAAGTTTTTATTCAAATTTTTATTATGGAAATGTAAACAATGAAAAAGAAAGGGAAAGATGGATGTGTCATATTTTAAAAAAAAAAACCAGTAATTTAAGAATTGGAATTTTCATTCAAAAAATCTCAATTTTTGACCAGAGACTTGATGAACAACTTAACTGAACAATTCACTTTTAATGAAATGGGCAAATCCAGAGATTTATCATCGATTTCATAAAAAATATTTCTTATAACGTACTTTACAAATGACAAACTCCTTGACTCCTAAAACTCGCATCTCGTATATGCTTCATATATAAAATACTCTGAATAAAATTTGGAATATTTGTGTCAAGGGCTCTAAAAGGGTTGCGATTAAATGTATCGTTCAAAAAAAAAGATGCTAACGGGAAAATATATCTTCTCATATCGTTCAAAAGTCTACGCTTTTAATTTACCCAATAAGACAATTTGATAAATTATATTGGACTTACTTCTTGTAAAAAGAAGGCAGTAAGTTTACAAAATTTGGAAGGCAAAGATCTGCATAATTATCTAAAAATTTCATTGATCAATCTTTTTCTTAGTTTAAATAAATATTCTCATGGATTAAATTCTTTAATTTCTTAAATCGTTTTACTAATCCTTCCAGTTAAATGACTTGGGAAAGTATTCCCCTAGAGTTTATCAAAAAAAAAAGAAAGAAAGAAAAAGTAACTTACGTTTACATACACACATACATACATACATTGTATATACATATAATCATGTGAATCATGAGGAGCAACTGCAGATATTAAATATCAGGAATCCCAAGAATCTTGAGAAATTTACATTAATCATCTTTAGCAAACTTTCTATCTTTTTCAATTTTAGTTTTTTAGCGGCTGAATATAGCTATTAAGTCAAATGTTACACAGCTGATTAAATTATATACACACATACACACATTACAATTTACTTGTAGTTTAATATCTTCAAGTTTATTAAACTGTTTTCATTGTTTTGTACATTTTTTCCAATTTCTTCATTTTTTTCCAATTTTTCCTCTTGTAAATAATATAAACTTTCGTAATAATCTAGTTTTTTAATGTAGAATACATAACATGGCTATTTTTCTTTACTCTGTTGATTTTCTGTTGATTTCCTTTTTTTATTTCTTTATTGATACCTCTAAGTAATTTATATATAAATATCTGTGAACTTGTTCAAATGAAACAACACAAAAGATAAACGTATATTTGATAACATGACTTCTTGTACTAGAACTTTTTCTTATTCTTATTCTTATTCTTATACGTTGTCGTCCTCATGTTCTTATTCTTATTGCTTATTTCTTATCTTTAAAATGCTATTACAGTCTATTTATTAAAGTTCAACTTATCAAGTTGTTCAATCTGTATCATATTAAATTCTTACAAACATCGAAGCAGATGTTTCCATTCCTTTTCTTTTTTTACTATTATTTTGGAATATTTGTTATTGTTATTGTCATTGTTTTTGTTATTGGTTATTGTTTAAAGCCTCTCTACATTGATTGATGTGTAATTAATTACATACTTAACACCATGAAACTGTTGTATTGGAAAGATTAGAACAATATTAAGTCAAATAATCGTTCAAACTAGTCAATTTTACTTATCTGGGTCCCGTTTTTTATTTTTATTATAACAATAAATAAATTGAATAGAAAATGAACTGAACTTATAATAAATAAATATATTGCGGTCAATAGAAATCGATTCTTAAATGCCTTACAATACTTTGCTTGATTCAATTAAGAAAAAAACGGATTTGAAACGTTCATCATACGAAACGTTATTCAAAAATACACTGATCTGAACTAAAATAGGTACACTCGTGTCAATAAACAACTTTACGCGGGACTTTCATTAACACAATATCCAAACTTATTAATTTCTTTCGAATATTCAATTTGCGATTATGAAAATGGTGTTTTATGGGGAGCTATCGAAAAATCATCCGATACTAATAATTTTCAAGAAACTTCATTTGCGGGCTGAAATACGCCTGCATAGCAACTTTTAACAAAATATCTCGAAAATTTTGACCAATAACTTGATAAGCAAGAGGACAGACCGCTGGACAAGCATACGGATAACTAAATTTCAATCGACTTAGAGGGTGATTGTAAATCATTCGGTGTAATAAAAATGGCTCCATTTCAAGTTTTACTGTATGTTACAAAAATATTTGCACAAATTACTACACGCCCTAAAAAAATTTCTTTGGTCTTACCACTCACAACACAAACAATCTTTGACCACTCTTTAAAAAATTTTATATTCGCCATTGAAAGGCATAATGCACAAATTATGTGTAAAAAATATCGAAACTTTTTCAACTCCATTTTACTTTACGGACACAAGAAACTCCTAGCATTCATAGGCGTGGTTATTTATCCAATGTAGATTTAAGTTTCCATAAGAAGTCTCTTTGACTTACAAATCCTCTTCCATCACCATTATTCATTTAAGTTTTTGTATTATTGACAAGTAATTTGTGTTAGACGTGTAGTGCAAATGTAATTCTTAACCACAAATTCTATTTAATAGCCAATAATCGTTTAATCTGACATATTTTGAAACATTTAATAGAAATTTCTTTTGTTTTTTGTTTTTAATTTTTTCTCTTGCGTTGCTGTCTTTCCTTTTCTCGTCACCCTTTCTCTTTGCCTTGTTTTGGACGTAACACATAAAAAACTTTAGGGCTAACCTTATTTTTTTTTTATGAAGAAAATCTACTTCTTCCTTATAATGATTTGTTTTTCTTTTAGTTTTTATATATAAAGCTTAGCCCGAGTTGTCATACAAACGTGCAATTTGTCATGTGACCATCAATTTCATAAATATTATATATAACGTGAAGCAAATGTTTCATTTTTGTCATTATTGTTCTTATTTCTTATTAAGCATGTTCTGGTTTTCATCCAAATATAATATTTTTTCTAAATATTTATAATACTTCTCTAGAGACTGCTTGAGTCTCACCAAATTTTCAGTTGTCCTTAGCATTTTGGCATTTAGAAGACTTGAGATACTTGAGACCTCAGCAATGCGACTTTTGATCGTCTCAAACCGACCATCAAACCAATATGGTTCTCTTGAATATTTTAGTGTGAAAAAACTGAAAATAATAAAAATGATAATAAATCATTTAATGGCTGGGTGTGCCATTCATGTCAAAATGTCAATGGCGTCGTAATTTTATTGATAATTTGACCAAAAATTGAAAACTAAAAGAAAATAATGAAAATATATGAACATTGAACATTAAATAACTTCCTGTTAACAAAACTTATAATTAAAGCAGAAACTTCCTTAAAGTTATCATAAGAATTTTATAAAGATTCATTTGGTAAAATACTTTATATGATTTAATAACAAAAAGAACTTTTCTGTATTGTAAAATCATGTGAATTTGAATGGAGTAATTTTAAAAGCTCTAGCGCTATCGTCACTCTACTAATTAATATATCTAAGCAATTTGCTTAGTTTGAATAATAATAAGAATAAAGAAATGGCAATCGGAATGGTAATGAAATTGTACAACGCCCACAAAATTATCCTTATTTTACTCATATAATAAATAGTTTATGCCAGAAGTTTGATAGTCATAGAAAATTGGTGCAATCATGAAAAAACTAAGGAAAAGTATTATGTTTTTCATATTTAGTCATTACAATTAATTACAAATAAAAATAAGAAAATCATGACGGACTGAGACCTCATGTTTTATTTAGCGGACAGTGCTTTACAAAGACTGGAAAATTTTACAGACCATTTTACCATACATAACGAATTTTTGCATATTAATCAAAAGAATGAACTTCGCTCAAGTTTTTTTTTTGGATAAAATTATCTGAACGATTTTAAAGTATATCTCTTGGATTTTAAAGACGTATTCTAATTATGAAGGCATGTCCATTAATAGTGTCAATAACTGAAACAGCAATAATAACAATAATAATAAAAATTGTGAATGATGAAAGAACATTTAATGTAATGCAATAATTTAGTCAATATATGATGCTCATTAATTGTAACTTTATTGTCCTTTTCAGCAAATATATGCCATAGAAATAGTAATAAAAATGCATTAACGAGTACATGACCGTTATAAATTAACAATTAAAGTTTTGTAATTATACTTTGAGAACAGCATAAAACTGAAGAAGCAATAGACAACTGAAGTAGTAAGAAATAAGAAACTAAAAAGTAATAACTTAAATATATCATTGTCCTTTACAATATTTATATGTACACATCTATGCACTCATTTATAATGAAATTGTATATGTCCCCAAAGTGAATGTGAGACAAACTCTTGACTCTAAATATAATGCCGGTATAATTATAAATTGCATGTACGCAAGTTGTACTTTAAGATAAATTTTTGTTTGTACAAATAAATACAAAGAATAGTCCAGGAAATAATTCACCATAAATAAATAGTAAAAGTTTCAACTTCAATCAAATTCAGGCGCATGTAATAGGAAGCAGGAGAAGATGAAAAAAAAGGGAAACATGGAACTATACTTTTAGAAATAAATGGCTATTCGTGATATTAGAATTTGTTGTTGTGCACATAACACAACAACACAACAACACAATACAAACAAAATAAAAACATTGAGAAATAACTAATTTATATTGTCACTGGACCATTAATGTCACGCAAAATATACATTTCATAAGAGTTTCCTTGCTGGAAAATTCTCATAAAGATTTTATGCTTAAAGTAAATTTTTCTTTTTATACCATAAATTATAGAGTGTTATAAGTTTGTGCAGATGTTTGTAACATGCAAAACGAGTTGACATGGATCGACTTTTTATTATACCGATCCACTCAGAATTACTTGCTGATTCGTTTTAAATCTGTCTGTCCGTCCATGCTTATGTGCAAGATACAGATCACAATTTTAGAGATATTTTAATAACATTTGGCCCAGAGACGAATTGTATTAAATACGCTTAAAATCGGCCTTTTATAATGCAACTCTCTTTATCACTTTTTTCAAAAGAAAAATGTTATACGAGAAAAAAATGTTATAAAAATGTTATACGAGAATCGCTTAGACTTTTGTGACACGCTCATCTAACGTCTTAATAACAAAAGAAAACTTTGGGTTTTTTATAGGCGTCCATTAATCGATTTTGTTTTTCAATATTTAATAAATCAAATTATTTCAGAATGTTAACAAAATATATCAATAATCTATAACAAACAGTTCAAATTATTGGCAAAAATTATTAATCAAGTATTTCATTCTGTGCTTTTTAAAAATATCATATAACATTACACCATTTCTTTTCAACACAAGATTAAAACATTTCATCCACATGTGTATGACTTTTTTATAAATAAGGCAACCTACAAATTGTTATCCTTTGCTTGCATTGTACGAAAAAACTCAAAGAACGAAATTATGTTTTTGTGAAGACAAATATTCAATACTCACCTTGAAGCTTGGTCAATTTTTCATAAAAAATCCAATTATACTGAAAATATAAAACCTAGAATTTCAGTGCTAAAAATTATGCCATTTAAACAGTATGACTAAAATATTTAATAGCAAAGAAAGAAAATTAAAAACTTTGAATAAATTCAAACTCTAAGTATTGGAATTACACAATACATTATTCTTTAAGTGAGCTGACCAGAGGATGTCACTGCAAAAATTTTTCTAAATTTCCGATAAATTCTATAACAATATTTCAAAATTTCTGCTGTAAATTATAAAAACTCTACAACAGGTAGGCAGACAGACTGACAGACAAAATATAAATCCATTCAAAAAATTATACTGAGTCAAAAATATTTATACGTTTTTCAAATTTCTAGCGTGTTACAAACATTCAGAGGAAATGAGTTCATCTAAAAATTGGGATTATTGTTTATAAAAAAGTGAACAAAATGAAAAGAATATTTTTCAAATTTTAATTATATTTCAATCTATAGCTGGAAAATTGTATTTAGTTTTTTGTTTCTTTCATTTTTTGCGTTCACTCTGTTTAATGTAAATGGGGAAAAAAATAATTAACTCACAGGTAAAATATAATGTAAATATACCAAAAGAAACATTGAATGAATATTTGAATAAGCTTTGCCCCTTCAACTCAAACCAACTCTATCTATCTTTTCCTTTCACACATTCTCTTTATATTTTTTCTTTCTTTATCTTTATCAATCCATTTTGCATTATCATTGTTGGGCCAATTTCAAACATTACGCTACATTAACACTTTGTTTTCAGCGTACACATGAAAGTTCCACAATTCGTAGACAAAAGAGATTTCCCTGGAGGCCTCTGAATCTCGTTACATGCCATTGCACTGCATTATTTCTATTCACGTAAGGTAACAAATGAGTGAGTGATGTGGTGAAGGGCTGAAGGGATAAAGAAGTGAATAAGTGAATACATAAGTGAAGGCATATTTTCACTAAAGCTATGGCAAAAAAATTAAAATAAAATATGTCAAGGAAGTATGTAAGTAAATAAGGAAGTCTATGCTAAATAGAGAGTAAAGGTCTTCCGAATGATGGTTAAAGATGAAGGGATGAAAGGATGAAAGGATGTTACATTTAACCTAAAAAGACACACAAACTCCGGAGTCCTTTAATAAAGCATGAAAAACTTCTTCTTTAAATTGTTTTTTACTTTTATTGGCAGCTCTGCCTAATTATAAAATGAAATTGTTGTCAGTTGGCGTTTGTTGCTATTGTTGTTGTACAATTAAAGCGTAGCATCACTGTTTTAATTGTTTATCCTGTAATTAATTCTTGTTGTTGTTATTAGTATTCTTAATATTATTATTATTATTGTAATTGTCTTTATGGCATTATTGTTCATTTTTTGTCTTTGAGAAAACAACAAGAACACTAAAACTTTAGAAGCTCACAACTTTTTTTTAATAATTTTCTTTTCTTTTTTTTCTGTTGCTGCTCCATATACTAATACTAAATTAATGAAAATTATGTTACAACAACAAATACCAAAAAAAAAAAACTACAGTAACATGAACAGTAACAATAACAAGAAATTCCCCGAGTGGCTTAAGCAAAAAAGGAAAAAAAGGGTTAATCCATAAAACCGGATACTTTCACGTACATGAAACATTTAAATATTAAAAATTATGAATAAAAATATTGTCGACATGACAAAAAAAACAAACAACTAAAATGGCACAATTAGTTTGCTAAGTTATTGTTAGAATGAGGATGAAGTCTGTTGAAAGATTAATTAGAATATTCGTATCCAGTGTTAATATAAAAGAATGTAAAGCAATGTTGTAGAACAAAAGCCAGTGAGTAAGTAAAGTTGGAAAGAATTGGAAATTTATTTAATTATAAATCATCAACGAAAAAACAAACAATATATGTTACTTAAAATATTTAGGCATATCACTACAATCGGTTAAAGTGAACTTTTCAGTATTCTATTTTTAAAAAACCTCATCTAAAAATTCTCTAATAAATTAATAAATTTAAACGCATAAGCTTTTGGCAAAATCTTTATATGGGAAGGTCTTTAGGAACTTGCCATATAGATTTATTACGTTAAAATATTACTCTGCAAGAATTTTTCTAAAGAAGTGTTTAAAATCTTGTATATTTTCAATATATCACCTATTTTTTAACTCTACAATGGCTTCAATTGCTCTCACCAATATGGTTCTATATAGATCTTCAAATTTGAGCACTTTTTTCTGAAATAGATCTAACAACTGAAGTTCCTATTTCTTCATAGTGTAACTGATTTAATATAATGCTGTCGCGAAGATCTGGAGGCAACCAGTCCCGAGAAGCACCTGCTCAACTGGGAGTGGCTTTTGAGATGACCATCAGGGGGCATTATGAGTCACGAAATCCGACCATAGATTTAATTTGGTACCACGGTATCATTAGTTTTGATAAAGAACATCGTGGTGATATTGAGGGTGGCTTCGTAGAGACCGTAGTGCCTATATCGAGGGTGATGCTCGTTCAAACATATATATGCTTGTCGTACAGGGTCCCATTTCCCGAATAAATGGGTAGCTAGGTAGGCTTATTGAGCTAACCAAACTAAGCCAAGAAATAATAACAAGGCTCCGTACTTGGATACCAAAGGTTAAGTTTTGTATATAAGGTACACTACGGGCTTTAAATTGGAAGCTAGTCGTGACGGTAACCTGTACCATGTGCAGGTGATTACTAACGCTAGCGCCCATTTGTACAATTGTGTACCACGCAGTTAACCCTTCACGGCAGGTATGCCGTGAACACATATTAAATTGTCGCGAAGGCCTTAATTAAAAAGTCTGGCATAGGGCATCTGATTTTCGAATTCTTTAAGCATAAACAAATATCCACATGAAAAAGGTTCTACGCTACATATAAGTGCTACATATAATAAGGGATTTTTTTTTTAATTCAATCGCTTTTGAAATAACTGACTTGAAACCCTGAAACCAAAACCAAACTAAAACCGAAACAAAGAAACTGCAATTTTTCATAAATTTTGTATTTTCCACAACTTTATTTCTTCGTGGTAGGTTTATTGCATTTCGTTAACTCTCCTCTGAAACTTTTGAAACTCTCAGTTATCCATATGAATAAATTTAAGGAGT
The DNA here is from genome assembly GCA_023089585.1 of Melophagus ovinus. Taxonomy (NCBI): domain Eukaryota; kingdom Metazoa; phylum Arthropoda; class Insecta; order Diptera; family Hippoboscidae; genus Melophagus; species Melophagus ovinus. The sequence goes on from JAKKIB010000178.1 coordinate 10,985,323, forward strand.
TTGGGCAGCAAAGTGAAATGAACAATTAAATATTTTAAATTCTGACAACAACAACCACCATAATAAAATAACAAGAAACATTTAAATGTATGTGACATTTGTTTTTATTGCTTCCCTACCTTCTTTCCTTCCGTTATTCCGCCCTTCCGTATTTTGCTTCTGGCTTTACTCATTTCCTTATAAGTTTCTACCTTCCGCCTGTTTTTATTCTTTTATAAATGTTTATTTTTTTTTTAATTTAAAGTAATCATTTTTCTTGTATTTCATTGAAAAATTCATGCTCCTTTCACTTTTCTTTCGTATTCTAGTTTTTCACATTGAACCAAAAAAATGCCATCACTTTTGAGTGGTGGCATTTAAGACTTGTACTTGACGTCTTTAACAAATAACTGAAGGTTATTTTCTTTTTTATTTTTTTGCTTCTTTTTCTTTCTTTCTTATTTTTTTGCTTCTTTTTGGTTTTTTTTCTGTTGATTATTGTTAAACTTTTATCAGAAAGAATTTTCCTTGTTAAGCGTTTTATTTAACCTCTGATTGCGGTTGGTTAGTTAACTTGTTTCTTTTCCTCATTCTTTTTTTTTTATTCTTTTATTATTATTTTTTTGTATTTTCTGTTTCTGTTGTATTTCTGATAAAAGAAAAGTTGTTTTATTGTGTTATGTTACCTTCATTATCTTCATTCACGATTAACTATATCAAATCACATTAGAAATGTTTTATTTGAAGTTAAAAGTAATGGAAACGAAGAGCTACAGAAATGACGTAGTTTAATAAAACAAGGGGCCCAAATAAGACTCATGTAGACTCATGTAGACTCATGCAGGGTTCCTGCAACATCCGCTGATCTAGGAAACCAGAAATGAAATGGAAATATATTTTACTTAAAATTAAAAAGTAAAAGAAAACTCTACATTGTGTTTTTCAATTTCTACTGAAAATCGCTAATTCCATCCATAAATGTATTAAGAGTAGGTACATCCTTCATTCACTTCTCTTATGGATTTTTAAAATAAACTTTTATTAGTCGAAAGTCTTTCTTAATTCCTGGCGTAGACATTTTTAAAAAGGAAAACTTGCCACTAAGAACTTACCATTTTGTTTCCTTCAATTAGATTCTAAATAATTCTACATATTTTGTATAGAGTCATTGAAAAGAACAAGCAGCGGTTAAATTTAATATTCGTATAAAAATGTGGCGTGTTATTTTCATAATTTAATAATGTAAATTCATGAAAATATGAACAGTTTTTAAAGTTATTCGTACTAATGTCGGACAATCTACTTTGAAATAGTTTAATTAATTATAAATTTCATTTAAAATATGGAATTCGCTTTTTCATTTTCATAATCTATTTAAAATTCGAAGCATTTATATAAATAAAGATAGAAGTAGAAAAAACATTCCCTACAAAAATCTCTTTATCTCTTCTTCTTCTCTCTTTGTAACGACATGCTATAGAGAAATATATTGAAAACATAACCATGCACATATAAAAAAGTACGTGTTTGTTTTGTTAAAGTAAGCGGAAAAAAAACTTGACACTTTCCTGTATTCCATAAGGACAAAGAAGCAAAGAGCAAAAAACTGATGATATGACCATGGAGACCAGGGCGAAAAGAGTATTTCAGTTTTTTATTTTCCAATAACATTAGCAATCATTTAACTTAAAGTTAAAAAAGTAAATAAATAAAAGAAATCGAAATAAAGATACCAAAAAACAAAAAAAAAAAGGACTAAAATTTTCAAATGAATGTTCTTTTTCTTGGCTTACACGGCCGCCTTGTAATACATGTAACACATTGCTATATAAATCTTTGGCATAATATACCGTTATTATAGTTTTGTATATTCAATAGATTCATCTTTTTCAAAGTAATGGGCTTAACTCTAATAGAAATGGTACAATCCTATCAGAAAATGTCTGAGCTTGCTTGCCGAAGTTGCTTGGTATTTGATGTTCATTTGGTGATAAATCAGATTTGTAATAATGAATCCAATATGTAACAACTCAATCAATATGTAACAACTCAGGAAATCACTTTTCTTCTCTAAGGCTCTATATTGGCTTTTCAGGTCCATGAATCGGCAACGATTTCGATCTTATTTAAGCATATGACTTATTGACCTTTTTATGTTTATATTTGTACCTTTAAAAGCAAATAAGGGAAATTTAATTCACTTAAATTTATCATAAGTATAAAAAAGAGGTAAAAATAAGAATCAATGAGGGAAAGGACAAACAGGGAAAAGGAGAATAAAATTGCAAGAAATTGATAAAGGAAAAATTCAGCGTTACACAAGAAACTCACGTTCCGTTATCCGCTTTACCTCTACAAAATGTAGAGGTAAAGCGTATAAATGTATAAAATTACATAAATAGGCAAAGAATGAAACATAAGTTAAAGTATATTTAAGGATATTTGAAAATAACTCTTGATAACGCTACATAAAAATCAAAACGTACTGGAAAGAAATGAAAAAAGCAAAAAACTAGAAAATTTTTCTAAGAAGCTTTGCCATACTATTTTTTTTCATCATGTTTGCGTGTGCGTGGGCATCTTATTGTGTATCCATATGGAAAAAAGGTTCAAATTTAACACATACATATGTATAAAATTGTTCATATATATGAAATTGTTGAATATCTTTAAAAATACTTTCAAAGGATATTTACTTAAGAAATTAAACTGCCATGTAATATTTAATCAGTGTGCGAGTGAAAGTGCGTGTGAATACGCACATATATCGTGAAAATATTTTCTTCTTTCTCTGCTTTTTTTTCCTGTTTGTCTGAAAGGGAAAGTTGGATTTCCACACATTCCAAGGATATTTAAGATAATCTGTATCTCGACAATATAATTCCGGTAAACAATAAAAAAACGATAGTAACCAAACTTATGGATGCATAAAATTATACTAACCCATTTATATTATGCGCATGTATTTATACATATATGCATGTGTGTGTATGTGTGTGTGTTTGTAGTGCGTTAAAATATTTCAAATATTAGCGTAGTTTTTCTTTTGGCTTCAGTTTTGATTTCACTTAGAGCATCCACCAAGCATCCATTGAATTTATATCTTTCTCTGTCTCAATTACCCTTTTTCTGCCTTTTTCTTTCTATTTTCCTCTAAAATTATTATTATTATTGTTCTTTAAGTTTAATGAGGTTAAAGACATTGAAAGAATTCTCTAAGAAAGTTGCAGTTCTTTCATGGCATATTTATATTTTCATTAGTAATAATAGTTTCCTTATTTGCCTCTTTTTTTCTCATACATTTTATTTGTATTTTCGTTTTTTGGTATTGAGGTATTTCTATTCATAACAATAATTTTATGTAATATGGAACAATGTAGACGATGTTTAACGTAAACGGCTATTAAGTCTTTATTAATTATGTAACAAATTATAGAAAATTGTACAGTAAACATGCCAAATAGTAAATGCCACATGCCACATGCCACATGCCATAAGCAACATTTCTACACACAAATATATTTATATAGTGTAATATTTTCATAAAATTATATGGTAAGAAAATATGTTGATTTATAACCCTAATTTAAAATGTAAATATTGACCAAATATTTGCTTAGATTGTATCAAAAAACTTGTTTGTATTGTAAAATTAAATAAAGCACATTACACGGGAAACTGGACGTCAAAATTTCATGAGAATAATTCTGTATGGTCAAAAAAGGTGTTATCAATTTACTTAAAATCGTAGCATACTTTAGAGAGATTTAAAATACTTCGTGGGACTCTTTCTTTTAAAAATGGGCATGTTTTATGGGCATTAGATTTAATTCAAAAACTTGAATGTATGAGAATATACAGCCGCGTAAAAATGATAATGCAAGAGACCTCCGTAGTTCTATGCAAAACTTCATTTGTTTGTTTAGAGTCTAAGAACTCCTTAACAGAACATCTAAAACTGAGCTCTGTACAAATCAAAATAATTGACTTTTTACTTGGCTTAGCATTAACAATTTAAAATTCATACATTCGTAGTTATTTAAAAATTTATTAAATCAATTGACTTAAGAAAAATAACTTAAAAACTTGAATTTCAATTAAGTTCTCATTGTGTCTGGTGTGTGGCATCTGCAATTGTAAATAAAGCAAAAAAATGAAACAATAATAAATTGAAATAACATTGAAAATGATAATAATAATAATAAAAAGAAATTTAAATCTGCCATAAAAATTCACCCCAAAAAGTACGCAACAAACATGCAAATTTGCAAAATGAAAAAAATTTGATAATTTCACATTCACGCCATCTTTTTTTTTTTCTATTTGAACTTTCTAAAATGCAAAATAACAATTTAATAAGTATACCGAAAATATTAGATAGATGAAAATTTCAATAACAACAATAATAATAAAAGTATGACAAAAACAAAAAAAAATTAACACGTAATATCTAATACAGATAATAAAAATCATGTTTATTGCCATCATAAATGTTAATGTGACAAGTGCTTTGAGCTCTGCTTCACCTTCACTACTTTTACCGTTACATTCATTTCATATTTTTGCCAGGTATATATTTAACATTTGTACATACACAAGTATATACAAATGTTTATAATGTATTATTAAAAAAAAATTGTCTAACATCTAACATTCAAATTTTATACACTGACATCTGGTTTTTAATGCCAACAAAGTGAGTTTTAATATTATTCCCATCTCCGATCCCATTGTTACTATCGTTACTACAATTGTTATTTTTATTGTTATTACATACATTTACACAGGTTTATAATTCATAAATGGATAAATGGCATAAGAAATTTTCGGTTAAGCACACACCACTTTATGTGTCATTTTTACAGGAAACGTATTTTTTCAAATAAATTCTTCTTTGACTTTTCGTATGCTACTACCACATGTGTGTGTGGTATGTGTGTGTGTGTGTAACAAACTTCAATAAGCATTTGGATGCGTTTTACATATGGAAATTTTTAGGCGAATAAAGGAGATTTTCTTAAAAATTTTTTAGGTAAAATGCAACCATGAAGGTCTTTTTTTAAAAAAACCATGGAAAATATTTAAAGTTATTCAAAAGGACATTTTTTCTAATTACTAAGCAAAAATTTACCTTAAAAGTTAATGAAAATTATTTTTTGCATTACTTTTAGAATGATTGTATAAGTAAAAATCTCACAAAATTTAGTTCACTTACGTATAATTTACTTAAGATTTTGTTGTATCTAAAGATTTCAAAAAAAATTCTTACTTTTATATAATTTAAATGTTCATTCTGATTCTTTATAGATATTTTTTGGAGTTAGACTCAAATGCAAATCATTGTTTTTATTGCTTAGTGCAATTAAAGCAGCAATAGATTTTGTTTTTCTTTACCTGCAACAACACAAGTAAAAGCAACAGATGAATCATATTTACCACAAAATTAAACCATTTTTATGTAAACTTTAAAAGTATTAGTGTAATTTTATATTATAATAATTAAGTGGCAGAAATATGACTTAAGGAAACAACAAATCGCTTAAGATTCTTTATTTAATGTAAAGACTAATTATTAATTATAATGACATTAATCTAAAGCATTAAATAAAGCAAAGAAGGAGAATAAAAAAGTGAAAAAAGTGAAATTCAATTTATCTAAGATAACAAACAAGATGACCATTATAAAATCCTAATTACAGTTGACAGATGGTGCAAAAAGGAATAAGAATAGCAAATAAAATAATTGCGGTCTAAATTGAATAAAGCGCGTTTACATTTTACTTACCTTTACTTTCACAATTAGGGATGAAATTGTGCTGTCTTATTTGTTACAATTTGTCATACGGGAGATAAATTTTTCCAAATGCTTGTAATACAAAAGAAATAAATCCATGTAATACATTAAAATTACTTTATGCCCATTTAAGGTCTATTTATAATGTTTTTGTAAGCAAAAACTAGAATATAATTTTAGATATATTTTTAATTTAGGTTAGTATTGAATCACTTCAGCAAAGATTCTTCATGTAACATTCGCAACTTTAGTGATAGTTGAGCTTCAAAATAAAAAATAGTCCAAAGATAAAAAAACCTCAAGATTTGCTGTGAAAACTTTAATTTCATTTTTATACAATTTTCCCGTCGTATGAGGTACAAGTAAAGTAGAATAAGTTTAAAAAAAAGAAACTTTTAGTAAAAATTCTTCAATTGTTAATATTGTTCTTGGGAATTGCTAATATAAATTTTTGTTCAGATTTAATGGCAAAATATTTACCTTCAACTTAAACATAATTTTACAATAAATATGTGCATATTTATTTAGATACATAATTAGATGAATACAAATGTTCACTGAAGATGAAGACTGCAGTAAATTAGAAATTATTTTTTCATTTAATATTTTAAATTAATTGTGCAAATTTCTCTCTTTCTATCAAAACAATTTACTTGTTTATTATTTACTTTGTATAACAATAACCAAACTATAAAGCCATAACTCAAACTCTCATGCATATTTTACATATAGTTATTTAAGAGTATTAACTAAACACATACACACACCACACACACACACACACACACGCACCACGCACGCACCACACACACACACACACACACCACACACACACACACACACACAACTACATACATATATACATACATACATACACTACATCAATACAATAACATACACTCACATATACAGAGTGAAATAACCTAAAGCTATTTGAGCTTGTTGCCATCAAATATATGAAGCCATTAGTTTAATATATTATTCAAAATATAGTTTAATCTAAGTCTCACCCATTTTCTTTGGCTCCATCACTCTCTATGTCTCTATGTAAGAGGAAGACACTCTTTCCCTCTTCATATTTGTTATACGTTGAAAAATATTAATTTTACATATTTTACATAAATAAAATATTGCTATCAGCTTTAAAAATATTACTCTTAAAATTATTTCAATTTCGATTCAATGCAATTGTAATATAAGTTTACAATCGATGGAATCTTATTATTATTTTTTATTATTAAATTATTAAACTCCCTACATTCCCTACACTTTATATTGAGAGATACCTCGATGTGTTAATTTTTTCACATAAAAACTCTTTACGAAATAGATCTTTGTATGGGGCATGACCATAAAAATAGTCTGATTTAACCAAAATTATTCCCAGATGTCCTTATCCCAAATTATGCCTTCATAATAAATTTAATTTCAATAATTTCAAAATTACGCTCCGTACTCTCCTAACAAATTTACATGGATAGAAAGACGGATAAATGAACAAATGAATAGATGGAAAGACGTGCACCATAATCAAAAAGTGATTCCAAGTTCATCGATATAATAAGCTCTCTTCGCGTGTTACATACAACAGCACAATCTTATAATATCCTGAAAATTGTTATGGGTCCTCTAAACTTAAAGAAAATTTTTGTAGAATTTCATTTTGCTTTGATTTCTCTTCTCATTAAACAATAATTATTTCCTAATTGTATCGTGCCAAATAAAATTATTGCAATAACTTAAATTCACTCGTAGATGTTTATGTCGATATTCCCATAAATATATATAAAAAAAATCTGTGTGCATTTGCAATGGAAATTTTCTAATGAATTTTTAATTTCACATTTGATTTGCATGTAGTCAAGAATCATGTATGGGATCTAGTGGCGTGAATAATAATAGCACCTGCACGTTTTTTTTATGCTTCCTTTTTAAAATATTTGTTTGTTTATTTGGTTTATTTGGCTTTTGCGGATTTTTTTATTGTTTTTATTGTTATTATTTATAGTCCGACAATGCAACAGATTAAATGACTGGCATTAGTACATTATATGATTTTATTTTTATTGTTGTTGTTATTTGGAATATATAAAATTTAAAGCATTGCCGCCACAACGTAAATTCATTAAAATTGTAAGCCTCAAATGTATGCGAATTCGTGCCATCATTTTAATCGTCCAACAAGGATGGATGGTTTGCTCATTTTATTAAAACATTTGCAATATTCACCAAGAATCTTTACGATTATAAAAAAACTTTATGGTTACAATTTTCGAGTGGCTTCTTTTAAGTAACATTATAAATTTAATCCATTTTCCTATGTCTGTCCATTCGTCCATCGCCTTTTCTGTTCTATAGCTTCCCTTAGTCACAACCACTGAGTTATCGATTATAAATTTAATGAAAATATTTTCAGCTTTTACGAGCACATTTGTACTTAAAGTGAATTGAAACGATCTAATGACATGCCTACTAAGAGTTTTTCGATTTAACTATAAATAAAAACTTAAAATTTATCACTTTTTACTTCTAAAGTATAAATGATAGATAACTGAAATTTTTCCCATTTATTCTAAGCATCGCTTTACACTATTTAATGAAAAATGGAAATGCGCAGCCACCCTTAGCTAGTGCATTGCAAAAGCCTGAATGATGGATTTATGAAATGTAGCCCCAGCAATTTAATTTTCTTACTGATTCATATTTGCAATAATTTTACATGTGCATAATTTTGTAGGTGTATGTACGTGTACATCATTGTACATTTATTTATTTATTTGCTTTATGTTGCTTATTGAAATTGTGATGGAATATACACAATACCCAAACCTATAGACATCATCAGTTCATAATTCTAGCATAAATGCGCTGTGAAAATGAAAACACTTTCACTTTTGCAAAGGCGTGATTTCTTTTTTAATAATTAATTATTTGTGGAAATTATACAACATTATTGTTGTATAATTTTTTGTTGTATATTTTTCTTTTATTATTATTGTTGCAGTACTCTACTGTTGCATATTTATTGTTTGAGCATTCATTTTTTCATAGAAATGTCTAAAATATCTGAAATGTCTGAATTCACTTGTATTTTCATTTATTTACGTACGCTCAATTAACTCAAGGCAACATTATCTTATATATGTAAATATGTATGTAGAAATGTATGTGTGTGTATTTATTGATATAAGCAAAAAAAAAATATTTAGACAATTTAATTTGTCAAATAATGTTTTGTGTTAAAATTCAAAAAAAAAGACAAGACACGTATCAAGAAAACGTCAAAGAAAATGCAAAAAGAGAAAGTAGAAGAAGAAGTTATGAGAAGATGAAGAAACATAAAACGCGTTGTAATTTGAAAAAGAATGAAAATTTAATATTTCAATCTCCCATCGCTTCACTTTAAAAGTTTCCTCCTTTTTTATTTCTTGGGATTTAATCTTTAGTTTTATTAAGTTACTTATTTCCCCATTTATATATTTTAATATGTACATTATTATACAGGGTTCCTCAAAATGTACGATCATTCCTTGTTTTCTTCATATCGACAATTTTAATTACGGACTGAAAAAATAAAAAAAACTTAAAAAAAATTACAACTGACATTTAAAATAATGCAAGACCTCAAATTGCCAAAATATCTGACGCTTAGAAACTTTTTTATAACTTCATCCAATTTATCTGTTCATTATTCTGGTAATAATTTTCATGAACATTTTTAATATAATTACGCAACTGATCATATTAATACGAAGCATCTAATAAATTGTAGCAATTGTAGCTCAAGGGTCGATTAAAATGCAAATTAAAGAAATACGAGAAAATCACTTTAAAGATCTTGGTAATCAATTAATGTACAATTTTTTCAGATTAGTAAGTTTAATAATTTATAAAGAATGAGGCGCCTAACTGGAGAGACCCACTATACATAAATTATGCCCTTGTAGCGCAACCTCACAATATTTTAAATCATAAATTTTTTTTTTGTTTTTTCTTTTTTTTTTTTTTTTTTTGATGAAGAAACAAATTTTCATTTTCCGCACACACAAACATTCCGTTCTACAGTTCAACAAATTGTCCGTTTCATGTTAGAATGTTTAGCGTATGTTTTTTAATATGCAAATGTATGTACGTTTGTCTGGTGTCATCCATAAATTGTGTCAAATTGTTTTGTGGCAATATTATAATAAAAATTTTCAAAGTTTTTTCTTTATATTTTGTTGGTTTCTGTTTTATTGTTTTTATTAAGGAAACGGAAGCAACGCATCAAGTCATGCCGACAAACAAATCAACTGAAAACTAAAAACATCATCAACATGAAATAAATGTAGATATAGAAAAAATAGATGAAAAGTAAGAAGAAGAATAAGACAATTGAACAGATATATTTTAAATCCTTAATACACCAGCAGTATCATTAACTTTATCATCATCATTTTTTGTATACTCTCATCCATCCATCCATTCGTCCGTCCGTCCGTCCGTCCGTTCGTTCCTTCGCAAACCCTTCACCATCATTCCATTTGTGGCGCAATTTACATCTTAGTTATCAAGTCTGCCAAGGATTATTAAAGCTTAAGATAAATGATATGTTATGAAATATAACATACACACACACATACAATACAAATATATACAAACTTACATATTTACCGATGTCTTTGTTCTATGCAAACAGAAATATTTTGGCAGACTGTTTTCTTTTTTCCTCTCTGGTATTTTTTTTTTTACTCGCAAACACAAATAAATTACGCGCAAACTTTTTTCGTATGTATGTGTGTGCGCATACGTATTTGGGGTTAATATATTTATATATACAATATTTTAATATTTCCGCGATATACTTTCATTAGACGAGAGACAAATGCCATCAGGATGGAACAAAAAATGAACAACAAGAACGAAACAAGACAAAGAAGACAAATATTATTTTATCTTTTGGCAGTTAACTTAAAAAGACATATTACCTTATACGTACATACATATATACATATACATGCATATATGTGTGTATGTATGTGTATATATGTGTGTTATGAAAATATATTAATTTTAATGTGATGACTTAAATAATATTCATAGAAATATTTTGCCATAAATCACAATTGTAAAGCATTTTCATTTAAAGAAAAATTGTCTGTCCGTTTTTTTAATAATTTATAAATTCAGATCTGATACCAAAAGTTGTACAATTTTCAACCAACCCATAAAAAATAATTACCCTAAAATTTATTTAGATGTAAACTCAAAGTTAAATCCTCAGACTTGGCATTGTCCGCAAAAGCAGAAGATAAAAAAGATTAAAAGTGATAATCGAATAATTTAAAAACTTAATAAGTATATTAAAATGTTTCACCTGATTAAAAAAAAATCCTAAATAATAAAAAAACTTGAAAGCTTTGGAAGCGCTTCATATATTTTCAAATTTTAAACTAAAGTAGATTCTGAAATTTTTTTACTTTTCAATATGAACTTTTCAATAGAAACTTTTTAATCGATCACTTGGATATGCAGTCTGGAGATAGAGCCACCTTTGATTATATTCCGAAGTACTCAAAATTGTTTCAAGCTTATCCATACGTTTGTCTGTCTATCTATCTGTCTGTCTGTCTATCTATTTATAGTTTTCTAATTAAATTTTATTATCAAAGTATAGGAAAAATTTGTGAGATATGTTAATGAAATTTTGTAGATGGATCAAGCCTTTTGAAAGAGGTGATAAATTTTACAATCATTTTCAGTATAACGCCCTATTTTAAATAAAAGCGGACATAAAAACTAAATTGAAATGGTAAAATAAAATTTTCGCTTTTTAAATTTAAGTAAATTTTATAACGCTAACGGCAAAAGATAGTACAAATTTTAATTAATATTTTGAATATAACTTCAAAAAGTTATCTGCGATTGACAATAAAACCAAAATACAAAACAAACAGAATTTTCTTACAGAAAACTACGAAAACTGAAAGCAGAAATTGAAAAAAATGTAATTTGTCTTTAATGTTAAAATATGTAGAAATTGAAATCGTAATTTTGCACAATTTTATATTTGTATTAAAGTGTTCCACAAGCATCTAGATAAATTTACAAAGGACAAGATTAATGTGAAATTTAATGACTCGCTCATTAGAGTTTTTTTTTCTACTTTCTTAGCTCTTTTACTTTGTTGAAAAACATTGCAAGGGGAAAGAAGACAATGTATGTATGTTTGTGTGTGTATAATTGGATGAAATTGTGTGAAATATCAAATGGACCTCAGATGGTCCACACATAATAACAAATTACTGGAAAAACACAACAACAAAGAAGAAAGAAGACAAAAAAAATACAAGAAAACCAAAAACAGTCACCATTATTATTATAGTTCGAATAAAAACCACACCATTGATAATACCAAGAGCAGTA